>JARHVA010001497.1:3345000-3398822 GCA_037957365.1 Torreya grandis | reverse complement strand
ATTTTTCATAAAGTGGGTTTTAGTCTAATGGCAAGGATGATGGTTTAAATGGTGTTTCCTAGCCATCCACCAAGGGATAAATCCAATGAGATACAAAAAAATGGATGAGTTTGGGATCATGCCCTAGGAAAATCTAGTGAAATAGATACCCCTTAGTCCTTGGGACTAAGCTGAAGAATCAATATGTACACCTAATCTATGTAAAAGTAGGGTTTTAATAAATAATATATATCACTTTTTTTTATTTAACAAATTTTCCTTTCCTTGCCCTACAAATTTCACATGCACGATCGAGACATTTTTTCCTTAGGATTTGAAACTATAATATCCATTTATTTAAATTTATAATAGGTCAATATTTTATATCGTTATAGACATTATCATATGAAATACCAAAACCTTTATCAAGATGTCCAAGAGTAGTGAAATTTTATAAATACATAACACATGCCATTGTAAAACTTAACTGAGCTTTAATCATCTATTTTATCTCTAAAAATATAGGCCTTAGTTTTCTAAAATGAAAAATTCTAACATGTGATACCATATTATCTCACAAAGTGTGATTTTTTTAGTGTTATACCACCTATGCTCTTATTTTCAAAACACGTGTTTTTTATTTTTTTGGTATATATAATGTGAAAAAATAAATATATAAGTTTCATGTATAATAAATTTACAATATTCTACTTCTCAAATAAATTTAAACTATTTATTACTTGCTAAGTATCCACTAAAGGTTGATTACTTAAATTGAATAATATAAATAAATTATAGTTAATGTTGATGTCGATAAAAATAAAATATCATCAAAACATTTTCCAAAATAAAAATAATTAGAAGACACCCTATATAAATGTTGAGGCACATTAAAAATGGTTATTCTTCCAAACCAATAAAAACTCAATTGAATACATGAAACATTAGGAGTTTTTTCACTTATATATAAGGTAAATAAGTTTTATGAATTGAATCAAATTATATATTCTATTATCTTATTTAATGTAATTTATAAATGTTTGATAAAATAATGAACCCAATAATTTAATAAAACCTATAATATGTCTAGCATAACAATTTTCATAAGCTTCATCACATTATATATAGTCAAACTATATTACACTATTTATATCCAACAAAAATACATAACTATGCATTGATTTGGTTATCACAAGTTAGTTTTAAAACAAAACATTCAAAAAAATTGTTCATTATTATTTTTTTAAATAACATGACAATTAAAATATTTAAAATTTAAATTTAAACAAATTAATCAATTTAATTGATTGTAAAAAATGTTAAATATAATATTAGATAAAAATTAGAGAAAATATTATAGCTATCCAATATAATTATTTTAAATTATAAATAAATACAACATTTTATAAAAACTTCCATCAAAATTAAATAAATATCTCATATTGAAAAAATAATAATCTATAAATGTATTTAACAATTTAATTTTACATACAAGATCTCCTTGTTAGGAAACTTCTAATGTCTTATTTGAAAATAATGTACCATACTACTTGGCTCTATCAGTGAGGTTTTATCTTTGAAAATAATTGCATCAACACACATGGATTACTAGCTTCAACAAATGCACATGTGTCTAGACTCTATGTTAGTGAAATGATGTGATGCATTTCTCTGAATTTATCTTACATTAATTTCTTAAAACTGAAAAATAAAAATAAAATAATTTAATTACTACTTTATGATCATTGATTCTTGGTAATAATAATAATAATAACCATAATATGATTCTTTTTCAATCTATAATAATTTTTGAAGTCACAAATTTATAAATTAAGTAGACATAAAAAAAATTATCAAAAAAACCCAAGCAAAAGAAAATTAAAATTTTAAAAATCAAATAATTTTATTATGACTGATATGGAAATATTTTTCATGGGTTAATAACACATCCAATGAATCTCGATTTCATAGGTATGCATTTTGAATTCATAAATTTTGTCTTTTCAACAAAAATGGATGTATCTATGATTTATTTCTTTTTTAATTTTTTTTTATAGGTCAAGAGTGTTGAAAGGTCTATCACTTGTTAAATAATAAGTCACCAAAAGTAAAAAATTGGTCAAGCCCAAGCCATATCCCCTAAACAAATACTACAACACTAAAACCTTACAAGAAGGAAATGAAAAAAAGATTAATTCACCTACTCAAAGTACCCTATAAATCTTCAAGAAAACATAACTAGTGTAAAAAAATATCTAAGAGACCATTGAATATCCTATGAAATCCATATGTGGGAAAATAATAGACTAAATTAAAGATTGACATCCCAAAAAATAAGGATTATAGAATCCACTTCTGTTTTAATCCTCAAAATTGAGAGGTAATCATTATCCTTCCCCTACTAAAAATAAGGGACTTTATTAACCATTTAGTACCTCCATCAATGGAGTTTTGATCATCCAATTGTAGCATTTCCACTTTCATATTTTTACCTCTTAGAGTTTCTTACAACAATTTGCTTTTGAAAGTAAAAAAATATACGAAAAAAGAGTCAAGACCTCCCTAGATCTGAATTGTTCATCTTATTCATCATGTGAAAATGCTACTGCAACTTCTTGTTTGCTTTCCTTCATAGATACTTATTCTTCCTTAGGCATAAAGTCCCATATTTGATGATTTTATATCCCACTTCACTTGGTGAAGATAAATTTTTCAAATAAAATATTCCATCCCTTATCTATAGTTCACTTCCCCTTATTGTTATAGGAATAAATTTCTTAGAGCAAACCTCTTGTATACCCTATTACTTGTTTTAACCAAATCTTCTATAAGAAACTTTTGTTTACTCAAGGCTCATTCAAGAGAGTCTTTATGTAATTTTAATGGGTAGAATCAATATGTTTCACTTTAGTAGAATGACCTATATTCTCACTTATCACCACAATTTATGACCTAATTTGTGGCTATTTTCTAATAACTAGGGAATGGTAAGATGGAGTAGGGTGATTATAAAATATTTAAACAAGATATAAATTAGGGTAGCCAATTTATTAACCCATTTATTAAAAATGGGGAGATAGAACTTGATGATGATTCCTTAGGAACTCCATTAATTCATGAACACTTTGGTTGTATTTAAAACATCTAAAAGACAACCACTCAAAATTGATTATTTGAGACCAGAGCCATTGGATGCAAAAAATTGGAGTGGTGGAAGATATTTGAAAAAATCAGCATGACATGTACCCTCACATATCTCTACTAAGCATCTATCTCATTATCAATTCTAATAAAATCACCAATCTTCTCAACTATTTATTGTATGGACCTTTGATCTCTAATAAAAAGGGGAATAGTATAAAATCTAATCCAAATTGGATTCTTAAAAATAAATATTTATGATAGATCAAATAAATGGATCCCAAGATCACATAAAAATCCTAACTTTCTAAGAAGGCCAAGGTCCATTTACGCAAAAAAAAACCTTGATCTTGCATTTTCTTAAAATTGACGAAGAAAGCCCCATTTTGAAATAAGGGAAAGGAATGTTATAATATAATTACATGAAAAAACTTATGACCATTGGAATAAATCATCTTGAAAGGGGAACTTCGCCATACATCTTCATATGATGGATTAAAAAACCAAAATCCTTATCTAGGTTTTGAATAAATTCATCACTAATCTCTAATTTAGGGGTTTCATTAGAAAAAACCAAAGGAATATCCCCTTAAAATTTAACCTCAAAATAAGGCTATTCCATCACTTTATTTTATGAACTTTCCTTAGGTGTCAATTCCATCACAATAATTACCTTAGAGATCCTTTCATCCACCATGACACCCATGTTCTTATCTTTAGCCAAAATAAAATGTTGTTGAATCAATTAAATAGATAGACAAGGATTTTTAAGGGTGATTTAAGATTTATAAAAGTGTCCATAATAGTGAAAAGGATTTAGGTAATTCACAAACTCTACAAATATAGGTTGTCACCCTTCAATTAATTTTCTAAAATGATAATTATCTTGGTATCAAAGGTGTCTAAAAAAATAGAAGATATGGTTTTTCCATTACATAGGCCATTTTGGGAGCTTAGCCCTAAACCAACACATAATATTCAATCCTTCCCTCACTCTCACCTTTAGGTTCTAACCCTACCTATGCCTTATGAAACCCTTCACTCCAAATCTAAAACACTACTTTTGAATACACACCCTCCTCCCAATGTCACTCACCGTACTTGATCCTTATTCTTCCACTCTCATATTTTCCCAACATTTTATTCTATTTATCCATTTTATTAATATATAAATTATGATAATCAATTCATAAATTATTGCATGTTAATAATACTTTATTTAAAATTCAGATCTATGTTTAAATTATTAATATATAACTATCTAAATTATAGTATTATATAAATATATTATATTATATTATATTATATTATATTATAATAAGATTAAAATTATACATATAAATAATATTACCTTTTAATAATAAAATATGGATTTGGAAGGAATGAAAACATGACCTTATAGACCTATAAATAATTTAATAAGAAGACACATATTAACACAAAAATCATCAATACCCATTAAACTATCAAAACTACATGGAATTTGAACCACATAACAACATGAAAAACTATCTAAATACAAAAACTATCGTTTATGTATGTCAACCTAGAAAAAGTACATGAATTATATGCAAATGACTATCTAAAACCCTTTTTCAATATACACTATCATATTTAGGAAATGAAAATACTACATTACCAATGACAATAAAATGAAATATTAACTACAAATAATTTCAAGGTTTATGGATCCCACCATATTAAACTTATTATTTTCATTGTAAGTATAAATAAAACCATGCACAAATATTTTCCTGTAAAATAATTATTCAAAAAGAATTTATATCAGTGTTAAAAATAAAACCTATTCTATACAAAATATTATAATCAAATTCATGTGGAGAGTCAAATTAAAACTTAACCGATGTTGTATAAATGATAAACCTTTAGGCATGTACATAAGTTTATTAAAAAGGAATATTTTTTTTTTAATAAAAAATCATATATATGTTAGAAATAAAACATATACAAACAAAATATTCTCGCAGCATTCATGCAAAGCCACTCATTCAAACTAACCTCACCTAAGAAAGGACATAATCAAAATGTCTCATCCATATGCATCCAAAAATCAAAACAACATAATATTCCAAATCAAAAACCTTTTATTATGTAAAATCTATGATGAGCTTGATTTCATTCCATCAAACAACACAGTAATATCAAAATAATTAAGATACAATCATTTAAATTTTAAAATGTCTTACCTTATAATAACAAAATAGGACTTTGGAAATAAATAAATCATGACACTAAAAATATATGTAAAATTTTATAAGAAAAAAAAATTAGTCAAAAAAATAATTGGTCTATTCACATCGAACTTATAGAACTACAAGACATTTCAAACCTTCAACAACATGGCTAAACTACATAAATACCAAAACTCTAATCAACTATAAATAATACACAAACAACATGAAAATAAACATGAAACATAATTTTAATATCCACTATGACATTAAAGAAGAAATACTATGAAATAGATGGCAAAAAATACAAATACAAATCATAACTAGAAACTGATTTGAGGTTTATGGATTTTAACTTTATAAATAGACAATTTGTACAATGAGGATACAGAAAATCATCCATAAATATTTTCCACCATAAACCTTATTATAATTTTTTTTTGTAAAATTATATCAGTGTAAAACATAAAACTCAAAAGAATAAAATATTATTTCTATATTCATGTAAAAAACAAATTTGGTCTTAACCATGCAACATATTACCATAGTAATACATCATTGTCAGCTAAATATAGTTCTTAGGAAAGAAACAAATTGTGAAAATGTATAACTCTACAAATATGTGTGTGTGTGTGTGTGTGTGTGGGTGTGGGCGTGCGTGCATGCGTGCGTGCGTGCTTGTGTGCTTTTGTGTGTGTGTGTGTGTGTGTGTGTGTGTGTGTGTGTGTGTGTGTGTGTGTGTGTGTGTGTGTGTGTGTGTGTGTGTGTGTGTGTGTGTGTGTGTGTGTGTGTGTGTGTGTGTGTGTGTGTGTGTGTGTGTGTGTGTGTGTGTGTGTGTGTGTGTGTGTGTGTGTGTGTGCATGCGCGCACGCACACGCATGCCATTTTCCATGAGAAAACTAAGAAAAACAAAATAGGATCACTGTATTTATGTAGAGACTATGATTCTAAGTTAACTCACCTCACAATGAATACATTCCTAATATCTGATCCATCCACATTGAGCTATAAAAATAAATTAAAATTAAACCCAAAACCTATTTTTATGTAAATCATAACAATAAACATAAACCATTTACAAGGATATTTTTATTAAAAACCAATTCTTATATTGGACATATCTACCTTTATCTGTTGTTAACAACTTTCTAGTCACAAAACATGACTTTGGAAAAAATAAAACCATAATCTTGTAGACATTTATTAAAATTTATAACATGAAGAAAAATATTTATTTAAATTAATAAGCATAAATGTTTGCAAAAAATATCATAAAAATAAAATTTTCTTTGCACACTCATGTAGAGGCATTGAATGAGTAAACTCACCTCCCAATGATTACATGCCCAATCTTTCACCTATGCAAATTTAGATATAAAATGAATTATCAAAAAATTTATGATAGTTTAAAATATCATATATAGGATATATTTTAAAAATATGTTATTAATACAAGCCTTAGTTTGTCTTAGTAACATATAAAAAAAACCTCTGCATTTTGCACACACATTAAAATCTAACATAAAAGTGTGGTAAAAAACCTCTACATTTTAGTCTATTTATGGAATTGAACACATTAAATAAAAATATTCAAAACAAACATTCTAGTTTGGTAAAAAGTACCCATAACTCAACAATTTGTATCTGACATAATATTATTGAATGTCTAATGCATCCCTGTTAGATATTTTAGACACCTTAATTCTAACACCCTATTTCTATAGTCTATACACAATCTGTAATAATACCATTATTTTAATTATCTAACCTTATTTCATACCACTAATTAAAACCCTATAATAATCTAATTAATCAATAATTATTTTTTAATTAATTAATTCCTAACTAATTCCATGCACACATAATTAAAATAAATAAGTAATTAGTCTCACCTATGTCAAACTCCATGTCATTACTAAATGTTGAATCCTCATAAAAAAAAATCATATACACTCATCAGTAAGTGAAATCAATTAACAAATTGATTTATGATTACATATAAAAATACATAAATTAAAAATTTATTAAATAAGTTTTAAAACAAATCAAAGCATGTAGGACTAATATCAAATAAGTTGATTTGTTGATAAAATCTCATCTAAACTTAAAGTTTCTATATATGATCAATTTAATCTCAAGAATTCATCCTTACATCATAAAATATATAAATTCACCCTTCATCCTTCATCCTCCATCCACACACATGATAAATATGATCTTATAAATATTGGAGGTTCTTGTGATATCTTGTAATCATCCAACATGTCTTTGAAAATATATATCATCTTTGGAATCAATAAATCATTCTACATCGGTACATGCTACCAAAATATTACACAAATCCTTGAGCAACCATAGTCTATTTTAAGCATGAGAAAATCCACTCAACATGGGATATCTTCACTAGGTAAGTACAGTTATTGTTTCATAGTCCCTAATTTTTTCAATATGAGGTTACACTTTATCTAGGGGAGGATCTATTTTACTATATTTTATAACAAGCTCTACATTTTATAAATAAAAATTTATGGAATGTCAAGAAGGACTCCTTTGTTTGATCACATTTTCATGTTTTCAATATGTTTGTCAATTTGTTTTAGTAGTAAGAAGGGTTTGTTGTAGTTTTAGATCATTTTTAAAAATTTTATACTCTCTATAATTTTTTTTATTTTCAATATGAAAGTTTCATTTTATGTGTAATGATATTTTTTTAATACATATTAGTGTTTCTACACTATAAAATGGTGTATCTACTCATAACAATGACAATATTTTTATGTCTGTGTTTTTATAGGGTTTTGGTGTTTCTACTTAGATAATGGCATTTATGAACAATAATGTGATAATTTTGCATTAGATTGTGACCTTTTGCACTAGGGGCATTTCTACTCAACTAGCTTCATTTTGCATCATGTAGTGATGTTTATTCATTAGTAAATGGTAACTATACCCAATGGTGTCTTTATAGAGAGGTTTTTTCTATATAGTTGTATTTATACATCTGATAGTTATGTCTCTACATCATATAGTGATTTTTTTATTTTTAAAGCATTTTTTCAAGTTTACTTATTTCAAATCTTTGATTTTGAACATTTAGGGTTTGTGATTCTATTTTACATCATACAAACCCTTTTATGAAACATATTATGTGTGATGAATAGTTAAGCATATTAAATGACTACCAAATTTTCATGAAATCAATTAATCCTTTGTTTCTATTTATATTTCTTCTTTCTATGTGGTTTAACTGGGATATGATCTTCTCTTGTTCTTTAAATTGATCTTGAAAATAAGAAATAGTTTAGATCAATTGTGTATCCATATTTCAATATTTATGTGATATTTAATCATGTTATAAGGTTACCTTATATATTATAAATAACTTGATATTTTTAATTTTATTTCTTAGGTTTTGGTGACTTGGATTTCATCACCAAGCACTAGTTGAAGTCCATGTTTTGGCAGGATATAAATATTCCTTGGAGTTAATGTATTTATTGTATAATCATAAATTTAGTTTTATCTATATTTATTGAAATAAGGCATTTAACCACTAATACCTAAGCCTTATACATCACCCTTGTATCATGGATTTAGGTCTCACATATTGTAAGGTATACCAATTACTCCCCTAGAAATCCTATATAAACCTTGATTAAGATTCATCCAACCAAAATCATGTAGTGGTTCCTAAATTACAAAATTACCTAAGATTTACCATTCTTAACCTTGAAGTATATTCATGGTCTTTAATACAAATGTACATCTATTTTATTTTTATAGGTTGTCATTTCATGTGTTTTATTATTTCCCTCCTTGTGCAAAACCAATCTAAAATCAAACTAAAAAAAAGGTCATCTAAAATGAGATATAAAACCCAATGAAACCAAGACCCAAATACTAAAAAACCATTTAAATCAAAATCTATTTATTTTAAAATAAAATAAACTAATGACAGCTATAATGATAGATATATAAAATAGAGTGAGTATAATGATCATGCCAATGATTTGTTTAAAATAGAACAAGGTAGAGCCCAAGTAGTTCAGTTCATGTTTGAAAACAAAGATGAGATCCTCATTAAACTCATATAAATAGGACCTAATATTACCACATATTTCAATCCCAAAAACTAAATTAAAATAATAAGCATAAATATCAAAACCCTCAAAATTGATAACATGTTGCTTTTAGTGTTTATAGTAGCCAAGAAAACAAATATATAATCCACTAGTCAAAAATCCAATCCAAATGTCTCACATATCAACCTTGACAAAAGAAAATATATTCTAACAAAATATAATCCTCAAGATCATAATCAATTCATGTTTTACCAACTCCAACAACTAAGTCAATATTTGGCAAACTTATCTTCCCATATAAATCCTAGAAAATCCAAACCTTCACAACA
Organism: Torreya grandis; assembly: GCA_037957365.1. Taxonomy (NCBI): domain Eukaryota; kingdom Viridiplantae; phylum Streptophyta; class Pinopsida; order Cupressales; family Taxaceae; genus Torreya; species Torreya grandis. Next base: position 3,389,099 of record JARHVA010001497.1, on the reverse strand, counting down.
TGTTGAACAATCCAACAATCAAAATCCCAATACAAATAAACAACCAAAGGTTATCCTACCCCCATCATTAATACTCAAGGGTAATATGTTTTTGGAAGAATGGCAAGCTATAAAGGATGCTCTCTAAGGAATACATAAAGGAAGAAATAATCAGAATAAATAATAATAATTTGAGGAGTTTTTCCACTATTGATTGATATACAAATGATACAAATAGTCATTTCTCCTTACATTAAACCACTCTTGTATTAAAAATATAAGGGAAAGGGTTATTTTAGATAACATGTCAAATATTTTTTGATGTCTTTTCAAAAGGTTTCATAAAATGACAATCATTTAATCATATTATTCCATTTGATTATATGGGGCCAAAATTATGAATGGATTTTACATATTTTTAAGGGATCCATCACACACTTTATAGTAAATATTTATCAAACAATTTTCATAAAATGTTGAACTTTAAATTATGATGTAGAACTTTTATAATGCTAAATAAAGAAATCAAATTACGCTTATCTTCACTTCAAATATGGAGAAGCTTACATAAAAATCTCCATTAATAATTCCTAAAGGTAGTAGGTTAGTATATTAATCTCCAACCTCAATAAATAAATGTATTTTTATCTATGAGTACATTATGCTACTAACTTTAATGAAATCATCAAAAATGAGTTCAAACCAAGAAATCCATTTTTGCTATAGAATTAGTAATACTCCTCCATAAGAATCATCAAAATATGAGATGGTTATGAAAACTTAAGTTGTTTATTAAAAAAAAAAAATCTTATGATGGAGTTAATGAATTAAAATACATTTAGGTGGTCCAAATTACTTTTAACATTACCGTTTCAAGGGGCTAACTTAAACAAGATATAAAATTAAGGCATTATAATCCTCTCGGGGAATCATTAGAATTTGTATTTCATAAAATTATTGCTACAAAAATGATTATTTTTCCACAACCAAGGCATTTGATGAAAGAAAACCAAAACCCACATGGTCAAAATAGCGTGAATACCATGAGTTTCAAAAAAGGAAGGACATTCAAAAAAATGATGCACGAAAAAAAAATGTACTTTCAAGATATGTTTAATATAGTAGATATGGAAATTGAAAGAGGTGTCTCCATACTAATAAATAAACAATTATTGATATACAAAGTACCCTTTATAATATATGATATATCACATCCACAACCAAACCAAGGTTAAAACTCCCAAACTAGCAATGTAAATTATAAAATAATTTCAATTCTTATGATGTGCTTGTTGGTCACATTAAATATTAAGACAATTATGTCACAACAGTTAAATTAAAATCTCTATATTTAATTCTCACAACTAGGCATAACAAAATAAGTGTCCAAATGAATCCATTACCTAATCTTGATGTTCGATACAACCTTATGAGATAATTTAAGAGATCTCCTACCCAAGTCTTCATCCTATATCATCTAAAAACATCCACTATTCATAAGGATGTCTTGTAAAAATCCCTTTGAGAGTCATGACTCCCCAATTAGTATGATATATCCCAATTTCAAGAACTCGTTATAGGCATTTATTTGAGTCATAAAATCATCTTGGTGCAACATGACATACCTCCCATTGGTCTATCACATAATATTGCCTTATATATATAGGTCTTCATCACCAAACATAAAGTAAAAATGGTGTTTATACATAATATAACATGATTTAATCACTACACATTAACAATTATCAGTCATCTTGGTTACTCTTAATTAACCTTGGATCCAAATACTATTTTGATTAAATAATATGATAATGTTGAAAGAGATTCATGAAGCACTATACATATTCCTACAATGTTTAGGACTATCACACAATAAAACTCACTTCATGTCATTAAAATTAAACTCACTTACAAAATCCATCTTGGTTGACCATAGATTCATGTTATCTAAGCCATTATATCCACCCTCCATTAATGCATTAACTTTATACATTCAAGCATGGATGTTATTATCCCTTGTTATTCTTAAACTTTATAATATTAAAAAATGTTGGAGGGGCACTATTGTAGAAATAATTATTGTCCCATCACATAAAAACTCATATAAAATATATAGATATATAATACTAAAACTAGAAATTCCTTCATCCTACATACATCCAGATTACCTCCCATCTACATCGAAAACCTTATTTTTTAAAACTCATTTCAAGATCCTTGATAGAGGTTCTGGAGAATATGAAATATAATATGTTTTTTATGTGGATAAACTCCCCATTTCCAATTGAATTTATGGTAGACCTAACATGAACAAGAATAAAGAATAGGCATACTATTAGTTTATCATAAATGCTTTTTCCAAATCAAGCTTTCTTGCAAATGATAAATTCAAAAGATCTAAAATTCTTAGCTATATGATGATGGCCTAGTGGCTTGTTTTAAAATTAATTAATATCCTATAATGAAAATCATGTGTTATGTCATGAACAACAAAGGAAAAAGACTATGCCTTCATGATTATAGGATAGGCCTTTATAATCTTATAGCATCGGATACAAAACTCTTAGTGATCATTATGAGGATATTAATGACACTTCCATAATGTCTCATGAATCTTATTCAAATATTAAAAGTAGGTCTTTTAATAGTCTCTAAGAAAATATTTCCACCACCAATATTTTTAATGAAACTTTTGTTCTTACCATTAACCTTAACCTCCAATACCCTAACTTATTGATTGGGATCAACAATATCACTCAATAGTTTATTTCTATCAAAATAATTAAGATATTACATAATTCATGGGACTTCGAATATCATCCAAATAAGGGATAAAAATGGTTTTAAAATTTGCCTATAAACTTCAACATAATTTGGGGGTAGGAAGAGGTCCTTAGTCAAAGTAAATATAAAAATAAAAGGAAACAAAAAACTAAAAAAATGAAGTCTGCTAGATAAAACCTATTTGAGGTACATTTGGACATAGAAAACCAAAATCAAAAAAATAAAGATGAATCTATAGGTGAAAACATTTTTGAGGCACTAATAAATAAGTAAATAAACCTTCTTCCTTAATCAACATAGTTGCATTATGGATCTAAATTATTTGTTGAGGAAACTATTGATGTCAACATTGTAATATAAGATAATCATAAGATTATTCAATTTGTATCTACCCTCGGTACTAAAGAATAAAAAACTATTGTCAACCTTATAATTTGTTTTTTAGTCATCTTTTTAATACATCATAAGATTATCTCACCCCCAAATAAATAAATATTGGCTTTACTTGAACCAACAACATTGTTTACTATGAAGGACTAATCTTTTGCCCTAAACTAGAAATACAATGGAACATTCAAGACTTTTTAGTCTATGATGATTCTCAACTCATCATCAAATGAGTCAATGATGAGTATCAACCCAAATAATACAAGCTCATCCTGTATAAAATAATAATTAACAACTTAAACCAATACTTTTATACCATACATTTTTAAAAAGTCCCTCAAGAAAACAATAAATCTATAGATTCCATGGCTATAATTAGTTTTCTAATTGATATGCAAAAATATACATCAGAATGTAATTTATGTTTTAGTAGTTAATGATCCTACAATATCATGTCCATTAATTTGAAATGGTGTGTGAGGTTTTTAGTCCTAATTTCCGTTGGTATCATAAAAGTTTCATTTGCCTCTCATTATGTCATGTGATCAATAAAAATCCATCATCCTACATGCCTCCCACTTTACCCTCCTTATTATCACCCTATATCATAGTGAATATGATGGTAACCATTTAATATGTTTAAATTTTAAATAATATAAATTAGAAATCAAGGAATTTCATGTAATAATATTAAAATATGACACTAGTGGTGTGGTATTAGCAGTGAAACTAATTAAAAAGGGTAGTACTTGTCTATAATTGAAGGATATAATTCTACCACAAAAATAAATTAATACAAAAACATAAAAATAAATAAATATACACATAATAAGTTCATAAAAACCATCCAAAGGTGAAAACCATTTTAAGGTGCATTGGGAAAGTACCTTAATGAAAACCATTTTATGGCATCATATGTAAATTTGTTTTCTACATGTAATCTACACTTCAAAATAGACCAACTCCATCGAATCCTAGACATCACAACCCATCCATTTAACCATGAAATCATGCCCATCCTTATTCTAGATTTTTAGTTTCATAATGACACAAAGAAAGTCTCAAGATATATTTTTTAAATATCTTGGTATATCATATCTTATTCATAGAACAATGCAACATATCATTTGAATGGCACATGGATGATTAGGCACATAGTTATTATGAAATGTAGTCCTTGAAGATCCTATATTGAATCCCTCAACTATTCTATCTAATACAGCCTCAATCACTAATTCTATAATTAATTTCCACTTTATTTTTATTATTTTCATTGGTAAAAAACCCAAATAAACAAAAAATAAAAAAATAAAAAAGTCAAAAACCACTTAAACTATTTGTCTTGTCCTTAGTCCTCTTAAAATCCTTGTTCATCTTTAAACAAATCATTATAGATTTATCATGATATATCATTTCCAATCTAACCACCTCACATATATTTTTTCTTTGGAAAATCATAGCTATCATTATCATTGATCATCAAATATTTAGTCTTCTTAACTCAATAAGGGACAAAACATAATCTATTTTTTTAAAGTTTGTGCATGCTCCTATTTATTTTTAATATTGTATGTGTTTTCTTATTTTTTTTTCTATCTTGTTACATAATAAAACAATTTCATCATGGTTATACATATCATGGTGCATCTTTTTATATGCAATAGTAAATATTAGGTTGCTCAAATGTTTAAAATCCAATGAAAGATTAGAAACATTCATCATCACATAATCAAAATTCATAAATATTATTTCCTAACCAATTCTAACTAATATCCATAATTAATCCCTCCATTTTATCCCTAATTATTACATTTCAATCCTCTTCTTATTTCAAGAGCACATCCATGTTTTTCATCTCAACATGCCCTATTGAGGAGGAATCTCTATAACCATGATACTAGGGGCATACTCATGAACCTTTATTATCATGTTAAATTATTAAAAAAAATATATATTATTCTATTTGAAACACCCTTCCAAAGAGGGGAAAATATATATTCATTAATTCTAACACAAATTTTTTTATCATAAATGCACAACTAAAATTTATACCACCATGTTAATTAATTATTTACACCACATTAATTAATAAATATATTTCACCCCACTAGTTACACACCATTAATAATTAGTTAATTAAAAATTATTAATTAGTTAACTAATTCCATGAACACATAATTAAAATAAATAAAGAAATAAATAAAATATTTTCACCCATGTAAAAATCCATGTAATCATTCCATGTTGACTCCTCATCCAAAATCCATCCTTTCCAATCATAAATCCATGCAATTAAATAATTCCTTTATTTATTAATGTACATCCAAAAATAATTAATCAAATAAGTCAACACTCAATTAAATTAGTGTTAAGTTAAATCATAGCATACAATCCTTAGATGAAATTAGTTAACTCATTGATCAAATCTCATCCAAAATCAAATTTTCCAAATCTAATAATGTTAATCTCAACCATTCATTCTCACATGCCAAAATATATAAATTCACCCTTTACACTTCACTCCAAAAATGGATAAATCTAATTATCTAGATATTAGAGCTTCATGTGATTCCTTGTAATCATCCCACAAGTTGAAAAATATCTATCATATTTACAATAAATAAAATATTATTCATACGTACATTTTTCCTACATCTTGTAAAAATTCTTAGCCAACCATAATCTATTATAATCACATTCAAATCCAATCAACAAGGAAGATATTCACTTTGTAAATGCAAGTAATGTTTCTTACTCCCTTATTTATTAAATCTGAGGTTACATTTAATTTAGGTTATAAGTTATTCTACTATAATCTCTTACAAGATATAGATTTAGAATATACATATATACCATTATGTTGTTAGGTAGTTGGCTAATCAAATTGCACTACATGTCAGTAGTAAGATAATAATATCATACTCATCATAAACATTTAAATGGGGAAATTTAATGATGTAAAGAACAAAGGACTCATTATAGTAGGTGAAACCCCATCAACATAAATACCCATAAATAGATAAAACTTTAACCAGATTGAAGTCTTGTTTATATCTCACACTAATGTATGTCTCTCTAGGTTGGAAAAATTATTATTAATATTACCTATATTTAGAAGCCACTTTGATTTAATATAATGTAAATAAGTATTATATTCAATTTTATATATATTAAGAAAATAATTTTGAATGAAAACCAAGGTGATAGCTCATTGTTACTATAAGAACCAAATTTTATTTGCCTTACTCTAGTGATGACATCTAAAATTACATGCATATTTGGTTTATAATGTTAGAAACTTATGATTTTGATATAAAAATAAATTTTACAAAGAATAATTTTCTCAAGAAGGGGAAACTAGAATATTTAACATCTCTCCCTAAAAAATAAATTTGAAAATAAAATTGACCTGAACCTAACCCTCATCAAGGTAAATCTAGAATATTCATTTATCTCTTTGAATGTGTTGGTATATCTCGGTCCTCAATTGAGGTTAACTAACTCAAACTAGTCCAACTGGTATTCGAAGTTGATGATACCAATGTTGTCAAACATTTTCATAATAATAATGAATTTAATAACTGTTTAAATAAATATGTATGAATAATGACATAATTTTTGACTCCCTAGAATAGGTGGATATCTCCAAATTTTTTTGGATGTAGGTCCTTCATATTATTTCCCCTCACACGTAGTTCTTAAACTGGTTTGACCCACTATGAGAATGAGACCTATAAAATTAACCTTAAGTGATAGAATATTATATGTGGAGATACCAATAAAAAAATAAGAGAGTTCATAATTTTTAATGAATGTTTTATTTTTATTTTAATATATTCAAGGAAGATAAATTATCAAAAATATAATGCCTTAACGTCCACTAAGGATTATCTACAAAATATAATAATATATGAAAATAAGACAAACCCTAAAATAATGTGCAACTCAAGATGGTTGGCATCAAATATATCTTAGATAATAAACATAATAAATATATTTTTGAGTGGAATAATTACCTAAAGGAAAAAAGTTTTCAATCATTCTACACAATCCCACTAAATCCTATTAAAACAATTTCATCGAACCCTAATGCCATAAAGAGTAGTTGGTCAAATAATAAAGCTAAAAATATCTAACTTGGTACATGTATCAAGGAATTGAAACTAAAATATTATTTTTATATCTTAGCACAATAATAGGCTATTAGAATTTTATCTTTTGATGTGTATAAAAATATATTTAGGACTCTGTCAATCCTAATGGTGAAAAAAATATAGTGGAATATTCTATGAGTGAATATTATAAAGGTTTTATTTTTAAAATTAACATGCAACATTTTGCGCGCGCGCGCGCGCATGTGTGTGATATGATGTAATGAATCATCAACGCTATAGAGATCCTATTATTTATGTTTTAAAACTTATCAATTTAAAAACCAAAATTAAATATGAAATAATGGTGATGTAATGCCACATTTTTAGAATTCCCTCATGCATGATAGTTCTCTATCCATCATTAGTTTTTACATTTTTTATTTTATTTTTTATCTCTTTTCCTAGATCTTTCCCATTTCATCGATTTATTAAGTAGTCATAGTGTTTGACATCACAAGTTTTTTAAAATTCATTCACCCATTAAATAAGATGGCCTCTCTTAGGGAACACATTGAAATGTTTTTCTAGCTAAGTTTTTGTGATAGTATAGTAATATGGAGGTATCCCTAGGTCATTCATGATATTTTTCATTTTGACTTCATCTAGTTTGATTAGCATTGTTAAAAAATTTCCATCAACATTGAAGTGTATTCCATACCTTTAGTAGTTCCATTTATAACTATGTTATACACACATAAGTATGTCTTCCACACAAGGATTTCATCTCTTGTTACACATGTTTTGATTAGACTATCTAGTAATTATCATTGTATAATTATTTCACCATGTATCATATTATATTACAATACTTGTAGTTGGCCCAAAGGTCCAACTAATGCTGAAAGAGAATGTTTAGTAGGATATGATTTGTTAAAACAACTAGGTGCCTAGTGCAAAATATTAACATTGAATCAAATTTAAAGGTTGAGGATGCAAATCATATAAAACCAATGGACCTCAATCACTCCATAAAGGCTAATTTTTTTGAGGTACTTTAAGTTCTCTTCTACTATTCACACTCATGGGATAATTTTCAATCTCATCCTCCCCTTTCCCTATCCCTGACCATATAGTGGTCACCTACCGACCTAGTTGTCATGTAATTCTCATGGATATTTCCCAAACCACTTCCACTCTCTCTAGGAAGTAACATAGATCTCATCACATCATTATGCACAACCAGATCTAGTTTTACATTGAGATATCCATGTATGGAGAATGACATAAGAAGGATTGGACATGAAACACATATGCTAACCATTAGATCAATCTAAAATTGGAGGATACATATGTGACTAAAAATTCTACATAATTAAATTTTGGTGATATGACACATCAAAGGGTAAGGCAAGTGTTTCTAAACCCTAAGTCACCAATCAATACAATATTGAATAAATAATTAGTATTTAATTGAAACAGATAAAATTTGCATCATATTTAATTGAAATAGATAAAATTTTAGAGAAAAATAGGGATCTAAAATTTCACTCACATCCTATGTAAATGAAATAAATACAATTTCACATCAAACCATCATCAACATTATTTATGACAAACTACTATAGTCTTATTAGTATTACTTCCCCATCCATTCATTCTTCACAGATGTGAGGTATAGGTCAGTAGTGCATTAGGTTTGAAATGAAGGCAGACAAAAGGGATCCATAAATGATCATCATAAATTTTTTTTTGAACTAAAATACAATGTTAACAAAAATTTAGAATAGCCATGTGGAGAAATAAATAAGAAGGAAATGAGAAGAAAATCTCATTAGATTCATCTATGTTTTATGAACATCATCAAAAGTGCACTTAAAAAATATATATATAGGGAAGAGATACTTATTATGCAAGTTGAAACAGACTCAAATGTGACAGACAAAAATAGAGTAAAACTAAGGTGGAATGAGAAGAGATGATATGTATATTTTGTACCACAAGGTAAATTAAAACATAGAAACACTTCATCATGAAATGTGAAACTTATAATAATATTCATTTTAGGTATATGGACACTTTCACACCCTTTTCAATGGTAATAAACATAACCTTAGAGAGTTTCTGATTTAAACTTTTGAGATTGCCTGTCCCAAATCGATCTGCTGTCTGTAATATGAAAATAACTATATTAACATTGAAAAGAAAGTTAAATAATTTATTTTCAATTAGATATACTTTTGAAATTCAAACATGTAAAGGATTAAATTTAAATAAAATAAGTATAATGCCAACTAAAATTTGAGCTTGGAACAAATTAGAAACTTCAAAAAGAAAGTAAAACATAATATTAATATCCACTAATAACCACCATAGTCAAGGGATATAAAGATGATATCATCTTGGTATCACTATTAGGGATAACCTAAATCATCTTACAACAAAGTACTTCAACAACACAAAAAAATCACCAATAAAATGTAAATTCACATATATCAAGGTTTTATAAAAGTATATGGAAATAAGTATAGCCTCTAAAAGTACAACACTATGAGATAATCTACAATATAAAACCCTTAGTCATCATCAACACAAGAAGGGTCTATAGAGATATCACTAACAATGATAGTGACAAATAAAAAATGTTATCATGTGCTTATTAAGATGCATCGATCTACGATTGGCCATTTGAGAAATTCTAAAGCAAGAATTTTACTTAGACTGATTAAACTTAAGATTATACCAAATCACAATATCAATGATATAGTTCTAATAGTCACACCTTGATCTACACATCAAGAGGATTTTCCCTACCTAATTATGCATCAGGTCAAAGAGTCTAATAATGTTATCTAAAGAGTGGCCAATATTGTTCATGAATATATGGACCTATCCTCTAAATTAAAATATAACCCAAAGAAGATTAAAAGAATATAACAAGTTAATTTTGACCAAAGGCCATTTATCACCCATAACTCAAATAGTTGTGTGAATAGTTTTTTATATCCACATATTAGGTTCAAGCACTAGGATAGACAATGGAAAGTGAGAACCCATATATAAATGTGGGGCCATTTGGAAAATTGAAAGGGTGGGTATTTATACTCAAACAATATTTAGATTGAAATAAATATCCCTCTCTGGATGAGGGGTTGTAGAGAAATAGTTTACACAAGAACATTATTCATATTCAAAATAAGTCCCATATATGCATAAGGTTCCATTTGGGGAATTGACCAATAGTAGGTCTTTACACCATAACAATCATGAGATTAAAAGCAATATATTTCATTAAAGTCTTAAAACTATCATGATTTAGACAACTAAACAAAGCACCATCATGAACATATTTAAAATAAATAAGGAAACACACATAAATAACTTGAAACACACAAAATAAGAAATTGCATTTCCATCCTTAGCAACCTAGATCTAAAAACCAATAGTAAAAGTATTTCATGACTAAAATTAATGATCATTGAACACCAAAAGCCTAAAAAATTATAAATTTCTCTTAAATGTTTTTTCCATCTTAACAAGGAGATTGTAAATGCCCAAGCTCTTTATATACTTCTAGAAAAAAACCCAATGTACAACAAAATGAAAACTAGGAAACGTTTTCACCATTGGAAAATATTTTATTAGTTTCTTTAAGCTGAAAATCAAGGCACAAAAAATATAATGACAAATGTTGTATTAGTTTCTATAGGCTGACATAAAAGGTACACAAAAACTAAGGTATTAAATGGTGCAGATTCATTTTAAATAGCTTGGAATGAATATGCATCATTCTTGCACCACATTTTTTCCCTCCATCAAGTAATTTATATTTTTACCCTTTCTTCAAGGTATTTTATTAGTCTCGTAGAGATAAATTATATTGTTACATTTCATGTAATTCTATCTGAATCATATTTTTGTCATATTCTACCCAAGATTATGCTTTTTATATGATGAAACATGCATTGTATGTAATGATTATCATTTTACTTCCATTGGAGAAGATAAGAGATAAATATAGCCAATGGAAAGATGCCATTTGCCTATTTATTCTAATGATTACTAGATTCCAATAAAATAACTACTAAACTTGTAAGCTTTCATCTTAAACCTACATTATTGGATCCTTCACCCAAAGGGGGACGATCCTGGTAATGAACATACCAAATACTAATACCAGTCTAATACTACACTGGATACATCTTGAGTGTTACCCAACAAGGTTGGGTACTCCTTAGTTCTTCAAAGGATGAACCAAGGTACTACTAAACCCTTCTAGGGAGAACATAGAAAGCCACCATCATAAAAAATATTTTTTAAATATATTTTTTAATTTAAGTTAAGAAAATAAAAAATAATAATGGGAAAACCCTAAAATTCACTTTCACATTCATTTGATTAAAATATAAAAAAAAAATACAACACTTAATTGAGTTAATTCATGTGCATACTTATAGTTACCTCTCATTACAGATTTTCTCTCTGACCTTCATTTTTCAATTGCCTAGGGTTGAAAGTCCATTCTTTTGCTAATCATATGCCACTAAATTTTTTAAAATTATCATGATTCTAATAATTCATACTCTCGATAAAGAGCAATATGGATATAATGATTATGTTTATTTATCTTAATTTTTATGTATACATTTGCACTATGTACTTGTTCTATGTTCAACTGATGGATATCATGGCATTTAGCATTGAATTATTAGTAGTATTTTGTGCTTATTTAACTTATTTTCTTTATTGTATACACATTATGTGACTAAATTCTCTTAATTGGCTATATTTTTTAATATTTTATATACTTTTTCTATGGCCATACCCAAGTGAAAAACACAGTCTGTTGTATTAGTGTACCCAAACACTATATTGGTACTCATACCCGTACATATACTAGGATTGGCTACGTAGGCTTAAACTTATTACATATAGAAATATGACTAATATACAGTTCCCATGAGAAATATGCAGGACCAAATATAACCAAGTTAGATGAGGGAATGAATAATAAATAAGGTCATTACTAGATTCAAATAAGAGAACATCTTGCTATATTATTTTTGAAAGACAACTGTGACTTTTCATTATCCTGGGTGTTGTGACCAAGTCAAAAATTACTTTCAAAGTAACTTCATGCTCACATTAAAGACTACACAACAATAATATAATCTCACTATGTCTTGTAACTGATAGGATTATTTCATAATGAAAACTTAAATTTACATTTGAATTTAGGCTTCATATATGGAATAATATCTTCACACACAGAAAATATCACATGCTCAAATTTTATTAAGATTAAGAAGTAATAAAATTAGTTTTATCTAGTTAATACACATTCATTGTAGTAAAGGACTTCATTATACTTAGTTCTTGTGTATTTTGCATTGAGAATCAAAATTTTACAAGATAATATCCATTCTATACTAATTTAGCACTTTGATTTTCATTACCTAACTATAGCTGATACCTCATATTCCTTGATAAGAATGAAATTTTTTTACGATTTTTTTTTAATGCCTAGATCTATGATCTACATGAACTCAACTATTACCATTAGACAACCCCATTAGACTAAAAATATAAGGTATCCAATCAATGCAAGAAGAGAGAAAATCCATGAATTTGAATTTCAATAGTGTTACATTTTTTTTAGTATCAAATCAAGCTAGCTAACAATAATCATACATAAACAATAACTAGTTACAAATTAATTTTATTGAATTAGGAAAATCTAACTTAAAACTACTTAATTATAAGCAACATTATTTAAAACATTGATATGGCTAACTATATGACACCTTATAAAAATAATAAAGAAAAAAAGAGAGATACAATAGATCTACATACCATTTCTTTCCTTTATAAATATGTATTCAGATCTCACTTATATTTGGATCAATTTAGCCCAAACCAATATGGCAAAACCTCATCCACTCTTATATATGTTTCACAACACCTCAATATAATCAATTAAAAATAATTAACCTAATTTTTATCAATCCATTAATCAACCCCATCAAAAATTGAAACCTTGGAAGTCACTACATTTAAATAAAGTTATCAAAAAACCAAAATCTCTACATTCTAGGAATAAACTCAAACAAAAATATTTTTAGAGTGCAAATAGAAATCCATTAGAAAATTTCATATGTAAAAAAATTTATAATTGACCCAATGTAAACATAAACTCTAAAATTAGAAAATAAATTAAAAAATAAATTCCACAAGAAATTGCAAAAAGAATTCCCCTCCCAATAAGATGACCAAACATGTATCAAGGTTGAGCCACTAGACAAAAATCTACAATTTTTAAAAGGCTAAAATAAGAATTTTAAAAATTTAGGGGTTGTGATGTAATGGTAAGGGGAACACTAGTACCTAAGATAATATCCTATTGACTGTAATAAGAGCACTCATAACTCCAGTAGGTATGTGGCAATGTTGTGGTGTATCATTATGGGGTTCATTTTAGTGTGATTAGTGGTCTAACAAAATGAACCATAACTAAAATAGATCCATGGTAAGGTTGTGATTTAATGATTATAGTACACATTATAGTACATCTACTTTATAATAAAACAACCCATAATTTTAGAAGAGAGACATGAAAACATTGTTTAGAAGTGATTATGGTGTACATCCTACCGAATAGTAGAAAGGCAACACATAACTATGGTATGGCTCATGTTTATAGAGGAAGTGGATAACTCTCTTCTAAAAAGTGTACTTCACAAAATTTCCATGATTTTTACAATCCTTTCAAATCACTCCAAATCACTTTATATGGTCTATGATTTTGAAGACGATATATACTATATTGAATGATTTTCATGGAATGCAAAAAGGTGTAGCTAATTTATGGTAAATAATGAGTAACATTATAATATGATCCATGTTTTTAGATCTTAATTTCCCTACACTATTAAGGGCAACTAGGTAATGTCACCCAATATTTAATAATCCAATAAGATCGCTAGTTATAAATATAAAATTAAAAATATTCATTACAAAATTAAAGATCTACAAGAGCATACCATTTTATATATTATTAATTGTATCAAAAACCTTTCTATAAAAATAATCCAACAACATCTGTGGTATTTTAGATTGCTTAGATTGAATTTTTAGAAGACTTAGGTGGGGAACTAATAAAAATCTTGTATCTACCCACTTTTCCAATATTCAATGGTGGAATATTATTCTTCCACTTAGGCTTCACAATGATATAAATATGTCTACAAAAAATTTATAACTCTAAAAGTCTCCTAGATTGTGGAACAAAAGTCCCTTGGTTATGTCAAGATTTTGTAATGCAGTGCCAAAAAATGCTTATAAACCAATGTTTTGGGAGCCATTCCTGTCGATAAGAAGAGTGCATCCACTTCTATAAATATACTTCATATTGAAGAAGAGATGAAGATAAAAATTACCAATAAAAACCACGGGTGTCCCTAGACGTGACTCTCCACAAATTGGCCTTCTAAAATGTTGAAAGCATCATCGGAGTTTTTGTCTTATGTGAGATTAATCTTTGGGGTTAGAACCCCAATATAAATGCCTAAATTATAATGATGGACCTTGATGTACAAGTCCTATACATGTTCATATCATTATATCTTGAATGTAGATGTTACCGACATTCACTTCTTTTATGATCATATATCATTATTATCTTACTATTATATTGACTTGATTCTTTAACTATATTTTTATGTCAACATTCAAGATCTATAAAATAAATTATTATATGTGATACATGCACATTTTAACTAAATTAATTTTGATTAAATTGTTATATATAGTTTATTACCATTCTAGTTATACGTATGAATTATACTTGGCATTGATTGATTGAATTGAAAATTGTATTCTTCAACTCTCTCTTCCTCTAACATGTCTTCTCTCATTGAGGTGAAAGGATTCTAGATATAGATGGAGCTATTGATAATTGATATATATCAATGATTGGTCATGATAAATTTGGATGTATTATAATTATGATACATTAATATTGTTCATATTTATTTATATACAAAACATGATTAAAATTAATCTCAATTTTTATGTCTAACATTGTACATAATAACCACATGATTTGTTGAGTTCACTTTAAATGATTCATATAGTGTTCCATAATATGATACACTATCACATCCACATGCATTATTAGTTGCAACTGTAATGACATATTACATGTTAATAAAATGTGTACTAATATGATGTCTAGGACCATTTGAAGGTTGTGACACTAATTGATTTTCTTATGAGCATGAGGGAAGGATATGGTTATGGGGAAATTAATGACTGTCCTCCCACATCATTTCAAGTATCAATATGTGTATTGAAATATTCCTCTAAGTAGATGGGTATCTTGCTTAGTAGAATAGAAGACATTAGCTTAAGAAAATGGCTACCTTACTTTGATTTTTATTTCCTCATTTCACATTCTAAGGATGATGTTGGACTCCAAAGTTAAAAAAATACTAGCTATATCACATGGGTATTTTGGAAAAAAATCATTTCCTATTTGTCTTGTTGATATCAAATGGCATACTGGGAATACAAAATCTTAGCTATAGTAGATGAGCATCCTACTATGAGTTTTATTTCGTGTTTTAGAATTGATATTTAATGTAGTTTCATTTATAAGATATGTTAACTCTATCTAATAAGTATCCTGCTATGTATTATATTTCCAATTTCACATGTTAGTAGTGATTGGAGTCCCAAGTAAATAGATATGTTTGTTATATTTCTAAAAATATGATGGAGATCATCTTGGTTTTCTTTCTATGACTCAATAAGGAGGATTGCATTATATTTTTGTTATATTATTGGAAATGGTTGATATCCTTTATCTTAATTATACCACATGGATTTAATACATACATATTTAGATAATTGATGTAGCATAATTATTTTATTTATATAGGTAGTTCATTATCAAATGTCTTTATCATGTGTGTCTATAGAGAGAGAGAGATAGAGATAGAGAGAGAGAGTTTAAAATTAGTTTTCTCTCCATGAATGAATTTATATGCTAGTATATTTTTAGGAAATGATATCTCTAAACCCTGATGTAGTTGTTGACTAATGTTTTGGAGGATTATGGACATGATTGACTTCCTTAACTATTGATTTTCCATATGGATTGGCTATGGATGTGTCCTTATATTTGATATAACATCCTAAGTTAATTTAAATTTATAGTTCATTATCATTAAATTTATATCCTTTGTGTGTGCATGTGTGTGTGTGTAAAAATATGTATATATGTGATTGAATATTAGTTCTCAAATCAAGAATGTAGTTATATTATAGTATATTTTTGGACATGTTTTTAACCCATCATGTAGTGGTTTAATTTTGATGTGCTCAAGGTTTGGTACTACCATTGAATGTTTCACACATATTACTAGAGATATAGTCACATTCAAGACTAAATGATTTTTAGCTATATGATGTCATGGATTACACATAACTAGTTGGTTGTATCTTCAAATGTTTAAATTTACATTAATTATATATAAATTTCTCATGTGTGAGAATTTTGATGGTTGAAGTGAGTGTGTAGGTTACTTGGGTGAAGATATAAGGTTTTGTGATAAGAGGTGGATCAGATATCCCTTAACCACTCCTAGTCTAGAGATGACATATAGGTCATGGACTAGAACCATATCATCTCCACCTAACCTTTGTGTGCATATCATTAATATTAAACCTTGAATATCTATTACCTTAAAAACATTTAAATTGAAGATTATTGTACCTTGAGGATATAATCTATTTTATCTTACACCCCCTTTTCCTATGTATGAGCATTAGACCTATTTAAAATAATAATAATTTAAATTGGCCCTGAGAGCCAAAAAATTGACAAATTCAAAATTGTTTGCTTTATTTTTTTTAGATAAAAATTATGTACATTGGGGTTCGTATATATTTTTTTCATTATCGAAAGGCCTCAAACCAAGGTTAAGTCCTTTTACATGGCTTGGAAGAGTGAAACTACATTATTAAGATTCAACACATGTTTTTCCATGGTTGGTTGTGAATGAAAAAAACCTCCTATTTTTTTGGACAATCATTATGCTACAAAATAAATTATACATGAGAGAGGGGGAGTTGTATAAAAAATAGATGGTTTTAGAGATAAAAATGGCCAAGTCGATGAAGGTTTATTACTACATAATAAATTAGGTGTTATATTACTTATTACATTCAACTGAATAAACTTATTTTTAAGTGACCCTAAAATAAGGACTAAACTTAGGAACAATAAGAGACAAGGCCTTTAATGAAATGGGAACCCTTATTTTTGTTAATTAATTGAAAATTAAAACAAAATTTAAATTCCTAACATTTTATTTACTGAATGTAATGGGAAAATTATGTTTTCCATCACTTTTCTTCATACTTATATTATTTCAATTTAGTGTTAACTATTGCTGAATGGATGTCTAGCTAGTTTAAATATTTAAAAATATGCAATCTAGTCGAGCTTATGCATATAAAAATGATTATATTCTAGGCCTTCTATCAAATATCTTATCTTCAAGTCTTGATGAAGGCCATGGATTCCTAATGATATCACATGTTTAGGGTATGTGATTTTTGTCTCCACATGTTTGTTGACTGTTTATACTTGGAACACATGTTTCTATGGATTATTGTGCTTGGGAAAACATGTTGTGGATGTCATAATATTTTTTTATTATATTTAGAAGAAAATATATGATTTTATTATGGTAGAAAATAAATGAATTATGTGTTGTCTTGAAGGAATTACTATTTTATTTAATATTTTATGATTATACTGAATTGTAATTTATAAGAATGAATTCTGAAATAATGATTAAAATGAATAATTCTATAATTAAAGTTTTGTATATGCTCTTACCCTTTGATGGGGATTGGTCCCTTGATATGTGCTTTTAAAAATGCTTTTCTGGAATAGAATAAATGGAACTTTAAATTATTATAAGTATGGTACTCATGTAGTTTTAATTTTAGATTGTGTTGTTAAAAAATCTATATTTATTTGAATTCGAGTTATACTGATCAAATTTTATTTGAAAAATTAATGCAAGGGTGCTTATATTATTGCTTGAGAATATTTGTTTTTCTACTTATGATATTTGAAATAACCATCCTAGAAAAATGAATATTAAAAAATAATTAGCCCTTTTGGGTAATGTGTTCTATAAGGTTTCACACTGTAGCATCAAACCCTTATTGCAACACCAGGAAATCTGGATTATATTTAGGGAGGGAGGCCTTATATGAAATTTTTGAATAGTTGAGTTAATGTGGTTAATAATATTAACATGCCTATTTGATTAAGAGTCATAAAAAAGTGCTTAAAATAACTTTTATTTTTATCCACTAGGCCTACATGAATGAATGCTAGGGATCATTACTATAAAATAATGAGTTGAATTGTATTTAATCATTGATAAATAACTTTTATTATTAAAAAAATCAAGTGTCTATTTATCCTTGGATATGCATTCTGGTTCGTAAAGTCTCAAATCAGCATCAGGGAATCCATTTAGATGATAGTAATCTCATATTTCTAGTTTAATGAATTTATAAAACTAAGAAAAATGTATCTTCAGATTACATAGATCCATTTCATCAATAACATAGAACTAATAAATACTAAAATTTAAATTATAATAAAATTTATTAATTAAAAACCATTTTAGATTTGAGAGTTGTCTTAGCAGTTATGAAAACATTTTCTAGATTAAATCTTTCAAGATTCTAGTGCAACTAATAATATATTAAATGATTGTAGTATACAGGGAACTAGAGTTGAAACTATATAGTGCAGTGATAAGAGTTATTAGAATTAACATTAACATTATATTTATTAGGTTATTAATTCACCATTATAAATAGATAATTAATGTTTTATTACTTATTGTTATTTGTAGTTAGTAATTAATAAATAGTTACACACCATAGATAGGTAGATAGTTTATTTTAGCTGATAAATTTGATTCTCTTTTAATATAGGCATTTTTTTCATGCATGGTTATTTGGGAGGCAGTTTAATATTATAATGATCTCATAGATTTACTAGTATTATTACGAGCGTATCTTGTATAAATTGAAGCTCTATAATTCTATTTTGGAAAAAATGGTATAAATACAATTTTATTAATTCCACAAGATCTAGTATCAGAGATTTTGAATGATCTTTGAATGTATGAGGAAAAGTCCAAGCATTCTCACACAATAAAGAAAATTCAATCCTTCTACAAGAAGTTTACCTAAACAAGAAACCATAGAAGCTGTAAATAAAAAGAGAGAGAGAGGATATGACATACTAGGAAAAATAGAGTTTTATTGATAAAAAAATAGGAATAAGAATAATGCATCAACTCTTCAAGGGTGTCAATATCTCAAGAAAAAAAGTGTCATATATTCCTTTGATGCATCGACAAATTAATGTATGTTATTTGATATTGGTTTTTAAAAAGGATGTGGTGCTCATCTTCCCAACCAACACATTTTTTTAAAAGGGCAAAAGAGGTGCTATAAGGTTGGTGAAATGTTTTTTATTAAAATTAAAATTAAATCAATTAATTATATTTTAAATTCAGATTAAAACATCAATTTAGGCTCTAAACCTGCCATCTAAAATACATTATTTCTTACAATTTTGCTCAAAACTATCAATTAATTTGTAAAACTACCTTCAAAAATCTTCCTTTACTATAAATTCCATAAAAAACCATTCATTTAGCAAACCCATGTTATTGGATAGGGAGTGGTTTTGCTTGAAAATCATAATTTTTGAGCATTTTGATATAAATTTTATTTTATTTAAACTTGTCATGATACATAGGTGAGTTGGTAGATAAAAGAGTGGATGTGGGAGGTTAAAATCCTCCAAAAGAATTTTTTTGATAGAAATTTTAGTAGTCCATCCAAATTTAAAAATCCCACTAAAGTTAGTTACAACTAAGTTAGTAGAGAATATCATATTTAATTTTTATTTTAGTTTTACAAAAAAAATTATTAAAATAAAGGAAAAGTAAAAAGTAAAAAAAAAGGTGATTTTTTTAGAGAAGAGGTGAAAAGGGCCCAAATAAAAAATTTAATTTTTTTGGGAAAAAGATTGTAAATTTCTTTCTGTACATAATGTAAATTTTATTTTCAGATTATCTTGCAAGAAATTGTAATTTTCATTGTATTGAACAAAATCATGTGTTTTTTAAACTCATTCACAGTGTTCAGTCATAGCTATGCCTCTGATTCAATGTTTATTGGAAATGTCGACATGCTTTAGTTATTACATACATTAGCTAACATAGTTTTAACAATGATGTCTAGGCATCAACCCTTTAAAACACTAGGGAGAAATAAAGTACGTAGACTCATAACCTTCCCTTCATTTACTCATTTGATACAATCAAAAGGTGTAAATTTTGACAATTAGAATTTTGAAGTATATATTGAAGTTACGTGCACGTATGAGGAATTCAATTTAAGAAGGTGCTAATGATTGGGCAAAACCTTTTTAGTATTAAATAGGTACCAAGTATTAGATTCTTTTATGTGCATTCATGTCTCTTTTACCTATCAATGGGTATATAAAAAAGTGGAGCTTCTTCCATGTATCGATGGGTATCATAGAAGGGGGCATATAAGAAAGGTCTAATATATTAGTATGATGATATATAACAAGGGATACCTATATACCTGGAGTGATAAGGAACCAATCCATCACCCATATTCTTAATAGTGGTTACATAGGATCCAAAATTCTTTCTACCAGATTCACAAATCCTCAAAGGTGAAATCAATTTTTCTTGGAAGACAAATCTAAGAACATAACTAGAATTTGAATATATTTGATCTGTAGTAGATGGATGATATACCCAACATGTAATAGATGTTGATCAACATCATAAGTTTGATAAATCCAACCAAAAGGCTAAATTGATAACCATGTTTTGAGTATTGGCTGAAGTCCAACCACATTCGTGAAACAAAATAACCAAGCAAGCTTGGGAAAAGATCCAAATTGTATATGAGGCCAAAAATGAGAGAATTATTCCACATATAAAAAGTTAGCATGACACTCTCAAATTAAGATCAAGAGAAATAGTAGAAGGCCTTTTTAAGGTGTGTTTCAATGTTGAGGGCATCACTTCAATCCTTGGGTGATATAGTTTCAAATTAATCTATTGTACCTATTATCTTGAGATCATTGAGACCCTCATATAGAATTTTTGTGACCACTTTGACTTTCATTTAATAGAAACCAAGCTTTAAAAAATTGGTAAATATGTTACAATAGGAAGAGTCTTGTAAAACTCATGACAAACAAGAAGAAAAAGTGGTAGATTTTCATTAACATAAAGGGAAAAAACAAGTAAAATCTTTATCAAAACATATTCCAAGGCAGAATTTACAAGGAGAAAAATCATAGAAATAATGTCTCATTTGTAGTCATCAGGGACATGAACTCAAATATTATTGGTATAATACCTTCAAGAAAGGATCTAATAGTGGCCAAAAGTACACTAATCTACAATCATCCCCTGGAACATTGAGTAAACCACAAGGAGGAAAAAGGGGACCTAGTAGAAGAAATCCAATCAACAAGGCAATATTGTCGAATATGACGATGAAGAAAATTTCCTATAATCTACAGATCTGTATAATGAATCCACATCACAAAGTGACATATATTATGTTGACACAGGTTAAAATTGATACATGATAGGTATAAAAGATAATTTTTTTCACTTTGAAGGACACACCCAACAAAAATCATGTTTCATTGGGTGATGATACCTCATATACTATTCAAGGAATTGGAAACATCACCTTATTCCTAAGCACATAAATCTATAGAATCATAGATAATCTCTATGTACCTTGTTTAACCAAACATTTTTTATCAGTTAATCAACTCATAGACCAAATTTTGAAAATTGAATTTGACTGTAAAGGTGAAAATAAAATATGTTTGATCAAAAATAAATCTACAAACTCAAAAATTATTGCATGAGAATCCAATGTGAACCATATGTTTAATCGTGATTTCATTTAAAAAATAATCAAGAAGTCATAGTAAAGGACATAGACTCAGTATAATTGTGGCACACAAGATTTGGCCACATCAGTTTTGATATCTCAAAAAACTCCACCACTACAGCATGGTAAGAGGATTGCCACGTCTTAAAAAAGGTACATACATATGTCATGATTTCTTAGCAAGAAAGTAACATAGAGGTCCAATTAAACAAGTATCTGTATATCTAATGATAAACTTTATTTGGTTCACATCGATCTATGTGGACAAATGACACCTAGCCATGTTAGATTTAAGTACTTCATCTCTTTGTTGATGATTATTCCAAAAAAAATGTGTGGCTACTTTATGAAAATAAAGAGTCAAGCATTTAAAACTTTGAAGAAATTCTAAGTCGATATTGAAACATAATCTAGTCCAAAAATCAAAACCCTTCAGTTAGATCATGGGGGAATTCACTATTAATGAGTTTAAACAATGTTTGAAAAAAAAAATTCATTATCAAATGAGACCTACCTATACACCACACACAAAAAAAGTAGTTGTTGAAAGGAGGAATTTTCCTATTGTATAAACGGTGTGATGTATGATGCATGATTTATGATTGACAAAGGCATTTTGGGCAAAATTTGTCAAAACTACCATATATCTACTCAATAGATTACCCAATGTAGCTCTTGATGGAGTAACTCCAAAAGAAGCCTGGTCAGGGAAAAACCACCTATAGTACATCTTCATGTTTTTTTGATGCCTAGGAAGTATTCATATTTCTAAAGTGGAACAAATGAAACATGGTATGAAAGCCAAAAAATATGTGTTTTTAGGGTACAGTGAAGAAAAACTTGTTTATAGACTCATGCATCCAAAAACTAGATAAATCTACACTAACAAGGATGTTGAGCTCTTTGAAAAGAAAGAAACAAAAACTTATTCAAGCTCAATTGATAAACAAATCAATCCCATAGATAATACTAAAGATGGTAATCTCCTAGATGAATATAACAATGATGATGGACATGATGGTGGAGCTCCACCATTAATAAGAACTACCCATCTACGACTAAATTATATACAAATACACTTAGAGATGTAAATTTGGATGGTGTTCTAGACACATCTACCACTGGACCAACTACTCACAATATGGCTCCAGGAGAGATCAATTTTGGCCTTAATGAGTATAGTTTTTGAGTATGTCGAGCCCTCTATAGTTCAAGAATCCCTATAGTTGAAACCTTAGAAAGATTTCATAGATGCAGAATATAATTCATTGATGAAGAATAAAACATAGCAACATGTAGACCTTTCACTAGGGAAGAAGCCAATTAGATGTTAATGGATCTTCAAAATAAAGTACAAAGTAGAATTTAGTCTTGACAAGTACAAGGTAAGACTTGTTATAAATGTATATGCTTAGTAAGAAGGCATTGACTATGAGGAGACATTTGATCCCACAACAAAGATCAAAACTATCAAGAGGATTTTCTCTCTAGCTACACAATTTGGTTAAGGATTCCATCAAATTGACCTGAAAAGTGCCTTTCTTAATGGATACTTATAGGCAGAAGTCTACTTTACTCAACCATAAGGTTTTCTCAAATCAAGAAAAGAAGATAAATTTTTTAGACTTATAAAATCACTATATGGTCTTAAACAGGATCCCAGGGCATGGTATATTAAGATTGATAAGCAACTCTTGAAAAAAGGATTGGAAATGAGTCTATATGATCCTAATCTCTACCTCAAAAAACAAAGCGGGAGATAGTAATTATCATTGTATATGTCGATGACTTAGTCATCACTAGTAGTTGAGTGAAGATGATTGAATCAATAGTGAAAGATATAAATTGGTCATTCAACATGATATATCTTAGGGTTGTCCATTATTATCTTAGTTTAGAAGTTTGGTAGAGAGAAAATAATATTTCTATATATTATCTCAAATGTGTCAAGACAACACTCGAGAAATTTCACATGATGGATAGGAAACCAATTGGCACACCTATAGAAACAAAACTTCAACTATCTTGATCAGATCCATTACCATAGGTAAATGCAATTGTATATCAACATTTGATGTAGAGTGTCATTTACATGACCTACACTAAGCCAAACATCAACTATGCTATCAGTTATCTCTAAAAGTTCATGCAAGAGCCTAATATTAGTCACTAGAGAGTAATAAAGTGAGTATTGAGGTACACCATAGGAACTATGGATTTTTTCCTATAATATAAGAAGAATGATGACTTCTTGATAGGATACTCAGATTCAAATCATGTAGGGAACATTGATGATAGGAATTCTACTCCAAGATTCATATTATTTTTGGGATTTGGACCAATATCATGTGGGATTAAGAATTAAAATTATGTTTCAAGATCCTCTATAGAATTCAAATATCATTCTACAAGAGGAGATATATGTGAAGTGATTTGGCTCAGATGTATATTTGAAATATTTAGATTATCACAGAATCAACCAACAATTCTTCATGTAGAGAATGGAGTAGTGTAGTTTATTTGCAATACAATATTTTATGAATGTACTCAACACATTGAGGTGCATGTTTATTTCATCCTCAAACATGCTTACAAACATAGTATTCATCTCCAGTATTGATCGATAGATCAACAATGTGTAGATGTTTTTTTTAAAGCACTTGTGTGAGAAAAATTGGAAGCATTTAGAGAATTTCTCTCCTATTTCCTTGAGACAATGCTGAATTAAGGGTGGAAATATTAGGGTGATTAATTCACCATTGTAAACAAGTAATTAATAATTTATTATTTATTGGTTTTTTTAGTTAATTAGTAAATGGTTACTCGCCATATATAGGTAGATATTTTATTTTAGTAGATAAATCTAATTATCTTTTAATCTTGGGCATGTTGTTTTCCTAAATGGTTATTAGGGAGGTAGATAGTTTATTCTGATAATGCTCTCTCAGAATTACATGGATTATTACGAGCATGTCTTCTTGCATAAATTTAATCTCTATCATCCTAATTTGGTTGAGTTGAATAAATACATTTTTATTATTCCTCAAGAATATTTACATTCACCAAGCCATAAAATTAGCAATTGAAAATATAAATTATGGGAATTTATGACTTTGTTTAACATATTCCACTTCAACTTAAATATAAAATGATCAACACACTTAAATATAAATGAAGAGCGTTATCTCTAAAATGATAAGAGTGGTATAAAAACATGTCATTTTAGATAAAAGGTACATAAACTGAATTGTGTTTATAGCATTTTAGCTATATGATCATACTAGTGTTATGTAGTCTTAAAATACAATGAATACTGATAAAGGTATGTAGACTAAATTGTGTGTTTAGCTATATGACTATACTTGTGTTATGTAGTCTTAAAATACAATGAAGACCATATAAAATGTAAAGTGAAATGTTAAATAGTCTTAAAATACAATAAATTATGTAGACTAAATTGTGTGTTTAGCTATATGACTAGACTTGTGTTATGTAGTCGTAAAATACATTGAAGACCATATAAAATGTAAAGTGAAATGTTAAATAGTCTTAAAATATAATATATACTGATAAAGGTACCTGAACTGATTGTATTTTCAGTTGTATGACCATACTTGTGTTATGTAATATTATATACAATGAAGATCATATAAAATGCAAAGTGAAATGTTAAACATTATTAAAATATATATATCTATAAGATTATAATAAAAATATATGTTATATATAATGTTTATTTTTATTCTTAATTTCTAATTTACAATAAATTATACTAACATTTTGAAAGGCATCATTAAATAAATAACGAAAAAAATAATGATAGGCAGGGTCAAACGGGTCAATAGTCCTTCCTTACTCCCATCTTTAAAAAAAGGGATAAAACTATCATCCGATTATTTTTTTCCTTCGAAAATGTAAAATTCTGTATTAATTATCCAACAATTGTAAAGATGCTAACCCTACGATGTCTATTAACATAAAACGGTCACAACAGGATTCGAACATACATGGGAACATCACGAGATTTCAAGCGTGCATCCTCAACCACAGAGACATTTCCGTCTACATCATTATCGTGTAGGATATTTTTCTCTAAACAACTCGTTGCGTCTAATGTCAATTCTTGCATTCATCATATCATCTTCTTTGCCTACACCAGTTTGTGTATCATTGAACATCCAGTTCTGTTTCCAAGATTATGTGTGTTTGTAAGAGTGCTAGTTAGTTCACTTACCATGCAATCATCTCTATAACCTTTGCATAAATATGATTGCAGCAAACCTTATTCTTAGATAATTCCTAAATTGATTTGAAATGTTCAAGCCATGGTGAAAGCGTAAACGACAAAGTTTCCTATTTAGATTTCAATATATCCATTAGCTACCTATTCCATGAACAAATTTTTAAACATGGTAAGCATAAGAATGTTTTTACTAAATATATAACCCAAAGAGCTGCATCAACGCATTTTTACAAAAAGACAAGCAAAAACAAGAAATTATACTTACAAATAAACAATCCTAAGTTCAAGTCACCTAGCTCAACAACAGTGAAAAAAAAGAACATGGCCGTAGTAGAGCAATGAAGCCTTTTTTAACAAACTCGGAGGAATCTTCTAAGGTAATAGATATTTCCAAGAAATAATAAGGAAAATATAAGGCCTCCCTCTCGACCGAAAAAAATGTTGTCGAAGAAATGATATACTCGCCCCTCCCCTTTCGCTTGTCTTTGGAAGAAATGGTGAATTCTGGTAAATCAACCCTTCATTTATGACGCCTTCAGTTTTATACATATACAACTAGTCTATATATATTAAAAACTGGGCATGAAGGGCTTTACAATCCAGCAGCCTCACCTGCTTGTAAATGAAATGATATATTTCATAAATCCCAATAAATGGAAACTCAAGACCTCCATAGAACCCATAAGGACGTTGAATCTCTATCATGTTGAGAGAAGACGGTGTTGTGCAATGAAGGGTAATGGAGGCTAGTTTTATAATATTCTTTTTATGTTTATTTTAACGAAAAACCCAACCTACGGATGAGATGCCTTCCATCCCAAGGATGGGATTAAAGATTCCTTTGGGTGCCCCTTTTAACCTTTAAATTTGGTTCATGCGATTGTTTATGGTTGTTTATGTTTAATTTATTTTAAGTTGGGAATTCAGTCTTTCTTAGCCATTATTAATTATGTGGGCATCATCGAATAACGCTTGAAAAGTATTGTTTGGTAAAGAAAAGAAAAGAAGACAAGAAAGAGATTGAAAATTTTAATTACTTTTATGTTCACACATATATTCCACGTATGAATTAGAAGGTTGCTTGTTTGTTTTAAAATAAAAGCCAACATTTTGATAACAAAGATGCCACACCATGTGGAAACAGTGGAATTATTATTTAAAGTTCACGTAGAATACGAAAATCCTAGATGAGACAACAAAGAGAGCACGAGAAGACAAATTAAAGCACCATGAGACAAAATCTAATATCACATTCATCCAAAATAAAAAGAATAAAAAAATCGTGGACAAAGCCAAACGTCAACAAAGAGTTATTAATAACAGAGTGAACAAAATGACATTGTATTAACTCCATTTTATAACAACTTATTAAAATGGGAAACTAAATTTCAAATAATAGTATCAAAATGTCGTGCAACCAAACTCAGTACCTGAAAGGAAACAACCAAAAGATAGTAAATAATAGCTAGGGAATATTGTGTTATGTTATATGTGTCAGAGGAATAGGCCAACAAACTGAAATGTTTTAAAGCAACGACCAAGTCCGTGTTGCATTCAAAATGACAAGCATGAAGAAAATGTTTATGTTAAATGAGGTTATTATAAAATTAAAATGAAAAAATGTTTATCATAATAGTGATCACATAATACAATATACTACTTAAAGTGGACACAAATGTTTTTATGTAGTCAAATAAAAAGGAAAATTGTAATCAGATATCACATTTAAAGATATTAAACTTCTATTTTTCATTTAAAAAATGTTTTTAGTTGTTTTGAAAATTCATTCACATTTTTGACAAAATCTCACAAAATATATACTAGGTTTTAGTGAAATTTGGACAATTTGGACTCAAATTAAATATGAAAAAACTCAATAAATTTACTAAAGAAATACATTTTCAATTAAATATTCAATCAAAATATATAACTATTTTAATCTTATGTATTTTTAATGTGACGAGTTTTATAAAAATTGCATTCAAAATTTCAAAATTAAAATTAGTTAAAGAATTTTATTGGATCAACTTGAAACTTCAAGTTAGAAGTTAAATATGCCAAAAAGATTACAAAAATATGTACGCCAAAAAAAGGAATGGAAAATTAAATTCAATTACAAAGGTGTAGGCCCTTGGCAAAAAAACAATCTCCACTAAAAAACCTACATGAACTCGAGTTTCAATGGTACAAGAGAAATATATTATAATACCATGCTAGAATATTTTCCAAGGATCTAATTAAAATATGTTGAAACAAGTAATGAAATAATGTTATCTTTCCAATCTGACAAAACACAAATCTTAGACAAAAGATTTGACAAGTGGGGAAACTGTCGAACATATAAAAAATTGAACATTAATATTAAACTATAGTAATAATTAATCTTAAATTGCATTAATATGAAGAAGCTAGAAGAATAATTATCTTAGTCCAAGAAAACATCAAGAATTGAATAACAAATCTAAATCAAAAAGATTGTGCCACTACCAAAAAGGTGAAAAAAGAGGAGTAGAAGAGATTAATAAATAGTGATTAGAAGAATAAGGAGTTCCATATGCATTCTTCAGCGTGTGTTTTAAGTATCCGTAATTATCTTACATGAAAGAAGGATGTGAATGTCATATGGGGTGAGAATTTACAACTAAGAGTAACTTTAATTCCAACAAGTGAACTACATAGGGGAGTGACACCTCAAAAAGCTAGAATAAAGTGCATTTATAAATGCAATAAATGTGCACACAAATAAAATTTAGGATAAACATACAAACTTATATAAAGTACCCAAATTAATTTTAATTATCTAACATATATCATTTAAATATTAATTTTAGATGTGATCTTTTTAAAGTACAAATTAATTATATATATATATATATATATATATATATATATATATATATATATAAACAGAAGATAAAAAACTAACTTAAATATAGGTTTAGAAAATATTCAAATAATTTATGAAATAAATAAATATTATCTTAAAAAATAAATAACATAGATTTTAAATAAAAAAATAAAAGGGTATTAAGCTAAACATCTTTCAAAAAAACATACATTTTATTATATAAATAACATTATTTTAATATGGTCTTCAAAGTTTAGAGAAAAACATTGCATTCAAGGTATTATTTCCACTAAAAATATAGTAAATACATATCTCACATATATCTAAGTGAAATACATTTCCAACCTTTCAATGTATCCATTTCAAAGGATCATTACCCTGTTTAATTTAAAATAGTAATAAACAAATAATATAATTCTCACTAAAAAAAATTGTTTTATTAATTTCATCTTTCAAAATTAAATTTAAATTATTTTTAATTTTATCTGTTTGGACTTCCTTTCTCCATGAAAAAAATTTATTATATAATAATTATTGTTAACGTTTACTAATATAGTAGTTTCTAGATGTTGAAATCTTGAAGATTGGCCTACTCTAGGAATGCTCCGATGATGTAAATCATGATACTAGGAGAAAATTGGGATTCTCAAGTTCGACGTGCTCTGTAGAGAGATGTCCTACTAGTAATGAAAACAAGAGATCAATTCAAAAACATAAAAAAACATTATGGTATCTGCTAAAAATGAACCCTATTGAGGAATGTAAGGCAGGATTAAACAATGTGTTAGCACTACAGCAAAATCCCAAGCGATTTGGAAGGAAGAGTTCAATGGACTCCTATACCCGTGAAAAGAATTGTAGAGCGACCTTAAAAAGTATTGGATGGCATCCCTTTCAAAAAAAATAAAAAAATTAGCAGGTTCAGTGGAAGCCCCTAGATCCCTGGGGAATGCCAGACTTTTAATCTTTTACCAGCTCGAATTAATATTCTCATTGTAGTAACTCAAACATGTACCATTCTTTAAGGATTTGGATGACATCAGCTGACATGTATTTGGTTTTTTAGCGTTTCCCACCTTTTTGGCTATTGGTTTTTGTATGGATTTGATCTTGATCTTGATTGGGTAATTTGAATTTCTTCTTGGACTTGTCCGTTCTGGTTTTGATTTGATTTGACCTTGATGGGTGGTGAAGTGATTTCAGATAAGGTGAAATTATTCATTGCTAATTGTTCTGGTTGCTTTTGGGTGAATCACTTTGTTACGGCTCTTTTCTTGTTCTATCATGGTTTGATCGTGGAGGGATCTTTTCCGGGATTTGGGTTCCACAGGGAACGATGATGGGACTTTTTATCTTTATTTGTCTTGACTTGTCAGCATTTGTTTTTGGTTCCTCTTCGTTCTTTCATCTCTCATTTTTGGGCTTCTGGTTGAGTCGGGATATTTCTTTGCATGATATCTTTGGGATATGGGCCCCTCATGCTAAAGATTGGTTTCATTGTTGGTTTTTATTGGTTTTTGATCCATTCCAAATCAGTGGTTATTTATTTAGGTTTAGTTTTTATGGTAATCATGGTCAGTTGTTTCTAGTTAGGTGAAGACCCTGTCCTACTTTGGTGGGAACTTGGGCTTCCTTATGCTCAGGTCTAGACTCTTGTGGATACTTTCCCTTTCTCTTTATTTGTTGTTATTCCTCCTTTTTCAAGGTTTCTTGTCCTTTAATGTAGACTCTTATTTCATTGGGTTTTCATTGTACCTTTGGTTAGATGTTTCTGGGCAGGAAAAGAACCAACCATTCTGAAGTATCTTTCAAATGGGTCTCCTTTGCCATTCTAACCAATTTTTCTATAGGGTTAATTTAATCTAAATTTTTACTAATTTTAATATAAATTAGTTATAAAATATTTATTTTGTGTTTTTTATTTTTATTTTTATATAATTTTGTTTAATTATTATTGATAAAATTAAATTCTAAAAAATAATGTTTACTTTATTTTATTTATATTTGTCAATTAAATGCTAATATAAAATGAGATAAAAATAACAATTATCATAAAAAAAATTATTTTATTTATTTAGAATTAGACATGTTTGACGTAATAGATTTCAAAATTAAAACTAATTGATTTTAAATTTTATTTATTTGGATTTCATCTCTCCATGAATGAATTATGATATTTATTGTTAAACAAATAAATTTAATTGGACATCATTTCTACTACACTTAATTTCAAAAGACTAATTTATATTAAAGTCTTTATCTTTACTTAAGTAAAATATATTGTTTAAGATTGTTATATTTTTAAAAAATTTAAGACAATGAAGAAAATATTTTAATTTTTATGAATATTAAAAATGAATTAAGTAAAAATAAATAAAATACTACTATCAGTATTTGAGATCACATTAATTGAGATATCATACAACTTATTCATCTTGATAGTAAATCTTTTAATGTGATTTAAAATACTGTTAATAATAAAATATTTACATAATTTTCAAAAATTTTATTTTCAATATTTATTAATTTATTAAATTCTTAATAAAATAAAATAACTTAAGAATAATTTAATAAATAGAAAATAAATTATGAATTATTATATGTATTAATTAATTTAATTCTAAAATTCTAATAATTTTTATGATCATAATATATTTGAATATAACTTAACAAATCAAATGTGTTAACATATTTTACCCATAAAAAAAAGAGAAAAATAAATAAAAATTAGAAAAAAAAATGAAGAAAAGAAAAAGGAAGAAAAGAAAAAAACAGAAAAGAATAGTATTTTTAAAGAAAATAAAAAAAAGTTACCAAGCTAAATGTCTTTTATATAGATAGATTTCGAAAAGTAAAAAGCGCTGTCTTCAAAACATATAAGAATTCATTGCATTCAATGTATTATTTATGCTTGATACCTATTAAATACATCTCTGACATATCTCTTAGTCAAATAAATTTTCAACCTATGAAAATGCTGGTTACTTTTTTTATTATTTAAAATAATAATAATTAAATAAATAATTGTCATTAATTTTTTTTATTAATTATAAATAAAACATGTTTTGGCTATTAGATTTTAAATTTTATTTATTTAGATTGCCTTTCTCCATAAACGAACTAATTTCTTTATAAAATATTTCATGTTACATAAAAATATTTATTTAAAAATGGATTTCACTAAATTGAATCATAATGTGAAATTGTTATTCGTTGTTTCCAATTTATGAAAAAGGCAACACAAGAATCATATATACTAAAATCGCAGTTTCTTAAAAAATTATATATAATATAGTATCTTCATTACATTTTATATGACGGTAATTAAGGAAATGATACACATAAACAAAGGTTTCGTGGAGTGCAAAATTAGAGTATTTATAAAAAAAAAAATATTATGTAGAGTGAAATGTTCATACACATAAGTTAATTTTCATGTTATTTAGTTTCTTTCAAGTCTTTTTTGGGGAAAACGGATGGTTATGGCAGCTTCCACGGTCTGCGCCGGCTAGGGTAAACCCTAGCCGCGATTTATATGCTAATGTTAATGCGTGGGCTGACGTTGAATCTCTATCATGTTGAAAGAAGACCGTGTTGTGCAATGAAGGGTAACGGAGGCTGGTTTTATAATATTTTTTTTTATGTTTATTTTGACGAAAAACCCAACCTACGGATGAGATGCCTTCCATACCAAGGATGGGATTAAAGATTCCTTTGGGTGCCCTTTTTAACCTTTTAATTTGGTTAATGAGATTGTTTATGTTTAATTTATTTTAAGTTGGGAATTCAGTCTTTCTTAGCCTATATTAATTATGTGGCCATCATCGAATAACGCTTGAAAAGTCTTGTTTGGTAAAGAAAGATAAAAAAAAAAGAGGTTGAAATTTTTAATTACTTTTTCTGTTCACACATATATTCCATCTAGGAATTAGAAGGTCGCTTTTTTGTTTTAAATAAAAGCCAACATTTTGATAACAAAGATGCCATGCAATATTGTGTTATGTTATGTGTGTTAGAGGAATAGGCCAACAAACTGAAATGTTTTAAAGCAACGATCAAGTCTGTGATGCATTCAAAATGACAAGCATGAAGAAAATGTTTATGTTAAATGAGGTCATTATAAAGTTAAAATTAAAAAATGTTTATTATAATAGTGGTCACATAATACAATATATTACTTAAATGGAAAAGAAATGCTATTATTTAGTTAAATAAAATGGAAAATTGAAATCAGATATTACATTTGAAGATATTAAATTGTGCTTTTGTATTAAAAATATGTTTTTAGTTTTTTTTTTAAAAATCCATTCATATTTTTGATAAAATATTATAAAATACAAATTACGTTTTAGTGAAATTTGGATAACTTGGTCTCAGATTAAATATGAAAAAAATTAATAAATTTTCTAAAGAAGTAAATTTTCAATCAAAATATAGAACTGTTTTAATCTTATGTGTTTTTAATGTGCGGAGTTTTGTCAAAATTGTATTCAAATTTTCAAAACTAAAACTAGTTAAAAAATTCTATTGAATCAACTTAAAACTTCACGTTAGAAGGTAAATATACCAAAAAAATTAAAAACATATTTATGCTAAAAAATGGAATGGAAAAGTAAAATCAGTTGTAAATGTGTAATCCATTTGGAAAAAAATAATCTCCACTAAAAAACTAACATAAACTCGAGTTTCAATTTTACAAGAGAAACATATTATGCTAGAATATTTTAAAAGGATTTAATTAAAACATGTTGAAACAAATAACGAAATAATGTTAGCTTTCCAATCTGATAAAAAATAAATCTTATATAAGAGATTTGAGAAGAGGGGAAACCGTCAAACCTATAAAATCTCAATGTTAGTTTTCAATTCTAGCAATAATTAATCTTCAATTGCAATGATATGAAGAAGTTAGAAGAATAATCATCTTAGTCCAAGAGAAAAACAAGAACACAATAACAAAACTAAATTAAAAAGATTGTGTCACTACCAAATAGGTAAAAAGAGAGAAGTAGAAGAGATTAATAAATATAGATTAGAAGAATAAGGAGTTACATCTGCATTGCTCACCATGTGTAAGCGTCCATGATCATTTTACATGTGAGGAGGATGTAAATGTCGTATGGGGTGAGAATTTACAACTAAAGGTAACATTAAATCTAACAAGTAGATGAAAAATGTGAATGACACCTTAGAAGACTAAAATGAAATGCATTTATAAACACAATAAATGCACCCACAAATCAAAATTAAGATCAACATACAAATCTATATAAAGTGCCCAGATTAATATTAATTATCTAACATATATCATTTAAATCTTAATTTTTGATGTGATCTTTTTTAAGTACACATAACCTAGCAAATAATATATATACATACAACAGAAAAAGACAAAAAACTAACTTAAATATAGGTTTTAGAAAATATTTAAACCATCAAATAATTTATGAAATAAATAAATAAATAATGTCTTACAATATATAAAATATAGTTTTTAAATAAAAAAATAAAAAAGTATTAAGCTAAACATCTTTCCCACACATAAATTTTACAATATAAAGAACATTATTTTAATATGGCCTTCAAAACATAGAGGAAAACACTACATTCAAGGTATTATTTCCACTAAAAATTTATTAAATACATATCTCACATATATCTAAGTGAAATACATTTCCAACCTTTCGATGTTTTCATCCCAAAAAATCATTGCCTTGTTTTTAATTAAAATAATAATAAATAAATAATATAATTGTGACTAAAAGTTGTTTTATCGATTTCATCTTTCAAAATTAAATTTAATTGATTTTAAATTTTACTTATTTGGAATTCCTTTCTCCATGAAAAAAATTATTATATAGTAGTTATTGTTAACTTTTAGTAATATAGTAGTTTACGTATGTTAAAATCTTGAAGATTGGCCTGCTATAAGAATGCTTGGGTGATGTAAATCACGAGACTAAGAGAAAATGGGTATTCTCAAGTTTGAGGTGATCTGTAGAGAGATGTCCTACTAGTAATGAAAACAAGAGATCAACTGAAAAACATTAAAACACAGGAAGTTATCTGGTAGAAATGAACCCTATTGAGGAATGTAAGGCAGGATTAAACAATGTTTTACAACTATGGAAAAATCCCAAACGATTTAGAAGGAAGAGTTATATGGACTCCTATACCCGTGAAAAGAATTGCAGAGTGAGATAAATAAATAGCGGATTACATCTCTTCCAAAAAAATAAAATTAGCAGGTTCAGAGGAAGCCCCTAGATCCCTAGGGAATGTTAGACCTTCAGGCTTTTTACCAACCCAAATTAATATTCTCATTGTAGTAACTCCAGTATGGATCATTCGTTTAGGAGTTGGATGACATCGACTTATATGTATTTTGGTTTTTAGCATTTGCCCACCTTTTTGGCTATTGGTTTTTGTATGGATTTGCTCTTGAGCTTGATCGAGTAATTTGAATTTCTTCTTGGACTGGTCCATTATGGCTCTGATTTGATTTGTCCATGGTGGGTAGTGAGGTGATTCCAGATGAGGTGAAATTATTCATTGCTCATTGTTATGGTACTTGTGGGTGGATCACTTTGTTACGGCTCTCTTCTTGCTCTATCCTGGTTTGACCGTGGAGGGATCTTTTTCGGGATTTGGGTTCCGCATGATGTGACTAATTTTCTTTGTTGGTTTTGACTTGTGATCGTCTCTTTTCATTCCTCTTCAATCTTTAATCTATCAGTTTTGGGATTGTGGTTGAGTGAGGATATTTCTTTGCACGATGTCTTGGGTATATGGCCCCTCTCATGCCTACGATTGGTTTCATTATTGGTTGTTTTTTGGTTTTAGAATCATTTAAAATCAGTGGTTATTTATTTATGTTGGGTTCTCATGGTAATCATGGTCAGTTGTTTCTGGTGAGGTGGAGACCCTGTCTTACATTGATGGGGATTTGGTAATCTTTGTGTTGAGGACTGGATTCTTGTGGTTACTTTCCCTTTCTCTCTATTTGTTGTTGTTCTTCCTTTTTCAGGGTCCTCTCATTTTTTAATGTAGCCTCTTACTTTATTGGGTTCTCATTGTACTCCTACTCAGATGTTTCTATCCAGGAAGAGAAACAACAAACCTAAGGTATCTTTCAAATCAATCCCATTTACCACCTTGACCAGTTGTTCTAGCCAGGGGGAGACCCAAACCTCCTTGTGTGTTTGGGACTGATATCCATCCTAATTATCAAATATGGCGTTAATCTAATCTAAAATTTTACAAATTTCATTATAAATTTATTATAAAATATTTAATTTTAATTTTAATTTTAATATTATTATTTTTAATTATTATTGATAAAATTAAATTCTAAAAAATAATGTTTACTTTATTTTATTGATATTTGTCAATTAAATGTCAATTTGAGATGAGATAAAAATAACAATTATCATTTAAAGCTATTTTATTGATTTATAATTAAACATGTTTTGGGTAATAGGTTTCAAAATTAAATTTAATTGATTTTAAATTATAATTATTTGGATATTTTCTTTCCATGAATGAACTATATTTTTTTATAAAATATTTATTGTTATAAAAATAAATTTAATTGGACATCTTTTTTATTACACTTAATTTTAAAAGATTTATTTATATTAAAATATTTATCTTTACATAAATAAAATATATTGTTTAATATTGTTATATTTTTTAAACTTTTAAGATAATGAAGAAATTATTTTAAATTTTATAAATATTAAAAATGAATTAATTAAAAATAAATATAATACTACTATCAATATTTGGGATCACATTAACTAAGATATCATACAACTTATTCATTTTGATAGTAAATAGTTTAATGTGATTTAAAGTATTGATGATAATAAAATATTCAAAAAAAAATTTAAAATTTTATTTTCAATATTTATGAAATTATTATATTCTTAATAAAATAAAATAATTTACGAATAATTTAAAAGATAGAAAATGAATTATAAATTAGTATAAATATTAATTAATTTTGTTCTAAATTTTTAATAATTTTTATGAGCATAATATATTTGAATATAACTTAACAAATCATATGTGTTAAAATATTTAACCCGTCAAAAAAATTAAGAAAAAAATAAATAAAAATTATCTTAAAAAAAATACAATACAATTTTTAAAGAAAACCGAAAAAAAGAAAAGAAAAGTATGAAGCTAAATGTCTTTCATATACATACATTTCAAAAAATAAAAAGCATGGTCTTCAAAACATATAAGAATACACTACATTGAATGTATCTTTTATGCTTCATACCTACTAAATACATATCTGACATATCTCTTAGTCAAATAAATTTTCAACCTATGAATGGGTCCATTTGAAAAGCTCATTGCCTTTTCTGTGTTTAAATTAATAATAATTAAGAAAATAATTGTCATTAACTTTTTTTATCAATTATGAATGAGACATGTTTTGCCTATTAGATTTTAAATTTTATTTATTTAGACTTGCTTTCTCCATGAACGAATTAATTTCTTTATAAAGTATTTATTGTTACATAAATATATTTATTTAAAATGAGATTTTGCTAAGTTGAATCATGATGCGAAATTGTTATTCGTTATTTGCAATTTAAAAAAAAACATGTCCAAAGATTAATATATACTGAAATCATTTTTCCTTAAAAAATAATATATAGTATAGTATCTACATTACATTTTAAATGATGATAATTAAGGAAATGATTTACATAAACAAGGGTTTGGTAGAGCGTAAAATTAGGGTATTTGTAAAAACTAAAATATAAATATTATGTAAAGTGAAATGTTCATACACATAGGTTAATTTTCATGTTCTTTGACTTATTGTAAGTTTTTTGATGAAAACAGATGGTGATTATAACTTCCATGGTCTACGCGAGCTAGGGTAAACCCAAGCCATGATTTATATATTGCTACTGTGTGCATAGGGCATGAGTTTGGGGGAGGACTGGTGTGTGGGTGCCTGGGTTAGGGGTGACATTATATTGTGTGGCATGGAGGTGCAATTTTGCTACTAATTTGATGGGATTTATATTCCTTATTGGTTGCATGTAGGTGTTTTTATGCTCTCTTTTTGCCAATGTGGTGCTCCTCATATTTTATTTTCTTTGGAGGCATGGATCTAAGAGATCCTTCTTCCTCTCTGCATGTAAATACCATGGGTAAACATAACATAATTTTGACTGGAGATGATTCTTTACCAAAAAAAGGATTACCCAAAATCAAGAAAGTGAATGGTTATTTGGAGAGATGCCATGAGCATCTTATTTTGGTGATTTAGCCAAAGACTATCACGAATGGCATTGCTTATCTAGGTAATCATGCTCTAATTTATAAATTCATGAGGATTCAAATTTCGTTTCTAGTTCTAAAATCTTGGGCTTAGAGGAGTTGGAACCTCGAAGGTGATATGGAGATAATGTTGGCTACCAACAATTATTTTTGGTTATGTTTATGTGCATGGGGGATACAAATAAAGATTCTGAATGTGGACCATATTTTTACAATAAGGTTGGGCTCTTCATGAAACACTGGCATGTGGAATTCAATTCAGCTTAGGAGCTCCATACGAGGGTCCCTGTCTAGGTTCATCTTTTATGAATACCATTGCAGTTTTGGAGTGACATTTTTCATATGATTGCTCTTCTTCTTGGAAAATTGGTTGGTTTGGCTCAGTGAATTTTTGATATAAAGGTTATTACATATTCCCGTATTTGTGTTGAAATTGATTTAAATAACCCTTTGCCAAATTTTGTATAAATATACCTTAGATCCTCTTCTTAGATTCAATAACTAGACTATAAAACCCTTCCTTTTAAATGTCAATTCTATCATGAATATGGGAATCTATAAAGTAATTTCCATTGATTCAATTAGGAGGCTAGTTCAGTTAATGCTACCTCCAACTTGATTCCTAAGAATGATAAAGGGAAGGCCCCTATGGTTGATGAGGTGATAGACAAGGAGTGATTTATTTTGGCTAAGACTTGTAATAAGGGGAGAGGTCAGAAGAAAACCCTTAAGGATAGACAAAATGATGAGATCTTTAATCAGTTTAATGTTTTTGAGAACTTAGTTCAAGAGGATGGGTTTGCAGGTGAGCTACCTTCTGGTGTTAGGTCCTTGGGAGTAAGTGGACTTGTAGGTTGATCATATGGTTTCATATTTACCACATGTTTTAAAACCAAGTGGGCCTTTGGTCTTAAAGGAGGGTGAAGCCTCAATTTATCCCATTCCTTTTTAGGTGAAGGAGGCTTTGGATTTTTGTAAAATTAGTAGGGGTTTACACACCTTAGGTTTGTAGCAAAAGACCCTTCAAAATGGGCCTTCAGAGAAATCATCCAAGTTGGGATGCAGGAAAGATCTGGAGAAGGTTAAATTTATGAGTGGGACACTGGTGGATTTTGGGTTAGTTAAAACCATTAACTCCCACTTCTCCCAATCTCATAAATGATTATTATTTCATGGAATGTGAGCGGTATGAATAACATACCTATAGAAAAGGTTATTCATGGGATGATTGGTACTCATTATCATGATATTATTTTCCTGCATGAAGCTAAATTTTTAGTGGATGGTATGTTAAATATAGATCTTAGCATCTGGACTTATGGCTCTTGTCAGTGTGTTAGAGCTTATGGTAATTCTGGAGGTGTTGCTTGTTTTTGGGATCCATGGAAGGTTGTTCATCTTTGGTGGATCCCAAGTCACTCTTCTCTTTCTATGGTTGTTTATAGTTGGGATTTTGGTGAAACTTGTCTTTTCACTAATGTTTATGCTCTTAATTATCTTCTTGTAAAAGATCAAATTTTATCTTATGTTAGATTCAGTCAGTCTCTAGATCCCTTTCTTCCTTTTCTTGTGGCAGGGGACCTTAATTATGTGTCTTATTTGTAGAATAAAATAGGTGGCATTGTCAATCTTAATTCTTCATCTAACCTCTTAAGGGACAACATATATATATTGAATTTAGTTGATGTGAAGCCAAATAATGACATTTTCACTTAGAATAATAGAAGAAGTGGTTAAAATTCTATATTTGAGAGACTTGACCAATTAATCATCTTTTGTTATTAGGTTGGAGATAGGTGGACTACTAGCTTAGATATTTTCAATTTGAAAGGTTCTAATCACTGGCTAAGTAAATTATCAATAGTTTCTTCTAGAGCTCATAAGAATCCATCTTTTAAGTTTCAACTCATGTGGTTGTGTGATCCTTCACTCTAGGTCCAAATGATTTAATGATAGAACCAAGGGAAGCTTGCTCATGGTAGGGCTATGTATTATTTTTCTAAAATAATGTAGTATGTGAAATATAGGATTAAGAAGTGGAATAGGCAATGCTTTGGCTACCTCACTTTAATTAAATGATAGCTCAATCTACATTGGACACTATCACTCACCAAATACAAGATCATGGTTTTAATATATGATTTGAGTAGAGAGGAGTCAATAGATATTAAGGAGTTGGAAAAATGAGGATTGCGTGAGGAGTTTTTTGGGAAACAAATGTCTCAAATTGATTTGCTTCAAGAAGGGGATAAACATACTGCCTTTTTTTTCATAACTATGTTAAATCTATAAAGAATGGTAATTTTATCACCTCTATAATATCTTTGGAGGGGGCTCACATTTCCTTTCTGTGTGAGATTTCTAGGGAGGATTATTAGTTCTTCTCATCTCTATTTACTAAGTAATCTCCCCGTGTGAGTGAAGAGAACTCTATTTTGGATTACATTCCCTCTTTAGTTTCCAATGAGATGATTGTGGCCCTCATTCAACCCATTTTGTTGTCATATTTAGAGGAGTTTGTGCTTCAAACAAAAAAAGGAAAATCCCTAGGCCCTCATGGATTTCCTATATAATTATTCAAGGAGTTTTGGAAAACTATCGAATTAAATCTCTTAGAGGTGATTCAAGAGTCATAAAGAAATAAAAAAATGTTAGGATCCATGAACTCTAATCTTTTCTCTCTTATTCTGAAAAGGGAAGGAGCTAATTGTCTGGATCATTTAAAACCCATTGTTATCTGTAATGTGATTTATAAAATTATTACTAAATTGATTATAGAAAGGCTAAATCCTTGGCTCAACCCTTTGATTTCTGAAAAACAATGTGGATTTGTTTTTGGTAGGTAAATTCTTGATGGGATTATGATTGCTACTAAGGCCATTCATTATATGGTGACCTCCAAGGAGAAGGCCATGTTCATCAAACTTGACATGGAAAAGGCTTATGATAAGGTCAAATGGGCCTTCTTGTAAAAAGTTCTCCTAGCTTTTGGATTTGGCAGAGAGTGGGTCAATTGGATCATGATTTGTATGACTTCTAATTCTTTTGTATTCTTATTAATGGTGATCCATTTGATTTATTTGTATATTCCATGGGTCTTCGACAAGGGGATCCTATATCTCCTTACTTATTCATATTATGACTTAGGGGATGGGGAGAATTATCAAATTTCATGTTAGATAAGGATTGATTCAAGGTTTGAGTTGGGTCAATAGGTTGCCTCCTAATTCTTACGTTTAGTTTGTGGATGATACAACTTTGATGGGTA
This sequence comes from Torreya grandis, assembly GCA_037957365.1. Classification (NCBI taxonomy): domain Eukaryota; kingdom Viridiplantae; phylum Streptophyta; class Pinopsida; order Cupressales; family Taxaceae; genus Torreya; species Torreya grandis. The sequence goes on along the minus strand of JARHVA010001497.1, from coordinate 3,347,130 downwards.
TGGCCAGAATTGATGAAGCAATGAATTTAAGGAAAACTTTGGATATTTCCTTGACTGCCTCTAGGCAAAATATTAATAAGGACAAGTCCTCTATTCTAGTTTTTAATATTTGTTGACTTATTCAAAGCAGGATTGCCTAGATTCTTAAATTTTAGATTGGTTCTCTTCTTATAACTTATCTTGAGATTCTTATCTCTATGGGATCTCAAATTAGAGAGTTTTCGCAGGATGTTCTAGATAAGTTTCATGGAAGGTAAGTCATTGGACTTGTATATGGCTTTCATGTAATGTGTGAGTAAATATTTTGAAATTGATGGTCTAATCCCTTCCTATTTATAGGTTTTTTTGTGTAGGTTTCCCCTTCAAGCTTTGGAGTTTAATTCCGTTTCCTATCAGTTTATTTTGGTATGCAATTTTTTCCTATTAGAAGTGGAACCTAGTTAAGTGGAAATTTGTATGTAGGTTGAAGTAGGAGGGAGGTCTTGGGCTCTGTCATATAGGTTTTAATGGTCAGGTCTTAGCTTCCAAATTATATTGCCATTGATGTACTTTCTAGGATTAGAATTGGGCTAGAATTATTACTCATAAATATCTTCAAGGGGTGAGATCCTCTAATGTTCCTTGATGTAGCCTTCTAGGGAAGGGATCTATGATTTGGGATACTCTCAAAAGAGGGGAGATGCTTATCAAAGAGGGTCTATTTTGGATTTTTATTAAGGTCTATGATGTTCCTTATTATTATGATTCTTGGGATGTTTGTCCCCCTATTCTATCAATGTTTCCTCATTTATAAATCTTTTGTATAAATTTGCTTGAAGCTGGTTGGACTAAGGTGGAGGACTTCACAATGGTTTAGGTTTTGGTCCAAGTGGAGGTGCTTCATTGGAAGGATCCTCAATAGTGGCCACTAGGTTGTACTAAGGAGGCTTGTCGAGAACTGGATAGGATTTTGGATAGTAGAATGTGCAATTACTTTAAAGAGAGGGATACTCTATCTTAGGGCCCTAATATGAAGGGTAAATTTTTAGTTGCCTCAGGCTAATTAGAGTAGGATAGATGGTTGTTTTTCAAGTGGAATTCCTTGGTGAAACAAGGTATGAAACAAATATTTTGGGCCCAAATGTAACTTCTTATGGTTGGTAGACCAAAATAGATGTCATAACTAGGAGAATTTATGTAAGAGAGGATTTTAGGGGCCTTCTATATGTGTTCTCTGTAATAAAAGTGAGGAATATGTTTCGCATCTCTTCTTCTAGTGTCCTTATACTCAATATATTTGGCACATTTAGTAGTGGTTTTGGAATCATGCTTGTGTAAATGCCACATCTTTGGTTGAGTTATGGGATAGTTTGGGTAGACCTCCAACTTAGACCTCTTTTCTTAAGATTGATTTAGATGTTGGCCCTAATTTCATGATATGGCATCTTTGGTTAAAAAGGAATCAAAGGATTTTTCAAGATGAGAAAATGGTGATGGCTCAATTATGGAAAAAGATCATCAGCAGGGTCTAGGAGACTATTTCAGCAAAATGTGATCTTTCAATTACTGTGGATCCTAGTGATTTGGCTATTATAAGGAATTTGAATTTGGTTGATAGAGGTTATGGCTATTATGTTAGTAGAAGATCTTGACAAACCAAAAATAAAATTCATCAGGAGGTTAAGTGGTTTCCTCCTCCTCAAAGAGTTCTTAAGGTAAATATTGATGGCTATTCTAGGGGGAATCCTAAGCATGCAGGGATTGGAGGTATTGGTGGAGATAATGTTTGAGGTATTTTATTTTTATTCTCTATTTATAAATGGAAACATACTAATAACTCTATGAAGGCCCTTTCTATTCTTTCTACTATTGAAAGAGGGTGTTTCCTTGGTTAGAAAAAAATTATCTGTGAATTAGAATCATATATTGTGGTGGATATGTTGAAGAACTCAAGGTTGGATGGATCTAATTGCCAACTGTCCATAGTGGTTAAACATATTTTGAATATTTTCTTCTCTTTGGAATATATTTCCTTTTGTCATATTCCTAGAGAATTGAATAGAGTGGCAGATTGTATGGCTAAGTGGGCTTTGGATCTTGAAAAGAGGTGGCATGTTCAAGAATGGGGAATTTTGTCTTCAGATTTTGTTT
>JARHVA010001497.1:3280000-3340000 GCA_037957365.1 Torreya grandis | reverse complement strand
CAACCCTCATACACATTCTCTTGACCTTGAAGCCATTCCTCCTTCACACTCTAATATTATTATATGAACATAAAGTCATGAATAAAAACTAATATCATCCTCACATAGCCTCTACCTTGTTCTTATAACTGATTTCCAATCAAAACCTTTGTACTAGGTCATCAAAGCAAAATGGGCCTAATAGCCTTGAAACAAATTAGCTTACTTATTTATGATCTACAACAAACATTGTTATAACCTTGCCACATAGTCAACATGATTTTATAATATTTTCCATGTCCTCTTACCCTTCTATAAACTCTCATACCATTCACTTCATTCTCACTATTTTTAACTAGCCTAAATAGGTCTAATTATCCTTCTCTTTATACATGACATTAGCCCTCATACTACCTCTATCAGCCTACATGACTTACTCACTCTTGTAACATTAAAAAATATAAATTATGATACTTTTCATATAATATACATCAACTCATTAGTTTGGCCATGATTCAAATTGATCAGACTAACACACTAGGCTTAATCTAGACCTAAGAAATTAGCCCTCCATTAGGCCACACATTATATGTAGAGCCTTTAAAATGCAATAGCTCTCAATAAACAAAAAAAAAAACCTTTTAAAAAATGAACCAATAGTTCAAAAAAGTATTCTCTATGATATACAACATTTAAACCACTCTCTCATCTCTTGAAGTCTCCATTAGCACTCATGCCTTCATTATGTCTCATGGAGACTTAATTCTAATTACCCTTGTTTACTCAACAAATAACTATGAATAAAGATGGTCTATAAAGGCCTTGAAAATTAATCACTCATATAAAATTCATTTATGAAAACCTCTAATATCTCTTACCATTCTTAAGAGTCCTTGGATGACTCACATACACTATCAAGACACCATTAGACCTTATATCTATATTATGTCTCATAGAGACCTAATAGAAAATTCTATTCCTTTCTTTGAAAAAATATAGACTACTTAAGCCTTATGTTAATATTAATAAATTATAAAAAAACTATACAAACTCATTATGCCTTCAAACATCTTTCTCTCCAAGTTTCTTAAGCATCAAGGCTCTAAATACCACAAAACAACCTCTCAGCTAACACAGTCTTACACTAAACTTGAGAGACTTCATGCACTATGATAGACCTATGATAAAATTTTTATTTCCTTCATAATATTTCAATAGGTTCCATACGTATTTGAATTAGTCCACTATTACCTAAATGTCATTTAGTCCACTATTACCTAAAGGTCATTTCTAAGCTCAAGGAACACCAAACTCTTCATGACATGCTTCAAAGATCATGCAAAGACCAAATCAACACATATACATTAAATAATATATTTTATACATTAAAACCTACTTAACATCTTTAAAATAATGTGGATAACTTGATGACAACTTATTATATCAATACAATACCTTGTAACATATGAACAACACTACTTACACTAGCATTGGTCTTCAAGGCCAATCAACAAATCTTCATGCCCCTGATCTATCTTTATCTTCTAAGACACCATATGAGCACATAAAAATGAATCATGATCATGTAGAAAAATAAATAAAAACTTTCAAAAACCTCACCTAGTGATCACTGAGCATAAAAAGTCATTACAAGGCCATTAACATTAATAACAACCACTTTAGGGTTTGCAAACATCAAACCTTCAATACACTATCCTTAATTACTTGAGCTTGTTGAACACATCAAGGACCAAACTGACCCTATATAGATCACCTATAGGTGTCTCATGGCATTTAGGTCATCTCTAAACTCTTATATTGTACACCTTGTGTGACCAAAGTCACGAAACAACTCACCTAGTAACCTATGTCTGCCAAAGAGAAGATTATTCAAGAATTGTCTACTTATATGAAGCTTTCCTTGCTCAAATGAGAACTTATAGATCAATATTAAGGCATGGAGAAATTTTATAATAATTATTCAACATGATTCAATGCTTATATCACCATTTTGATAATATTAAATAAGTTCTCAAACCATATTAGTCTACTCAGGTTCACCATTTCAAACATAGTCAAAAAGCTTTGACTATTATGTATAATAACTGAACCTGTAAGGATTTTAAAATCTTATAATCACTTTGGTGATCTTATAAACTGATTCTTCTTCAAATTTTATTCTTACCCCATCTTGATTTGATTTCATCCATGGCTTCTAAAAACCATTCTTTGTAAACTAGTCATTACACAGACATTTGAATTTGAACACCAATAGTCACATTTTTGAATCTTAAGATTGACATTCTTTGGCATGTCAAAAGCAAAAAGAGAAAATTTTAAGCCCTATATAGTTAACTAAACAACTCCTCATGGCATAAAACTATTAGGAGACCAAATTGGGACATTCAACAACACCTCCATGATTTTTTACCAAGGTTGACCTATGAAAGTACAATAAATAAATGCTTAAACAAACTAACTTGTCCATACCTAAATGATATCTTGTGATGGTATAGATGCTTCTTCACTATAAAGTCACTTTCCCTCTCTTCAAAGGAAAATATAACTTCACCAAAGGACCTAGAACACCCTCACATCATTCTCTATCAACCCAAAGACCTATACACAAGAAAAACATAATCCATGCATCAAAACTAACAAATTTGTCATTAATACACTATTCACCATGACCATATTGATATCAATGACAATCATGGACACCAAGAGGCTATGTACAACAATCTCCCCCTTTGTAATCGATTCTAATAACTATTAGAATGCTTCTCAAACTAATCTTTTTTCCATCATTCTAATCTTTTTCCCCTTTGACATTAATGACAAAGGGTCTCTCTCCAACTAGCCCACTTGATCTTTGGACCTAATATGAATTTTTTTATCACTCCACACTAAACCCTTCTTATTTAATCTCTTGAGGCATTTCATATTCTCCCCTATCATTATCATACCTTAGACCACTTATCCTTGATGAAAATGTATCATCATCTTGATCTAATATCTAACTCATGAAGACCTTGTCAAAGAACTTCAACTACAATCTATCTTCATACTAAGCTCAAAAAACCTGATTTATCTCCCCCTAGCTCAATACTCCATCTTATTCTAAAGCATACCAACTGAAGCCAAAAATAATTGATAACAAAAAAGAATAATCACAACTTCACACAAGCTTTGCTTACCATGATTGAAGACACCTTCACCCTTACATAGACTGATACAAGATGAACAACTCTCTTTATGAAAAGATATGATCTTCTAAGGCCCACATGACCTTATTCAAAGGCCATAAAACTTTCACACATGAACCCATCATCCAAATCAAATCCTCATTTATGATTTTCAGAGTATAACACCATCCTTTCAATTCAATAAACCTTTTAAAGAGTAGATTGTCCTAGTAGGACTGAGAACATACAAATGACTACCCAAAATCATAAAATATCAAACCACTCTTAGGTTATAAAATCAACACCTTATTTCTCCTCATCAAAACAATCTCTTAATTTTAAATACATTGGTGTCCAAGACCACTCTTTGCCTCACATAAAATAGTGCCCTGAGAAGATCAAAAACACTTCTTTAGGTACTAAAGCACCTAACCAAGACTTCATCTTGAAATAACACTCTTAGAACAACATATTTAAGCCCTCCAAGTAACCACAATAGTCATAATGCCTTGATAGCTACAAACAAGCCTTAATAGGCCAATAAATATCTAAGAATAGGTCTAGAAGAGAAACCTACAAATTCAAACTCACCTTGAATCAACCACAAACTGATGCACAAACTGATCTTAAAACTCAGACTTGACTAAGATAGTCAACTAGCTCGAGTAAACACTCTAATGACCATCTTTCATGTCAACACCACTACCTTCACATGATTCCACAATCTAAAAAAATGTCCCCATGAAGCCTAGGGGGACACATCTTTACTCCACAAGGTACGAGGACAATGTGAATCTAGGAGATGCCCACATATCCTCTCTTGCCTCATTGAGACTCATGCACTAGGTAGACTGATTAGCTTCCTTCTAAGACCTCTTATGCTTGTCAACCATCTTTGGCATACTAGCCTCAACAATTCTAATATTTATATATTTGATCCAACCAACTTAACTTCAACATCAATATGAGTAGAAATTGATAATAGGTGATTTTGAAAAGGTTCATGCTCAATGATCAATATGCAGATTTGGACTAGTATCCAATGAATTTTATACAATTCTTGATAACAAGGATTATTCACATACATTATTAGTTGAGTATTCCTCTACATCAACAAGTGAAACTTCTTCAATCTTGGAGTCATCTTAGACTACTATTGCTAACTTTGATCTTCACACCCATGTGTGACATTTCTTATGCACATTAGAATCTCCATGTCCTTTGAGATACCTTGAGGACCTGTCAACTCTATTTAGTTTAAATATCATATTATGATGAATATTATGATAATAATAGTAAATAACCTTACTCATACCTTTTATTTGAGAATGACTGAGATCTCCTTTGGGCTGACTTCTCCTTCTCATGTAATCTCTAGCTTTATGAACAAAAAGATGACACACATAAAAATGACCATGAAAGGAAGATTAGTACCTTGATGCATTAGGTTATCACACTTTTTGACCTAATCTTATTTCTCTTTCCCTTTTTCTAGCTGTCTCAAATTGATAACTAGCTTCTAATCCTCATTCTTAAAAAAACAAGCATATTCTTGACCTGATCACACTCAATCTCCTTTGAACTCAAAATTGCTTTGGTATCTCCTCACTGGAACTTCAGATCTTTGATATAATTATTATCATTTTTGGAATATTTATTCAAATTACACACCTACTCTTTAAGTGCCTTGATCATATCCTTCAACTCTTGATTCTCTTTCTTCTATTGCTTAGCCATCTTGTGTTTCTAGGGACCACATTCAAGCTATCTATCCTTCCAAAAAGGACCTGCAATGATACCAATTATTGGAACCAAAATCAATGAGAGGGGGGTGAATCAGTGATGTAATCAAATAAAATTCAATTATAATTATTTAAATTCTTAACCATTTAACATAAGCATTCATGAATCACATAAACCATTCATTGCAATCAAAAAAGAAAATAATGCAAGATCAAAGAACATAACACACGAATAATGTGGGAAACCCTCATGGGGGATAAAACCCATTCTCAAGCCTTAAAAAAATGGACTATATTCCTATAATAGATCACAAATAAGAGACTTTACTAAATCACCCACTCCATAAGGAGGACCAACCCCTCAAATTCACCAAGCAACCACTTGGATTTAGCAAACACTGACTTACTAAGAGGCTAAAACCATGTTTACTAATTAAGAACCCACTAAATCAATAATATAAAACTCTATCTTTCTTTTCTTCCCTTACATAACTAATGATGGTCTTCTACAATTCATACAAACACAAATTTGCCTCTTGCATATGGATATAACAACTCTTCCTCTTCTCTACTCAAACACCCATTATATACATGTTGTTGACCTTGATACCATTCCTCCTTCACATTTTGATCTTCTGAGATGAACATATAATCATGCATAAACATTAATATCTTCCTCACACATTTTTTACCTTATTCTTTTAATTGATTTCCAATCAAATTTTTTTCACTAAGTCACCTAACAAAAATAGGTCTAATAGCCTTGAATCAAATTAGCTTACTTTCTCATGACCTGTAACAAACAATGTTATAACCTTACCATATATTAAACATTATTTCATGATATTTTACATGTCCTATTACCCTTCTATGAACTCTCATACCATTCTCTTCATTCTCACTTTTGCTAACTGGCACAAATAGGTCTAATTAGCCTTCTCTTTATACAAGACATTAGCCATCATACTACCTTTGTCAGCCAACACACCTTACTCTTGGAAAATTAAAAAATATCAATTATGATATACTTCATAAAAAATAAATTAACTCATTAGGTTATCCATGCTTCAAAGGGATCAAACCAACACACTAGGATTAAGCTAGACCTAAGCAATTAACCCTCCATTAGGCCATACATTACATGTAGACCTTTACAATGTAATATCTCTCAATATATAAAATAACACCATTTAAATAAATAAAAAATAGGTGCACCATACATTATCCATGCTTTATAACCTTTAAAACACTTTCTCATCTCTTGAAGTCCCCATTAGCCCTCATGCCTTCTTTAAGTCTCATGGAGACTTAATTCTAATTACCACTATTTACTCAATGAACCAAGATGATCCATAAATCCATTAACAATAACTCACTCATATAAAATACATTGATTACAACCTATAATATATATTACCATGCTTAAGAGTCCTCAGATCACTCATATACACTATCAAGCCACCATTAGACCTGATCTCTCCATCAGATCTCATGGAGACCTAATACAAAAGTCTATTCCTTTCATTGCATAAATACAAACCAATTGAGCCTTATATAAATATGAATAAAAAAGAAATAAATTATAAATAATCTTTATTCCTTTAATTATATTTCTCTCCAAGTTCTTTAATCCATCAAGGTCTCTAACACCACAAAACGACCTCTTGGCTAACACAAAGTCTTATACTAAGTCTGAGAGACCTCCTGGACTGTGATAGACCTATGATCAAAATTTTGACTCACTACATAAATTTCAATAGGCACCATACACATTTTAATTCATCCAATATGACCTGAAGGTCATTTCTATGCTTAAGGAACACCAATTTCTTCATGACATGCTTCAAACATCACTCAAAGACCAACTCAGTGCATATACATTCAATACCCTATTTTATACATTCAGACCTACTTGAAATATTTAGAGTACTATGGAAAACCTCATGATAAATTATTATATCAATATAATACCTTGAAATATATAAATAACCACGTTAATTACACTAGCATTGGTCTTCAAGGCCAATCAACAACTCTTCATACTCCTGCTTTGTCTTTGTCTTTTAAGGCACCATCTGAGCACACACAAATGCATCATGATAATTTAAAAAACTGAGTTAAAATTTCCAAAAACCTCACCTAGTGACCACTGAGCATCACAAGTCATTATAAGGCCATTAACATCAAGAACAACCACCTTAGGGTTTACAAACATCAAACCCTTAACACAATATCCTTCATTAATTAATCTGGATTAACACATCAAGGACCAAATTGGCCCTACTCTAAGCACCTATAGGTATCTCATGACATTTAATTCATCTCTAAAATCTTATATAAAACATCTTGAGTGAACAAAGACACTAAAAAACTCACCTAGCAACCTTTGTCTACCAAATACAATATTCTTCACAAATAGTTTACTTCTTTGAATCTTTTCTTTCTAAAATGAGCAATTTCAGATCACTCTAAAGGCATGGATAAATTTTATTCTAAGACATAAACATGGTTCAATGATTATATCACCATTTGGATCAGATTGGAAAATTTATCAAACCATCTTAGTCTACTCGGGTTTACCATTTTAAACATAATCAACAAAATTTGACTTTGATGTGAAATAAATGCACTTACATGGATGTTCAAACCTTATAATAAATTTGGAGGTCTTCTGCATTGAGTCTTATTCAACTTTGATTATTACCCCATTTTTATTTGACTTCATTCATGGATTCTATAATCCATTATTTTCAAACTGGTCATTACATAGACATTTGAATTTGAACACCAATGGTCACATTTTTGAATTCCCAACAACTATTTCTCAAAGTTTAAGATTGACATCCTATGGCATGTCAAAAAAAATAAGAAAAAATTTAAATCCCTATAACTTAAACTATACAACTTCTCATGGGATCAATATTTTAGGAGACCAAATTGGGACATTCAACAACACCTCCATGATTTTGTTTACCAAGGTTACCCTATGCAAGTACAAGAAATAAATACTCAAACAAACTAACTTGTCTATATATGAACGATTTCTTGTGATAGTATAGATTATTCTTAATTATAAAGGAACTGAATCTCTCTTCAAATGACACTAGAACTTCGCCAAAGTACCTATAACACCCTCACATCATTCTCTATCAACCCAAAGACCTATACACAAGACAAACATACTCCAAGAAACAAAACTAACAACTTTCTCATTAATGCACTATGAAACATGACCACCTTGACATAAATGACAATCATGGACACCAAGAGACTATGCCTAATATTTTTATGTTTAAATATATTTTATTCTAATCTTACAGGAGGAAAATATGTCTTATAGTGATTTAACTTTGTTTCATCCATAGCTGCTTACATTAGTTATGATATTTTCCACTTGACATAGAAATTAATAGTTGGTATATTTCTTGTGAAACTTTATTATAATTTTATATGAAATTCAAATTTTATACATTAATAGTCTCTCAAGATGGTTTCCTCATTTAATGGCAATCCCAAAGGCTTTATTTATCCCTGATTGTCTATTAAATTTTACTAGATGGGACTATTCTATCTTGAATAGAAATTAATTTAAGCCATACCAATCTACCCCTTAGAGGTAATAAATTGGATTTCATATTGTTTCTTTGATTATATATTTTAGGGACCATGCCCCCTTTCCCACTAAACTCACTTGATTGTTAAATTCAATGTTTTTAGTATTGAGTTTTGATGCATTCTAAAATGGTAGAATTTTAGAATGTAGATATTCTTTAAATCCATTTGATTGAGATGGGTTTCAATGAGTTGTAATATGTCTCAAATCCACTTGGATTTGATATTTTTATGTTGGTCATACATGGAAATTTATAATCCAACCCAAGTTTAGTTTTCTATCTATAAATGTTATTTTTTTCCTCTTTTGACTCGATGGAGTTAATTTGGCTATTTCTGATTGGACCCCTTATGCTAATGATTTTATGCTTAGATAAGCATTTTGGGCTAAGTAATTAAATTTAGATAGACCTTTTGGTCTTAAAATCTTGATATAATAGATCCAGTATATGCCTTGGGTATTACTCAAGCCAACTAGTTCAGTTGAGTGTTATCATTTCTTGTTGATTTCATTTTTTCTCGCATCCTTAGTTGATTATTTTTATAAGTTTTTACTAGTGTCTTAGTATTATTATTATATCTCTTACCTAACCCAAGTACCTTGGGGTGGTAAGGGCCACTAATGGTTGGTCTCATAGGGTTTGTTTCAAGGGTTGTTCCACTTAAAGTATTCGTCTTCCTCATTTGATGCACCCAGACTTGCATGTAGAAGTATCTTTCTAGACCATGCCACTTGCTACCTTATTCTTAGTTGGCATTTTGGATTGTAGTTGGCTTCCCATTTTATGTTATGGTTATATTTTGTTACCTTATGAATCTTTTTAATATTATTATGTTGGAAAAGGAAAATAGTGTATATGATGTTTTTATTCATGGTATTTTGAATATGGTAACATGGATCTTGTATATCTAGCCAATTGTAACTATTACCCTTGGTATGTATATGTGTTGGATTCAATTTTGTATTTTGAAACCATAGTGGTGATTTTGATTGTATCATGTTATAATTTATCCCTTTATGTTGCAGTATGCACATGGGTTAACATAAAGATAGACTTGTTGATGTAATATATTCATGAAAGTTGTATAAGGTAATATATGAAAAATAGTATCTATTTTGTCTATAGCTTTAAATCCAAATGAAAGAAAGTTTGTATTAAATTCCTTTAATATTTTACAGTCCCATGATGGAGTTGTGCATATATACTGAAATTTCATGACAAATATTAACTAATGACATTGTTACGACATTGAATGCCAATTTAGAATATGGACTTAACTCTTGTTTATGACAATAGCATGATGATAACTAGTTGTATTGAGAGATATTGTTATTTTGTAACATGTTCGGTAATGTGTTAGTCTTGATCTTAAATCAATAATCATAGAAATTTTATGCAACTTGTTATGTGATTAATGCATATTTCTTGATGCTATTTTTAGTGTGATGTTTTATGAGTTTCATGGTTTATAACCTTGGCTAAAAACAAATCATTTGCAATTAACTTATGCAACCAGTTTCTCCTTGATGATAAAATCAAGGAAATATTATATGGTAATGGATGTTTGATGGTTGTTGTACTATCTTAAGTGATCTTATATCTGTTGATTAAGTAATGAAATAAAGATCAACTAATGACCTTATCTATATGGATCTGTATTATTGGGTATAGTTCCTACTATTAAGGCTAATGTAATACCATATATTATGGGAATTTTTATGGAAAATCTATTATTTATTTGTTTATAATTCATCTTTGGCTAATTTAAGGTTGGCCATATTATCATTAATGTTTTCTTGAGATAGATAGTCATTGGTTTATAGTCAATATGTGTTCTTAAAATTTATAAGCATATCTTGACAATGAAATTCTTGATATTCCTTGTCTTGTGATTATTAAATGTGAATAATGCTAAAAGTTGGAAGAGGCCTACTATGTTGTGATAAATTTTAATGATTATATCATGATGTTTGGCTTAATAGTCCACCTTGGCAATGATTTACTAAATGATAACTTTCCTTAATGAACACATGAGTTAATTCCTAAGACTATTTAAGTAAATAAATATTGCATTGTCATATACATGTTAATTGAATGGCATAGACACCTATGTCTATACAATAACATGGTATGATAACCAAGGATAGGTAATAAACATTTATGTGTATGGCTGGCTTATAGGATGGTGTTCTTGTATAATGATAAGTAATTAATTTTCTCAATGCCAATTGTACTATCATTCCATTGAATTATCATGTGTATGATGTCATCCACCTTGAGCTAAATGTATTGTGTCTCATCAAATTTGATGCAGAAAAAATAGGCTAATCTTTCAGAGGCCATAACTTTGGACCCGTAGCTCGATTTGAGCTCTTCCACATGCCAAAAAAATTGACTCAAAATGTTTGATGATGTAATAATCCACTCTATTTACTTAGAGTTGATTTATATATTTTTTGGAGGCCATACATGATCATATAAGTGTCTAAAATTAATGTTTAATGGTTTTTTCAGGAATTTTCTACTTTTAGAATTTATATATTTTTAGAACTGGATGTCAAATTTAGTTGAATTTAATTGCATAGGATAATTATAGTTTTTATATTATTTTAGGAGATTTTTAGAACCACATGTGCTTACATGCAAAACTTACTATAAATAGCAGTTGCCAAAAATAGACATTTTTTATATTTTAGTTTGTTTGAATTTTTTAATGTCAAATATAAATTTTGAGTTGAGGCTTATTTAAGCATGGTTTGAGTTTATAATTATTTCAAGTAATTTAATATGAATCAATCCTGAGTATTGTTTCAAGATCTTAGCCTGTTAGTAATTTATATATTTTGATAGATTTTTAGGTTCATTATCTTATCTCAGAGCAAGTTTGAATCTTGGAGGAGTAAAGAATGGCAAGAGGAAGAGTGGGTATTTCACAGATGAACTAGACTATAAAAGAGTTTGAGGCAAGTGGAATAATTAACCAAGGTTATCATCAATCAACAAAGAAGATAAGGTTGTGATGAGGAAGAAATAGATCATGATGAAGAAATTTAGCAAGAAGAACACTAAGAGCATCCACCATTGATGGAAGAGAGGATGGTTCAGGCTTTAGAATGAAGAAAAGAAGGAATCAAAGTTGATGTTCTGGATTTAGGAGGCAATTTAAAATTATAGGATTTGATAGATAGGATGAATAGCATTGAGAAATTCTTCGAGTGGAAGACTATGAGAGAAGATAAGAATGTAAAGTTTGCATACACAAAATTTAAAGGTCATGCAATGATTTGGTGGGATCACCATAGAAAGAGAGATGGATTAAAGGTAAAGAGAAGATTAATTCATGGAAAAGGGTGGATAATAAGCTGAGGGAGAAATTTATTCCTATGAATTATGTATAAACCCTATACAGAATATTTTAGAATCTGAAGCTTAAAGATCATAGTATACAAGAGTATACAGATGGATTTTATAAGCTTTCCATGCAATTCAAACATGTTCAAACAAAAGAGCATATGTCTGTAAGGTATGTAAATGGTTTGAAATTTTATATTCAATATGAATTAAGCATGCATAAAATTCATTACATAAAGGAATGTTATCAATTACCTTTGAAGGTAGAAGAAAAAAAAAATAGATAAAATTTTAGAAGAATGTATCTTGGTCCAAGAGGAGGTATATAAACTCCAAATAGGGGATGAGGTGGGTCTAATACCCATAAAGGTGAATCATCACATGGTGTAGAAAGGCAAGATGATAATAGGCAAGGTTTTAATATCAACAAAGAGGAAAAGGATTTTAGAGAGGACAAGGTTATGGTGGTGCTAGAGGATGGTTTCTAAATCAGCATAGATATTATGTCTGTTAAAGATGTTAATAATAAGAACACAAAACATTTAAGTGTCAAAACTATCAAGATCAAGAAAGGAGGAAAGAATATTGCCTAAGAGTAAAACTAGTTTAGGCTGAAATATAAGAGTAGAATACTAAATTTATAGTAGTAGATGTTGGAGAGAATCTCATGATGAGAAGAACCATGATTTATTTAAGGAAATAATAAGTGTAGAATAATAAGGTGGTGATGCATGGTTAAGATCAAATATTTTTTGAGCAAGATATACTTCAGTTGAAAAGGTATGCAAAGTAATTATAGATGGTGGTAGTTATGGAAATATGGTTTCTACAAAAATGATAGAGAAACTATATTTTCAATGTAAAAATCATTCTAATCCTTATCAAATTTCATGGTTTAAGAAAGGGAATAAAGTTACAGTAGATAAAAGGTGCTTCATCAAGTTTTCTATCAGAAAAAATAATAAAGATGAAATATGGTGTGATTTTATTCTGATTGATGCATGCCATGTGTTATTGGGGAGACCATGGAAATATTATAGGAAATTAATAATGACAGAGCAAAGAACACATACACTTTTTGGAAAGGTGGTACAAAGGTGGTTTTATTACCTCTTAAAGAGGAAGAGAAGATAGAAAGCATGCTCTCTACTAAATAATTTATCCAAGATATGAGGTGGTAGGTTTTTGTTATGTATTATTAGCAAATAATTAAGAAATAAAAATGGTGCCAATACTAATAGAAGCAACAATAGTATTGAAAGAATATGCAGATGTTATGTTTAATGAGTTACTAGATGGTTTACAACTGAAGAGATATATTTAGCATCACGTTAATTTGATTCGAGGATCAACTCTACCCAAGCAAGTATCTTATAAGATGATTCTAATAGAACATACATAATTAAATAAAGAGGATATGAAATTAATAAGAAAGAAGGTGATAAGGGAGAGTATGAGTCCATGTGCAACACCAATATTGATAACTCCAAAGAAAGATGGAGGATGGAGAATGTGTGTGGATAGTAGAGAAATTAACAAAATTAAAATAAATTATAGGTTTCTTATATCTCATTTAGAAGATATGATGGATGTACTTTTAGGAGCAAAATATTTTGCCAAGATTGATCTAAGGAGTGATTATTATCAGATTTGAATTTATGAAGGAGACAAAATGAAAATTGCATTCAAGACTAGGGATGGCTTATATGAATGGATGGTGATGCCATTCAAATTATCTAATGTACCTAAAACAGTTATGAGGATAATGAATACAGTGATATGAGAATATACTGATAAGCTTATAGTTTTTTATTTTGATGATATTTTGATATTCAGTGAGACTAAAGAAGAACACTTACAACAGTTGAGAATGTTACTATATTTATTAAGAAAGGATAAGTTGTATGTAAATTTGAAGAAGTGCAAGTTTATGTATAATAGTTTGGTATTTTTGGGATTTGTAGTTTCAATAGATTTTGTGAAAATGGATGATGAAAAGATAAAGACAATTATTGAGTGGCATATTCCAAGAAGCATTGCAAAGGTAAGAAGTTTCCATGGTTTAGCAACTTTTTATAGAAAATTTATTAAAAAAATTAGTAGTATTGTGGCACTAATAAAAATTGCATGAGAGGGAAGTATTTTTTATGGACTAGATAATCCACAAACAATTTTGAAATTTTGAAGAATAAGATTACAAAAAGACCAATTTTAGCATTACTAGATTTTAAAAAAGTGTTTGAGGTTGATTGTGAAGCTTTGTTTGTGGGAATTGGTGCTATGTTGAGTCAAGAAGGAAAGCCAATATCATATTTCAGTGAGAAATTGAATGATGTAAAAACAAAGTATTCTAATTATGATATTTAACTTTATGCAATTGTAAAATTATTAAGACATTGGTGGTATTACCTGGTGCCTAAGTATTTTATCCTATTTATAGATCATGAGGCTTTGAAGTGTTTGAACACACAAAATATGTTAAATAGTAGGAATGCAAAGTGGGTTTATTTCTTGCAAGGGTATAATTTTTTGTTGAAACATAAATTAGGAAAATCGAATCAAGTAGCTACTACACTGAGTAGGTGAATAACATTATTAACTACTATGGTGAGTGAAGTAGTTGGATTCGAAGCTATCAAATAATTATATGATACTAACCCATGTTTTTGAAAAGTAGTTGATTAGTGTAGGAATCCATTAATAGGTGAGATAGTTACTATTCATGATGAGTATTTTATTTAATAAGGTTATCTCTTTAAAGGGAAACATTTATGCATTCTGGTTAGGTCTCTACGAGACAAATTTATAAGATAATTACATAGTGGCAGTGTGGTTAGACATTTTGTTATGATGAATACAATAGATTTGGTGGAGAAAAAGTATTTTTTGCCAAATATGAAGAGAGATGTGACAAGGTATGTATCAAGGTGCATAATATATCAGTTGGATAAAGGACATACACAAAATATTGAACTATACATACTATTACTAGTTCCAAGAGGACCATGGATAAATTTGATTATGGATTTTGTATTGGGATTGCCAAACACACAAAGAGGTAATGATTTAATTTTTTTTTGAAATATTTTTGAAAATGGTTCATTCCATTGCATGTAAGAAAACCAATGGTGCTACTAGAGTTGTAGAATTATTTTTTAAGGATATTTTGAGATTACGTGGTGTTCAAAAATCTATTACTTTAGACAGGGAGATGAAATTTCTAAGTCATTTTTGGAGGACTTTGTGTAAGAATATGGGCACTAAGATAAAAAATAGTGCATATCACTCACATACAAATGGATAGATATAAGTTGTGAATAGGAGCATGCAAAATTTGTTGAGATGCATAGTGGGAGAGAAGCCTAAGTAATGGGACTTGGATTTACCATAAATTCAATTTGTATTTAATATTTCAGGGAATAGATCAATTGGAAAATCACTATTTCAAATTATTTATGGGAGAAATCCCATGGGTGTTTTAGATTTGGTACACTTACCAATTGCAAATCAAATTAGTGATGATGCAGAAGCATTTATATAGCATATGCAATAGTTGCAAAGAGTAAGAAGAAAGTTGCGGGAAAGTAATGAGAAATATAAATAATTAGTAGATGTTAGAATAAAACCCAATGTATTTGAAGGAGATTTGGTAATGTTTTAATTGAGGAAAGAAATATTTACAAAAGGCATGTACAACAATCTAAATTACAAGAAAATTGGACCATGCAGAATTGTGAAGAAAAATAATGACAATGCTTATGAGATGAGTTTACCATAGAATTTTGATATATCTCCAGTATTTAATGTCTTAAATTTATATGAATTCCATGGATAAGATGGTGAAGGTGATGAAGAAGTAAATTGGGAGCAATAGGTTCCAATGAAGAAGGAAAAGATAGTGCAGGTTTTGGATATGAAGATGGTGAGCACAAGAAAAGGGAATTATAATAGGTATTTAGTATAGTGGGAAGGATTGAAATAAGAGGAAAACACTTGGATTACAGAATGGGAGATAAATAAGATTCATAAATAAAAATTGTAGCAGTATAATCAGGGAAACTCGTATGAGCTAAGTTGTTTTCAACTTGAGGAGAATGATGTATAAATTAGAAGATGATCTTCTAGAGACCATAAATTTTAACTTGTATCTATGTTTAAGCTCTTCCATACACCAAATTAATCATGTTGAAAATTTAAATGCTATTCTAAGCTGCTCTATCCACTTAAATTTGATTTTGATATTTTTAAAAGGCCATATATGATCCTCTAAGGGTCCAAAATTAACATTTAATGATTTTTTTAGGAATTTTCTATTTTTAGAAATTATATATTTTTAGAACTGGATGTCAAATTTAGTTGAAGTTTTTTCTATAGGCTAATTATAGTTTTTAGAGTATTTCAAGGGATTTTAGAGCTATGTGCACTTGTACAAAAAACTTATTATAAATAATGGATGCTAAAAAAATATGATTTTTTAGATTTTAGTTTTTTTGAATTTTTGCATGTCAACTCTAAATTTGGATTTGAGGCTTATTTAAACATGGTTTGAGTTTATAATTATTTCAATTCATTCATTATGAATCAATTATGAGTATTGTTTCAAGATTTTGGCTTATTGGTAATTTATTTGTCTTGATAGATTTTTGGGGTCATTATAATTTAATGAGAACAATCCTTCATTATGGAGCTATATCCTATGGGTGACCTTTCTCAGGTAAGGAACCAAGGTCAATGTTCCCTAAGGAACTTGAATCATGGTATAGTAATCACATGGGGGTAGCATAAGGATTGATCCTTTTCTAGGGTAGATCCTAAAAGTATATGGTAACTTAATAGCCATGCCATGTTGGTTTTAGCAATGGATTAGAGATCTCCACTTTTTGATCTCATGATGTGATAAGACATTCCTAAGCAAGTTAGTGATATGGATCTTTATGTTCAGTCATTTGGACCTTCGTGTGTTAGTGTTTTACTTCTATCATATCTTATTTTTTATATAACAATTGGCTAACAAAACATTATTAGATGTGCTTAATTATATTCAAGTTGTTTATAACATTATACATTTGAGAAAATTAGGATGCTGGTGGTTGGCTACTATTACATCCTATAGTTTTTGTTGAGATACATTGTAGTACATTGTTATTATGTAGTGGATCCTTTTTATGTTTTATTGTGTACTCTTAAAGATAATTCTAAAAAAATTGGTGTTGTTTCATTTGGTATCAAAGCCTGTGCTTTAAGGATTTGGATGAGTTTTGGACATGTTAAACTGATTTTAACATATACTTTAAAAGATGGTTGAGATTTATGTGATTGTGCATAGATTTGAAAGAGGTTACATTTGCATAATTTAATTTCAGGTGTGTTAGCTCACACTTGTACACCTCTCTCACTTGGCCTTGCACACTTGAATAAAATGACAAAAAAATTGAAAAAACCACTAGTATGTCATTATATATGAGGAAGGATTTGGTATTAGGAATGAACCAAATGGAGAAAATGACTGAGAGGCACCAACAAAGGGTATGCTCAGCTCCCTACTACTTTTGTCTTTACCTGAACCAAGGTGAGAGGACCTGAGGGGTAGCTTGCTCACATGGAGACATTATATAATTCAACCTCCATGGGTATTATTATCACAAGAAACATAATTCTGACTAGAACACAACCAAATTTGATCAATCCACTCAGTACGAGTTATCACATGGAATGATCAAATCTCTAGGATAAATACAAGCTACTAAATATAGATGGGAAAGTGAATACAATCTTCATTTCAAAAGAAATTTTCAACAAGAAGGGGTTGAATAAAAGATTACAATGCTAAGCTTCAAATCATGAAATGTAGACACATTCTGAGTATCCAATATTTATGCATATATAAATAAATAAGACTTATAGTATGCAAAGGGTGTGTTATGTGTAGGGTAGGATATGATAGGACATTCATATAAAAGGAAGAGGGTGGTCTTTTGGTGATTTTCAAACAATAGGGTATCTTGCAATATTCATGACATTATCCTTTACCAAAGATATATAAAAAATCAATTATAGGCTAATGGGGACTACCGGGAGTGATTTTCACTTATTGGTGCCAATGTACTACAAATATCCAAATGATCCTTGAAATACTAGAACATAAACTAAAACTAGAATCTCATATACTCTTTCATATTGAATTCATAAACCTAGGGTGCCCTGATAAATTATTTAGCAACACATTCTAAAATAATGTAGAAAGGGTTTTATAATTAAGATCTATGCTCAAAATCACAAATAGTAATGAACATAAACCCAAATATCCAATAAAAAAAATTTATAAAACTTATTACTGCACTTCATCAAAAGGACATAGTAAGAACCACAAGCATTCTCCTTAACATTGCAAATGAAATCTTATGTACATCAGTTTTCCCAAAATGATAGCATGGGGAAAAACATGGTGAGTTTTCTCTTTTGACAAGGAAGGCATGAACATGATATCAAATATTGATAATGTCTATGCATCTATAACCACCTTAGCAAGGGAGACAATATCTACACATAATAGTTGATCCCAAAATAATTTCATAACCGAGACATAGAGAAAATGAACAACAAACAATAACCCCCTTTGGAAAAGAGGATAAGCCCTCTTTTGATACAACTCTTTCACCTAGAATATTTTAGAAACATGCTTCAATTAGAATATGCCCTTGATCACGCTTGGAAGTTCATGCCTTATATGAAAAATCATTGATCTAACTGTCTCTATAAAAAATGATGAAGATTTATAATAAACTTTGATATCTCAAATGGAAATGACTTTTTATTGAGCTAGAAAGTGAATATTCATTATGGAAGCCAAATAAACTATTTCTCTTGTGTAACTACCTGGAGATGCTCTCCCATTAATTATTCATAAATCATGGAAACTTTTGGATAGTTACCTTTCCTTTTATTCATGCCAAATAAATCCTATTTACCTTGTGATGATTTTGTTGGAATGGTTCAGTTATGATAGAGATAAAGAATGATCCACAACCATTCAGAAAACATGCTTTGGAATGACCCACAGACTTTGTTGTGCATTTTGATTTCTTTCTCATCCATTAAAGATCCATCAATTTTAGCTTTAAAGATAAATATTTCCACATATTAACATGTGACATGCCACATCATATTGAGTTAGGCATTTTTTGGGCTTTAAAACTTATTAAGTTGCTTAGTTAGATCCAATCTAGGCACATGTCACTTTTTCATAGATCTTAGGCTCTTTAGATATGGTTCTATATGGATGACCCATTTGTAACATTCCATATGGCACCATTATATTTTTTTACAAGTTTTTAAACAGGTTCCTTCAATTTTGTTGGCTATGAGAGGGCCACTTGTCACTCTCACAAGTAATCATGACCATACCTGGATAGGTCTCTCTTTCACATGCCATCAAAATATTTTTTAGACACATGCCACCTTTTGATTTCTCTCAAGAACCTTATTGATAGATATTAACAACATTATATTAAAAATGTAGCTTAGATGGAGCCATGAATCATTCACAAAGGTAATCTATCAATTTCAAGTACAACTCCATGGGGATGACATGCATCAACATCTCATGACTCCAGTGGAGACATGTATGAAAATCTCTGGATCTTATGGGATTTAGATCAGATGTAATGTGGCATGGACACACATCAGTGATGGAAGTATGTGACATCATCTCATGAGTTTAGTGATGACATGCATCATCATCTTAGGCCCTCATGAGATTTAGATTAAATGTTAAGTGGCATGGACACTATTTGGTCATGGAAGCATGTGGCATCATCTCCCAAACTACCAGATCATATTGGGATGTGTGGTATCTTGTATTTGAATACACTTGCTTGTGGGATCTAGAATCTTGACATGTAGCCTATGGATTTGAATCCCAATGACTAGTTACCTTGCAAGCTCTCAGGATGATGTTAAATGGTATCTTTAAAATTTGGTATATTTTCTCCAAGTGTCATGCATGTAATTCTTGACTTAATCAACCAATGGTGTAGCTTGAAGCTCTAGAAAAAAGGAGCAATCCTTGGGTTATCACTAGGATACCGTGTGGCATGATGGAACTTCTCTTGGGCAAGTCGAGAATAACTTTATGATGAATGAGTGTTGGGGTGCCACATGGTTGTAGTGGAGGGAAACTTGATACTTTGCCTAAAATAATAAAGATAAAAATCCCCAACAAAATAACTAACTTTGTAAAAATACCAAATTTACATAATCTCTAAAAAATAGAAATTGAGAATTTGAATACAAAATATCTGAAAGCTTGTGCTCGAGATTTTATAAAAAAAATATACGAATAAAATTGATGAACAAAAAGTATGAATATTTAAAAATTTGAGATGTTGAACTTGTGACCCCTTTGCAAGTTATTTTTTTCCATATATTCATGCGAACCTTTTCACCCCAATTGTAAACTGCACTAATGAAAAACTTACATTCAGCCTCAAGAATTCTACCATTTCAAAGCCTTTTTGAAGACAAAAATGTCATACTTATAATTATCCAATCTTCTCATCTTGATTTTAATAACAAACTCTACAATCTTATTGAAATACAAAAACATCAAGCACTAGCTAGAATTGGGATTATACAAGGTTTCCAAAAGGCAAAAGTTGGATTTATTAACTTAGTTAAACGTTTGCACATAGGAGGCAACAATGGGATATTCATGCATCAATATTTTATAAAATGGAAAAAATTTCTTTGGTGTAATTTTGGGCACTAAAACTAGCTCTCACCTAGGGATGTACACCCCCACGGGTGTGAAAAGAACCCTAAAATTTAAGACTAGTTGCCAATCCATTGGGCCATAGAGTCAACACTTGAGTAATTTATCTGCAAACACCCATGAAGGATCTACAAAACATGGTGGATTGATAAAAATATATCAAAATAAACTAAAAATGAACATATGACAAAAACATGAAAGTAAATATACAAATAAGGACCAAATCAAAGGGGCAACAAAGTAACAAAACAATAGAAGGACAAAACTATACATTATACAATACTATACACAAGTTATGGATTCAGTCAATGAAGTGTTTTAGATTCCTTCCATTAACTAAAAAATCTATTATTTATCCATCCACATCTCTTAGAAATAAAGTGTGTTCCCCAATCTAACCATTAATGGAGTATGGACTCATCTACAAAGCATTAAATTTGGCGTGCTTTCCTTTTTCCTAATGCATGTTGTCCCGAAGTAAAACTATATCATCGACCTAAAAATATATTGGAGTGACATTCTTATAAAATATTTTTTTAAGTATTTCCTTTAACTTAAGGTGTCTTTCATGATCTTATCTTCAAATTTCATCAAGCTCAACAATCTGGTTCATCCTGCTTTCATAGTGGTTGATTTGATCATCTTCTTCTAGTTGTTGCATGAACTGATAAGTTGACAAATACAAATTTAGAGGAAAAACTACTTGAGATCCATAAAAAATATCAAATTATATTTTGCCTATAGCTTTCTTAGTCATGATTTTTTCATCCCACAAAGTAAACTTTAGCTATTCACCCCACTTCTTATTTGCTTCCAAAGTTCATCTAATGATATTGAGCAAATTTTTGTTACTAGATTTTGCTTATCCATTCCCCTGAGGTTTATAATTGGTATCATAAGATAAGTTGAGACCTTACTCTTTATATAATGCCACTAAAGGATTGGATTTGAATCTCATGGCAATATCAACAATCACTTTGATAGGCACACCAAATTTACAAATAATCTGATTTAGCAAAAATTATATAACTACCTAGTGTGTATCCTTCTTTGTAGAAACTAACTCAACCCATTTCATGAAGTATTCAGTTGAAAATAGTATCCATATATGTTCATCACTAGATGAATCAGTGACTTCCACAATGAAATCCATTCCCCATTGTCTGAATCGGCCTTCAATCATAATAGGTTGTAATGGAAGAGAAACCTAAGATTTCAACCTCCCTACAAAGCATTGATATTTACCAAACTTTATAATTTTTTGAGCAACATCCTTTAATAATGATAGCCACCAATAACCAACTCTCAAAATTTTTTGACATGTGACTTTAGGCACGAAGTGACTGCCACATAATCCAATATGAAAGTCTTTAATCAAGACAACATTTTATTCTTCCAACATGCATCTTAAGAGAACCCCATCTGAATTCTTCCATGCTAATCCACTTTTACTTAAGAGATATTTTTAGGAAACAAGTCTCAGAGTTCTCCTTTTATTCTTATTCAAGTCTGGGGGAAAATACAAATTTTTTAAATAATAAACAATGTATTTATACCATGGAGAGATACTAACTCTATCCAAAGAGTCATCAACATTTAAAATAGTAGTGTTTACCTCAATAACCTATAAATTAGTTTTAACCATGAGCTTGGCTAGAGCCATCCCTCTCACTAACTTGGTGGTCTAGATATCCATGGAATACTCTTAAAACTTGTTAATCCACTTGCATCTCTTAGTTGATGCTTCAATTTGATTCAAGATGTCCTTCACCATGGTATGTGGGACATATGCAATAATCTTTGAACTCAGAATACAAGGTCTAAATGTTTTATAAACTTTCAAGACAACAAAAGTTCTTTTTTCCAATAATGGTATAATTTAGTTTAGTACCTTGCATAACTTTACTAAATAAAGCTATGGGCTTCTTGTGATCATCTTCATTCTTTTGTAACAAGACAATAAAAATAGTATTATGTGATGCAAAATAGAAAATCTGAAATGCTTTAGTGTAGTTAGGGCTGGCCAAAATAGGGGTAGACTTCAAATCTCATTTGATGTCATTGAATGCTTGCATGGCCTTTTCTTCCCACTTTATGGTCTAGTCCTTATTCAACATGGAATTAATAGGTAAAGTGATCTCTACAAAGTTAGACACAAACCTCCTAAAAAAATTAATTTTCCCAAAGAAAGACTAAATTCCCTTTTTAGATTGTGAGATAGGCACTATATACTTCTACCCTCTTAAGGTCAATCATGATACCATATTTGGACACTATATGTCCCAACAACTCAGCCTTTTATAGTCCAAAGTGGCACTTCTTTGGATTAAGATAAATGTCTAACTCCATGAATCTAATGAAAACATTCTCTAGATGCTTCAAATTTTCCTTTCTAGTCTTAGAGTATAGAGTGATATCATCCTGATACACAACTATTAAATTGTTAATTATCCCTAAAAAACAACATCCATGTCTCATTGAAATGTTGCACCAGCATTCATTAACCCAAAAGGCATACTTATATATACATACATGCCCTAAGGCATGGTAAATGCAAACATGGGTCTCTCAGATTCCTTCATCAAAACCTAGTTATAACCTAATAAAAAATCTAATGTGGACAACATATATGATCCTATAACATTTTGTAGGAGGTTTTCCATATTGGGAAGGGGATAATTATCCTTCAAATAAGTTTTTTTTTGAATTTCAATAATCCACACAAAAGCGA
The DNA here is from genome assembly GCA_037957365.1 of Torreya grandis. NCBI lineage: Eukaryota > Viridiplantae > Streptophyta > Pinopsida > Cupressales > Taxaceae > Torreya > Torreya grandis. Next base: position 3,316,628 of record JARHVA010001497.1, on the reverse strand, counting down.
ATGCCACCATTTTTATTTTGTATAAGGACTAAGTCTTGCAGCCATGATGAATATCTGATGGGTTGAATGATCCCACCATCCCTTAGCTTCTTTAACTTATCCCACACCTTGGTAGACAAGATGGGGTTAATAGGTCTCTAATTTTACCTCAAAGGATTTCTATCAAGGTGCAATAGGATAAAATGCTGGAATAATTATTTCCTATATGTTTTTAATTCAAAATAGGACTATGTTAAACAATCTTGGTACCTTTTTAGCATTTGCATGTACACTTGATTCTCATCTACACTTACGTGAATACCTATCCAAACCTTCCTTTGATTTTGATGAGAACCTAAATTGTACTCAGTTACATCTTTTGAGATAAGTGGGTTTGTATTGTTAATTGTATCTGCTCCATCAAAAGATGATTCTAAACATACCAATCCTCTAGGAAGAGTGTTTGTCTTTAACACAATAATGTCCTTCCAAAACAATGTTTATTTTCCATCATAGGTCTGACCCATGGATTTCAAGTCTATGAGTTGATTATGGAATTCTAACTCATAATTTAAAAACCTCTTTATCAATTCATCATCATCAAACACCTACCAATGATGCACATTGTTTGGGATTGAAGGCCTAACCAACACCTCCACTTGATACTAACAATGTGGGTTCATATTTTCAATTTCAAGCTAAGAACCCAAGCCTTCAATTATATCAACATTTTTGTTGAAACATCTATCATGATAATAAAGATTCAATGCATCAAAGAACTCAAGAAAATCCCAAACAACATTTTGATATTGTTTCAACTTTTTATTTTTAGTGGCATAAACATTGCAGACTTATTTAACCACTAACTTGGAATCACCCTTGACAATCAAAATTTTAATTTCATGTTCATAGGTAATATTTAAACCAAGCAGGAGTGCCTCATACTCAATATTATTATTCATGCACTCAAAGGACAAATTTAAATAAAATCTAAAACATTTACCATTAAGGGAATAGAAGAAAACCCCATCTCTATTTTTAAGATTGGAGTAAGCCCCATCAAAACACATCTTCCAAACAACACCATATTTTTTAGGTTCAACATTAAAAATAATAAGATGTTCAACATAATCAATGTTCCCAACAAAGTTACCAAGTTCAACATCTGTATACAATACTTCATTAAGAACACATCTTGGATCTTCAGTTACATGTAGCATCTTTGGATATTTGTAAATCTTGACATGTTAATCTAAAAAGTAATGGTGACATAAGACAAGTCTCTCTGCACACTTTCACCCATTCTAGTAGCCCATTTACATGACAATAACATCCCCCACTTAAGTGGGTAGTTTACAACTACCACATACATATTTAAATACTTACTTAGATGCACTACTAACTATACTACCAACCCCTTGACTTGTCTGACAACTGGTAGCTCTAATGAGTTCATGGTATAACTCTTGACACAAGTAGATTTAATCTTCACTCTGAGCTCATCTAGGACACCCAGGGACATCACATTGCAAAAAGCTCTAGACTAAAACATGTAATTATGAACAATTAAGCCATTTATTAGTAGGGTTGTATAAAATGGATCCACATTCAGTTGAATTTCTACTAAGGTAGCTCCCAAATATACTTATATGGTGAGTTCAATAACCTCTTCTAATTATTTATCTTCATCTATGGGTGGTTGAGGTAAATTAATTTCATTTTCAATTGATTTCTCACAAAATTCTAAATATTTAAATGCCCTCTTCCTATGCTCAGGTATTTGTAATAATTGAAAAATCAACATAATGATCTTCAATTTGCTAAACACTTGGGCCATGTCACGTATGCTATATAGAAAAGTAGGAGTATTAGGTGGAAGGGTGACAACACCTTCAACTAGGATGAAATTATTTAAAATCTGAAGTGGAGTAAGCTATGTTAGATTTACATGTTTAACAATAATATTCAAGGGTGGGTTTGTCTTAACATCATTCACACCCTTAGGGATACTAGATAGCAAGAGTAATTTATTCTTGGTGGGAATGCCTCTATACTTAGCAATTTAGGAAATGGGTACTAGTTTGGAAGCATTTGGGACTGTTGTAGTTTTCCTTACTAGGTAGATGCAGGATATTGGGGGACAAAAGTGTGGGTACAAAGTGACACTTTTTCTCTAAAAATAACAATAGGTGAACTTAGAGAGAATGTTATAGACACTTTGAAAAGGAATTTGACAATGACATAAAACAGTTAATTGTGGTATTTCGAATGTAGTTTCTAAATATATAATTTTTCCAATACCTATATGATAAAAGTGTGAAAAATAATTACATTTATGACAATAGGTTGGTCATTTTTTGTAAAAATATAAGGAGAGTAAATGTGTATTAACACACTTTTTTTCAGTAAATGATTGAATTTTTGTATGAAATTTCAAATATAGATAGGTGAAATGTCAAAGATTATTGAGAATATTTTTTATTATATTTAGAATGTTTAAATAATTTTAAAATTCAAAATATCTAGAAAGTACGAACACAACATTTTGACCTTAACTTCATGAAATTCAATATTTTTTAAAGCTTAGTTGATAATATGTATATTGTTGAGATATAAATTATATAAAATTTGATTAATATTTAAATATTTATAATGGAATTTGTGATGATATGTATATAGACTATAAGGAGTTATGTTACGTATAAATTAAATAATATTATAACATTAGAAAAAAAATATATTTGAAAACTACACTTTTCCCTCTACAAAACCATATTTTGTTTTTTAAATAATAAAATTTACTTGATCAGACGTGTCGATAAAAAGGAAAAAACACCTAAATTTCTTATAAATTTCCTTGGTTGGTTCATGACAGGGTTTGGCTAGGTTTGGGATCCCCAAGGGCTAAAACTGAGGCAAAATTTGAAGGAAACTAGGAAAAACATTGTAAATATTAAAAGGGTGTACACCCTATACAAAGGGTGCGCACCCTTTTCACATGTACTAATGGGTGAATTAATGCATTTTACCACTGGTTCATAGATCCCAAAGAGCATGCATGATTTTTAAGTCACACATGTCCTTTGTGATTCACAAATTATTTTTGCATTGGCCATAAAAATGAGTCATTTATTTTGATCTTTCCAAATTACAAACTGGTTTTTTGTTGCAACTATGTGAATTTGATGAATTATTCATTTATTTTGTTTCGATCACTAAGAATTATTCAAGTTTAAATCTACCATTATATTATTTTGACAAAGATAAATAATAGGGTCGGGAAGTAGTCACAAAAGATGAATCAAATAGATAAAAAATGAGGAAATTAAATAGAAAAGAGAAAGGGAAAGAAAAGGACAAGCAGATGGGATGACATCCATAAGAGCTTTTAAGTAAGGTTAAGGTTCTTATTCTACACTAGGTAATACTTCTAATGAAAATAACATGCACAATTCTATAGAATTTAGTTTACATATGTCTTCAAATGAGATTAGAGAACTGAGTCAATCTTTTTTTCAAAATGAAATTCAAACTATAGAGGATGTAAGTAATGAATTTTTAATGAATGATGAAACATATGGACAAATACAATATAATGAAACATCTATTCATAATGAATTTTTTTAGTATTATGATAATCAACACCAAATAATGACCCTGAATCATGTGTCTCTTAATGAATAGGAAATTAATTTGCATATAACCCCTAATTTAGATAGTGAACCCTCTAATGTCCCTACTATTGTTGAAGTATTAAGAATATCTAATTTAATACAAAATATAGCTCCTTCACCCACACCTACAAGGATAAAAATACAAACACCAAAGTATTTAGTTGTAATAGCTGAAAAAATAATAGAACTTATGAAATGTAAAATGTCAAAAAGAACTATTCAATGCCATGTTCAACGTGTATGTAACTATGAATTTAAGAATAAAATCCATACAAAATGATGTCAACTATTTTCTCAATTAATTAAAATTTAAAAAATATTCCCTATGATGCATAATTTGGGGTTAAGAACATTAAACATGGAGGAAAATAAAAGTACAATAGTAAAGAATCTATTTAATGCATTTAAGGCAATAGGCAATAAAAGTTGGAATAAAGATAGTAATGTGGTAAGATGAGTAATAATGAAATCTATAGTAAGTATGTCAACATCTAAAGATCAAATTCTTATTGAAAAATTTAAATCATTAAATTTAAATATAAAATCTCTAATAAATGCCATAAAAATACGAACAAGGTTGATGACCCTTCACTCATGGATTTTTGGGTGTTTAGCGGTCGACTCCCATGAAAAGATAAAGTATTGGTTGAAGGAACAAAACAACTGATTGAAATTTTTTGGCATGACAACACAAGGGTCTCATCTAATGTAAAATATGTTTTTAAAAGAATAAAAGGCTCAAAAAATCATTAGCCACATGCAATTTTTTTTTGGAGACATGACGCAAACAAAATTTTATAAAATGTTTATTGAAAATATTAATGGCCAATTAATAATTAGCCAAAGGTCATTTGATATGTGCAAGTCTTTCTATGTTAAAATCAACCAAGTATGTACCACATGTTGTTTTAGGGTACATGTTGAATTTTATATGAATTTAGATGTTTTTCATCATATATTTTGTACTTTACATAGTGACGAGGTTTTGCAAGAATGTATGGTGTCTTCCCCACCTAAAACATCAAGAGAATTAATCCAAGGTCTTTTTTGTTAGAGACCCAAGGGACAATTTTTTTTTACCAAAAATTTTTTAGATGGAACATGTAATAGTTGTAGTGGTTTTTCAAATTTGACAAGTTCTTTACATAAAGATATTTCATGTGAATTTGGAAAGAAACTAGTTGATTATAAGAAGTACAAATTTGTTAAGTATGTGTTAAAAATGGAAAAGAGTCATCAATATGTGAATTGGTTACGACCAAAGTTTCTATATGTGATTTCATGTTTGAATTCAAAAATAATATTATCTACCAATATGAAAGAGACACACATAAATCAAAATCATTCTATAATCAATTCAAAGCATGACAGGATAACTTTCCAGTTGGCACCATTATTTTGGTTGAGGATTTTTATGAAAATTACACACTAAAACCACAAAATGAGTTTCAATCTCAATATTATAATTGAAATCATGTTGGAATTTTTTTCATATTACATAAAAAAATGTACCTAATAGCATAGATGACAAAAAAATATTTTAGAGTAGTACCATTTTTATATGAGTGATGACAGACCCCATTCTCCAAAGTTTATCTAGGGTTGTTTTGAGATATTTTATATGAATATGAATGAAATAGAAATTATGTTTGATACACACTACATTTCATAAGACAATTGTGAAAGTTATTTTAAGAATTATCAAATGTTTTATTGGTTAATAATAATTTATAAGAATAATGGAGTTCAACATTTTTGAAGTTTCATTGAGGTTGGGCATGGAAAAGGGGAACATGATGGTGATAGTGCATGTGTAAAAAGAACCCTTAAAAGAGAGCAGGCAAAGCACAAGGATGGTGCTAATTTGATCGATGTAACAAGTATTATGAGTTGGTGTAATGAAAATATTTTTCATGGATTAGATAAAAATTCTCATGTATGAAGATTCTTTTGGTTAATATAGGAATAATATAAGGCAATGTATGAAGATTGCATTATAGTACCTGGATTAAGTGTTTTTCGCTCCATTCAAAGCTCAAATTCAATTTCATGGAATATTTATTTGATGAATATGGAATGTTTTTATTAATCATCTATACGATTTAATTGGAATGAATGTGAGTTAAAACAATGGGTTGATGAATGGTATTGTATACCCATATCACCTATCAAGAGTAGTCATTCACTCCAATAATTGATAGATCATGAAGTGGCATCATGAGTTGACTTTGACCACATATTAGATTTTTTGCAACTAGGTATAGTTTATTCTTTAATTAAATATATACAACTTTAGATATTAGTCATATTTTTATTTTTTTTCTAGATGTACTTACAATTTGATTATACTTTAAATGCAAGGCATGTTTTCATAGTAATTTCACCTGAGAACAATGATGAGGGAACAAAATACTATTTGTGTCATGTATAGGAAAAAAAATAACCAAAATTTTTATGGATAGATAAAATATAATTTATCCCATTTCATCTGTAGTGGTTATTGTAACCTGGGTTTGTTGGTACTCTCATATAAACATAAAACAATTGTTATTTGAGGAATTTGAAACACATAGGATGGTGCTTCATTATTTGAACCTTGTTATTGATAAAAATATTCAAATGATCAAATATCATGGAAATCCTCACAATATAACTTTGTGTAAAGTGCATGAATCTGACCATGAAGCGATTCTTGAAACAAATGCAAATAGAGCTAATCTTGAAGGTACGTTAGATTGAATTAGTAAATTTATCTAGTATTTCAAATTAATATAATAAAGTTAATCAATATTTAATGTATTTTAATTTTCAACTATTTTATGATTATGTGTTTAATTTTGTTTAAATTTTTACTAATAATTTAATTGTAGGTTAGTGGCACCGGACAAACTTCCACCTTCACGTGGTTGGTGTTGTGAATAGAGAAGATTATCTTCTTAAAATGAAGAGAAGCCAAAATAATTTATATTAATTCATCTACCTTAAGTGAATATTTTATACCATTATCTTTTTTTATCCTTTCAAGAAAACCAAAGAAATTCTTATCTATGCTCTCTTAGAGGACTTGTCCCTGCATGTGTAGGACCTAATGGTTTGTCTTTATCCCTCATAGTTCTCATGCAATGCATGATAGAAGTTCACTCATTTTACACATTCAGGGATAAGTGAATTATCTTAAGGGATGCCTTAGATCAACCACAAATTTCACTCCTAGGAGTCTATCGAGACATAACAAAGGTGGTTCTATCTTAAAAATGCTTATCCCAACATGTTCATGTAGACGGTCCATTAACTGGGCTGATGACTCAAAATCTACAACCCTCAACGATGAATTTTTGACATGTTCTTAGAGATGTGGCTATGAGATAAAAATAATTTCCACATCTCATTAATCATAAGTCACATAAAATAATTTTGGGATTTCTTAGAATACTCATCCATAGATGTGTAGGACATGATGGTTCATCTCTAGCCTTCATGATTCTCATGCAATGCATGATTGAGGTTCCCTCATTTTTCACATTTGGGGATGAGTGAATTATCTTAAGAGATGCCTCCGATCAACTATGAATTCACTCTCAAAGGTATACCAAGACCTGACAATGTTGGTTCTAGCATAAAAATGTCTATCTTGTCATGTCCACCTAGATGATTCATCAATTGGACTAATGAGTTAGAATCTATGATCCTTACTAATCAACTTTTTGTATGCTATAAAAGAATTGGATACAATAAAATAATCATTACCACATCTCATCCATTACTAGTTATATAAAATCCTCTTTATATTTCTTAGAGGACTCATCTTTGAATGTGTAGGACTTGATGGTTCATCTCTATCCCTCACAGTTCTCGTGCAACACATGACCAAAGTTTGCTCATTTTACACATTTAGGGATTAGTGAATTATCTTTAGGGATGCCTATGATCAAATAAAAACCTCACTCCTAGGTATCTAATGATACTTGACAAAGGTGGTTCTAGCCTAAAGTTTTCTATCTCAACATGTCCATGTAGATGGTTCATCGATTGGGCTGATGAGTGTGACTCTATGACCCTTGCTTACCAATTTTTGGCATGTTATGAGAGATTTGTCTATGAGATAAACCTCATTTCCACATTTAACCCATCATGAGTTAGATAACATACTCTTTGACTTTCTTAGAGGACTCATCCTTGCATGTCTAAGACCTGAAAATTTATCTCTAGCCCTCACCATTCTCATGTAATACAGGATGGAAGTTTTTTCATTTGGAAATTCAAAGATGAGTGAATTATATTTATGGATTCTTCCAACCAATAAAAATTTTGATCCTAGGGGTCTACCTAGAATTGATAAATGTGGTTATATCTTAATGTCATAGACATTTCATCTACTGGGTTGATGAGTCAGAATATATGACCCTCGCTGACCAACTTTTACCCTATTTTGAGAGATTTGGATATGAGAAAAACCTCAATACCACATCTTTCCCATCATGAATTACATAAAATCCTCTTGGATTTTCTTATATGAATCATCCTTTCACATGTAATATCTGATGGTTCATCTCTATCACTCATGGTTCTCATGCAAAACATGACTAAAGTTTGCTCATTTTGCATATTTAGGGATGAGTGAATTATCTTAAGGAATGCCTCTGACCTACTAAAAAATTCACTCTTTGGGGTTAACTAATATTATACAAATGTGGTTATAGCTTAAAATTTTCCATTTGGATGTGTTTTCATAGATGGTTCATCTATTGGGTTAACAAGTCACAATCTTTGGCCTCCACTGACCAACTTTTATACCATTTTGAGAGATTTGGATGCAAGATAAATCTCATTTCTAGGTCTCATCCATCGTTATGTATTTAAAATACTCATATATTTTCTTAAAGGACATGTCCCTACATGTGTTAGATCTGATGGTTCATATCTAACCCTCATGGTTCTCGTGCAACACACAATTAAATTTTGCTTATTTTGCACATTCAGAGATGAGTTAATTATCTTAATAGATGCCTTTGACCAACTAAAAATTTCACTCCTATAGGTCTATCGATACTAGATAAAGGTGTTTTTTACCTAAAAATTCCCATCTATATGTGTTGGTGTAGATGGTTTTACAATTGAGATGATGACTCAGAATCGATGGCCCTCATTGACCAATTTTTACCCTGTTACGAGAGATTTGGATATGAGAAAAAACTCATTGCTACATCTCATCTATCATGAATTATATAAAATCCTCCTAGGATTTATTATAGTACTCATCCCTATATGTTTAGGAACTGATGGTTCATCTCTATCCCTCGTGGTTCTGATATAACACATTATAAAAGTTCACTCATTTTCACATTCAAGGATGAGTGAATTCTCTTAAGAGATGCCTATGACCAAATACAAATTTAAATCTAAGGGGTCTACTAGGAATAGACAAATATGGTTCTAGCCTAAAAGCTTCCATCTAGATGTCTTTGTGTGGATGGTTAATCGATTAGGATGATGAGTCAGAATCTATGGCCCTAACTAACCAAATTTTACCCCATTTTGAGAGATTTAGCTACAAGAGATACCTCATTTCTCCATATAATCCATCATGAGTTATATAAAATACTCTAGGTATTTCTTATTGGACTTGTCCCTACACATGTAGGATCTAACTTTTCATCTCTATCCCTCATAGTTCTCATGGAATGCATGATCAAAGTTCACTCATTTTGCACATTCAGGTATGAGTAAATTCACTTATGGAATGCATCTGACCAACTACAAATTTCACTTTTGGGGGTCAACTGAGACCAAACAAATGTGGTTCTAGCCTAAAAATGTCAATATGAACATGTCTATGTACATGATTCATCGATTGGATGGATGAGTCAAAATCTATGGCCCTCATTGACTATCTTTTACCCTATTATGAGAGATTTAATCATGAGAAAAACCTCAGTATTAAATCTCATCCTTCATGAGTTAGATAAAATCCTCTTGATATTTATTATAGGACTCATCCCTACACATGTATAAGTTGATGATTCATCTTTATCGCTCATGGTTCTCAATAAATGTACAACCAAAGTTCATTCAATTTGCACATTCGAGGATGAGTGAATTATATTAAAATATAGATATGAAAAACTACAACTTTCACTCCTAAGGGTCTACCAAGACTAGACAAAAGGTGGTTCTATCCTAAAATTTCACATCTAGACATGTCCATGTAGATGGTTCATTGATTGGGCTAATGAGTTAGAATCTATGGCCCTCGCTAACCAACATTTACCCAATTATAAGAGATTTAGCCATGAGAGAAACCTTGTTGCATCTCATTAATCATGAGTTAGAAAAAATAATCTCAAATTTTCTTATTGGACTCTTCCCTACATGTGTAGGATCTAACGGTTTAACTCTATCCCTCATGTTTTTCGTGCAATACAGGACCAAAGTTCTCTCATTTTTCATATTTGAGGATGAGTGAATTATTTTAATTAACCTCCAACCAACTACAAATTTTGATCCTAAAGGTCAAATGAGACTGAACAAAGGTGTATCTAGCCTATAAATTCCCATATTTATGTGTCCATGTAGATGTTTCATCTATTGGGCTGATGACTCAGAATCTATGGCCCTCACTGACCAGCTTTTACCCCATTGTAAGAGATTTAGATATGAGATAAACCTCATTACTACATCTCATCTATCATGAATTAGATAAAATCCTATTTATCTTTCTTGTAGGACTCACTTATACATGTTTAATATCTAACATTTTATCTCTAGCCCTCACGATTCTTGTGCAATGTTTGACTGAAGTTTACTCATTTTGCACATTTAGGGATGAGTGAATTCTCTTAAATAATGCCTCTAACCAACTAAAACTTTCACTCCTGAGGGTCAAAAAAGATCAAACAAAGGTGGTTCTAGCCTAAAAATTCCTATATGGACATGTTCATGTATATGGTTCATTGATTGGGCTGATGAGTTAGAATTTATGACCTTCACTGACTAACTTGTACCCTATTCTAATAGATTTGTCCATGAGAGAAACCTCATTATTGTATCTCATTGATCATGAGTTAGATAAAATCATCCTCTTATTTTTTATAAGAATGATTCTTGCATGTGTAGGAGTTAATGGTTCATCTCTATCCCTCATGGTTCTCATGCAACATGTGACCTAAGTTCACTCTTTTTACACATTTAAGGATGAGTGAATTCTCTTAAGGAATGCCTTTGACCAATGACAAATTTTTCTCCTATAGGTCTAAAAATATTGGATAATGATGGTTCTAGCCTATAAATTCCCATATAAATGTGTCCACATAGATGGTTCATCGATTGGGTTGACAAGTCAAAATCTATGGCCCTCGCTGACCAACTTTTACCCCATTCTGAGAGATTTGGCCTTGAGAGAAAATTCATTACCATGTCTCATCCATCATGATTTAGATAAAATCGTCTTGGAGTTTTTTAGAGGAATTATCTCTACATGTGTAGTATATAATAATTCATCTATATTTATCACAATTTTTATTCAACATGATCAAAGTTTGCTCATTTTGCACATTTGGGGATGAGTGAATTCTCTTAAAGAATACCTTTGACCAATTATCAATTTCACTATTGGGAGTCTACCAAGACCATAAAAATGTGGTTATAGCCTAGAATATCCCATCTAAACTTATCTATGGAGATGTTTCATTGATTGGTTTAACGAGTCATAATTTATGGCCCTCACTAACCAACTTTTACCTCATTCTAAGAGATTTAGATGCAAGAGAATCCTCATTGTCATGTCTCATCTATCAATATCTATACAAAATTATCCTGTGAATTTTTATAGGACTCATCCATACACATGTAAGAGATAATAATTCATCTTTATCCCTCATGATTCTTGTGCAATGCATGACCAAAGTTCACTCATTTTGCAGATTCAAGGATGAGTAAATTCTCTTCAAGAATGCCTCCAAACAAATGTAAGTTTCACTCCTAGGGATCTACCAAGATAAAAAAATGTGGTTATAGCCTAAAAATTCCCATTTGAACATGTTCGTGTATATATTGCATTTATTTGGTTGATAAGTCATAATCTACGACCCCCACTGACCAACTTTTATCCTATTCTAAGAGATTTGGCTGAAAGAGAAACCTCATTACCGCATCTTATCCATCATAAGTTATATAAAACACTCCTCAATTTTTTTATAGGACTCATCCCTACACATGAAAGATCTAATGGTTTATCTCTATCCCTCATGGTTCTTTTATAATACGTGATCAAAATTTGCTTATTTTGCACATTTAGGGATGAGTGAATTTTCTTCAAGAATGTCTTCAACCAATTACAAATTTAAATTTTGGGGTCTACTAAGACCATAAAAAGGTTTATTTTATCCTAAAAATTCCCATCTAGATGTGTCATCATAGAATTTTCATTGATTGTATTGATGAGTCACCATCTACAGCCCCCAATAACAAACTTTCATCCCATTCTAAGAGATTTAGCTGAAAGAGAAACCTCATTGCCACATCTCATCTATCATGAGTTAGATAAAATCCTTTTGGTATTTTTTAGAAGACTCTCCCTTGCATGTGTAAGAGCTAATTATTTGTATTTATCCCTCATGGTTCTCATACAACATGTGACTGATGTTCACTCATTTTGCACATTTAGGGACAAGTTAATTCTTTTTAGGGATGCCTTTGACCAATTTAAAATTTCATTATTAGAGTTCTATCAAGACTTAATAAATGTGTTTATAGCCTAAAAAATCCCATTTAGATGTGTCTACATAGATTGTTTATTGATTGGACTTAGACCAATCGAGTATGTGTAAGAGATACCCTATTTTTTATGTTTCTTTGACAATGAAGATAGAGATTGGTTTATAAACTTCAAAATTGAGTCTATAAATTCAAAATTAAGGTTTTAACTCCTCTATTTCATTTGTATAGACCTCATAAAATTATCATTTGTTGTATCTTGAGTTTTGACCTACTAGAGGGTAATTAGGCATAATAGACAAAACATCATTTTATGAATTTTTTGGTAAAATATTAAAATTATAAATTCAAAACTTTTATATGATCATTTATAATTCACATAACACCTAAATACATATGTCTAAGGTGTATTGAAATGCTAATTCAATATAGAATGGGGTTTGGCATGTTACAACAACATTAAGACTAGTAAGTCTATGAGAGGTTTTCGATAAAATTCTTTGTAATAGTCCTTCTAAGGTGTTTAAAAATTTGAGTCACCTAAAAAATATTGTTATAAATTATTTTATATTTATGTATACCAATATTTTCAAATATTTCTTGTTTTGATCCTTTCGAGGCATTTAGGCTTAATTAGCTTGTAGAGAGCTTTGAGTCTTTTGAGTTCAATTAGACAAAACCAATGAATGGATTGGTTTTCCATATTGAGATAAAGATTGAATATGTATTTAAGGACCATAATAATATAACCTCATGTTTCATATAAAATTAAAGGAATATCGAAGTTACTTAAGTCTCTTCATTTTTGTCTATATGCTTGCCTTGCCAAGATTTGAATTTTGTGGATAGTCTAGAGAGGGATATCAATGTTGATATTAACCCATGTATAAGTAGGCCATAGTGACTATATGGAAACATATAATTCTCTTTTCTTATTTTATGGACAAGTAAGAGATGAAGACATACACAAGTGAATCACTAGACCTCCTAACATTTATGATCAAGTATAATCTATAATATTTACATGCCCAAGAAATTGATCCCCAGTCCACTTAAATTTCCTTATTATTTTTCATTTTGGTGAAGTATTTTACACCTTATATTTGTATTAAGAGGTCATCAAGGATTCACAATGGACACTAATTCTTGACCATGATTTTATTCAGTGAGTGATAGTTAATGGATAGATGATATGAACCATTAGTCTTGGGTGTGAACAATAATATACTCTTGTAAGGAGAGGCCCTAGGTCTCATCTTGACCTGGTCAAGGAGCTCCTATATTAAACACCAAGATTCATCATTCTCCCAAGTTTATTTATGATATAAAGGGTTTTTTGTAAATAGACCAAATATATGTGGTGTTTTACTACATAGTGCATTTGAAGAAATTCAAGATCAACATGTGTCTTAAGATACACCATGAGAAACATGAAACTATGCATGTGCTTGATTAGTTTATGACATTTTTAGAAGATAATAACGTGACTTTGGTAAGTGGAGTTGACTATAAGAGGTTGAATAAGAAATATTTTGTGTCTACATCCTAAATTTTTGGTTTCACTTAATATGTAAAATCTTAGTCATAAAAGTATAACCTCACTATTCATATGTTATAGACTTGAAGAGGAACAATTCTACAAGTGATGGTGCCCTCCATAGTATCAAATTTATACTAGAATGTGTATTGCCTCCAAACCTATATATTTGTACCTTATTGAATCCAACCTAGGGATTATAGTTTTAAATGCATAATAGTGGGAAGGCCAAGTTGTTGGGTTGTATCTAGTGTGATGATGTTATTTTGGCTTATATTGTCAATGATAATACATGAAGAGGTTGAACCTTGACCCATAACATGGTATGGAAGAGGCATTCACACTCCTTAGATTTCTATATGGTAGTGGTGTTGGTGATTAGAAAAGTGTTATTTGGTTCAGTATTATCTATATGTGCATGATATGGTGTAGGTTTTTAAAGAAAGGATTGTTACGCCCAACATTGAGAGTGTTTGTGGCTCTCTGGTAATTATTGATGACACCACTTTTAACTATAATTATTATTGCCTTTGTCTGATCTAGAAAGCATAGGAGTCAAGTTTTGTGTCTCCTTTTTAGGTTGGTATCCTTTATGAAAAACATTTTGATTCTATTCTAGAGGTCTAAATGGGGATTTATGAGTGGGTTGGCAAATAAATAACAAATGTAAATGAAACAAGTAAATAGAAAATATCACATGTAAATGTAAAATATACATAATGATTTAAAGCACCTAACTTAGAGAATAATGAAAATTTTTTAAACCCCATATGAAGTAATAATTCAATCATTATCCAACAATATGTGTAAACATTAAATGATAAAAATATAAAATATGGATAATTAAAGGAATCATATTGTCGAATAGTCTATATGTGATACATGGAATGTTATATGCCATAATTTAACACAAATAATAAAACATATATCAATAAAAAATGTAGACCATAACATGTACATAGACAAAATATGCCATATAGGCATACAATGTGGGCCATATTGACATATAAAATTGATTGTGCCTACAACTATGTACATAAAAAAATGAGATATATAGGCATAGAATGTTGGCCATATTGGCATACAAAATTTATTGTGTCTAAAACTAGATCCACATCACAACAAATAGCTCTCCTTTTCCTCATTAACTCTAAATAAATTATGCTTTGTTGCCATAGACATAGTGCCAGGGGTGTTGGATGCCTTAATATGAGGAGATACTCTCCTCTCAGATCGTGAGGCAAATGATGAAAATTGTTTTCTATGAAAAACATATAAAATATAAAAATTAATGCATTAAAATTATCGATTGAAAATTTGATAATTTTTTTAAGAATGTAAAATGATTATACACTCACTGTATTCCATCTAAAAGGCTGTCTAGGGCTACGAGACCACATATACATATGTGATGGAGAATACTATGGAGCATACATATATATTTAGATTTAAATTTGCATAAAATTATGTAAATATGATATAAAATATCATTGATTAAATATAAAAATAATTAAACTATGTGTTCTTTCTAGTTTTTGTCCCTCAATCATAACTTGTTGTAGAGATAGTGGATTCTTTGATGTAGAAACAACATCACCTATACCTTTTTATCATCTATGAGGGGTACACATAGTATCCCCCATCATCTATAAAACCAATAAATGAATAATATGTGAGTGAAATGAACATCATAAAAATCTATGACTATAATATGTATTATTGTAGATTTTTTTTGTTCAAAGGACAATAAACATGTATATGAATAAATATGTTAATTTAAAAATTTACAAGCTTGTATGTAAGGTACACCCATGTCAATTATGGCCTATAAAATAGAGTCAAGGCCTACTGAGGTACCTATAATATCACCAATTAACTAGATATAAACAACAAATAACAAGTTCAGTCAAAATAATTAGTCAATTAAGTAAACACATATACTAGAAAATAAACTTAATATTCTTTTACAAACAAAAACAAACTATAATTAAAATTAAAAATATGTATCAAATATAGATGGTGAATAATCCTATACAACAAGAGCCTGGCATATCTTGATAGGAGTTGTTGAAACTACTACATCTCACATAGTATCTGAAATGCTAGTCTCATGCACTGTTGAAGCATCTACATGTGGAATATGCTCTGGTAGGCTAATGTCTAGAATGATAATATATAGATTGCTAGTGTCTGACACTTTTGACTCATATACATATGGTTTATACTTTGGCATCCTATTCTCCATAAATTTACTCTTTGTATGTCACACCTAAATAGGTAGTCCCATATATTTCCTCCTACATGATGTGAAATCATGCACATGAACTATAACATAGGTAGAAGGAGGGACACTAACACCTATACCAATACCAACACCACCAATACCTCTTATACCACTTCCACCAATAACACTACCACCACTATGACTAACATTGCCACTACCATTAACACCACCTGTATGTCGAGTAGAAGTCTTCAAAGTATGCATACCATGATCAATCATAATTTATGTCAACATAGTAACCACATAAAGGGTGTCAATATATATATTATGATGCAAAATTTTAGGAATAGTAGAATTTAATATTGTTCTTTTATTTATTGGAGGTTGGTTATTATGGTTGTAGTCCTTCCTAGCACCGGGTCTATCAAATGAAGACCCACCACCACTAGCTTGGGATGCCTTCATGTTGAAATAATTTGGAATTACTTGTAATAGAAACTCATAGTAATTTAAAAAAAAAAATACAATGGAACCTAATTATTTTTGTATGGAGGCTCATCAAACACCATCTACCACCTATCCCAAAGTTATTTTTAATCTCTGCATGAATACACCAATCAATACTAATGTGTTTGCAATTTATTGGTGGAGGTAAGTTGGTTCTAGGTTTAATAAATAAATCAACAAAATATTCTTTTTTTATTTGTTTTCACATCTTCATATGATAATTTATTAGAATAATTAGAGCCTCTCATCAATGCAACATTGCATCCAATTATGAATTCACATTTCCTACTTCATTAAAAAGAGATTCTAATGAATTGGTAAGTAAAATTTGTGTACTACTAGCTGAAGAATGATGAAAATCATTGATAATTATTTTTAATTATTGATTTTTGGTATTTTATTGCTTATACGATTCAACTTCTTCTCTTCCAATCAAACCCTTAGAGGTTTTGTCCAACATTTTCTTCAAAAAATGGATCCATTAAACTTAGGTATGTAATTTTTTTTAAAATTAAATTTTTTAGCCAATGTAAAAAATTTAGTGAAAATTGAAATTCAAAACCCTTGTTCAATAAGTTATAAAGAAGTGAAAAAAATACAAAATAACATAACTAATTTGAAGCAATTAAATGCATAATCTTGTAAGTAGAATGAAGATCCAAAGTGTGTGCATCAATCTACAAATCTAGAAAAAAAAAATTCTCTAAGTATCTTATCAATGGGTTTCTCCTCTACAGATTGATGAGCCCCATAAATGTCATTTAATTATGTCTATCTATTGTGCTCATCTTATATGTTTACCATGTTTTTGAATAATCCATATAACATTATGTCTTCGAACTCTTTTGAATAGTTAAAATTATGTATTTAAATTAAATATATGATGGTTTTATATTTATTTAGGATACTTTTTCTATGAATATGTTTTGAAGAAATATGTATATAACATGGAGCATCTTACAGCAAAAAGAATCTCATTACATAGACCATCCTATAGCCACTACGTGACCAAAGTCACAGATGAACATATTTTAATTATATTATAACCAACTCATACAAATGACTCTAACCTCCATGAAACTCAATAAAGGAGTGGTTGGATAATGAAATATCCTTGTTTGTCCTATAACAAAGCCATAAGATTCATATGAAGAAAGTTTTTAGTGAAAATAACCAGTTTTAGCTATTCTAATTTGAATGTATCTTAGAATGGAATATATATAGTTTTACATAAAACAATATTTTTAAATGTATGTAAATATGTAACAGTAGAGTTGAGAGAGAGAGATAGAAAATAATATATTTTTAATAGAGATTTTGTTAGGCAATTGTGATTGTAACTTCGTGTAGCAATTTTTTGTTGCACTTTTGATTAATATGAGTAAGTAATTCTAAGTTCAAGATAGTGTTCTAAGAGGAAAGGTTGAATTTGGAGTTAGAAGGAGGAAGGGCCCCCTTTGGAAGGCTACAACAACAATCCAACCCATCTAGTTAGTTAAGCATGTTATTTAATTTCCTTAAGCATTGTGCATTTCATTTTTGAACTATGTGATTTACATTCTTGTTTAAGATTTTTTTAGGAAGATTCCCATGTATAAGAATTATTTTATTATACTTTTTTTATGTTTGATTTCAAAAATTTAATTTATTTCACTTCAATGTCTTAGATTAAAAAAAGTAGATTGTCAAATTAGAGATTGAGAGTTCCCATACATTGACATCATCCTATAAAGTCTACGTTTCTAGGTTGAAATTTTAATGAGGTAGAAGTTACATATCCTTGGTTAATTTCATTTTCAATTTTGATGAAGATAAATATATCTAATTATGAATCAACTGCTCGTCATTTTTGGTGTCATTGTTGGGGAAGGGTGTCACAAACTTGTAAACTTCAATCTTGATAATAATTGTTTCTAGATGTTTATTATTTTTCCAAATATTATTTTTTTACATTAAAGATTTCCTTCTTTCATAGTTTAAAATTTCTCTTTTTGTAGTTAGGATAGTGGAAACTTTCAAAAAACCTCATATTACTAACCTTGTGTAGGCAAGGTGGGCAAAAAGTTAAAAAAAAATGGTTGACATATGCAAAGTAAAGGGGACTATATAAGAATATTTTTACTTGAATCATAAAAAAATTCAAGAAGATCCAAAATATATCTTGTATAAACTAAGGAACATGAATAAATTCTTGAAGATCACTCACATTTGTCAATAAAAGAGGTTGAGAAAGAAGAATTTTTGGCTGGACCAGTAGCACAAGATGGAGATCTTGAAGAGGTTCATACCCCTGAAAGAGACCCATGTTCACTACCTCTAATAATTCCCACCTTATCACCTCATATTCAAAAATCTTAAGTTCACTTCTCTCCATTTCCCAAATTTCTTGATAAGGAGGATTCAAAGCTATTCTTACCCCTAGAAGAATCACCAAGCCAATGGAATCTTCTAATTTAGAAAGACTCTTTGTTGAGACATTAGTGAAATTTTCTAAAACCTACACACCATACCCATTTTATAGGAAGCCATACATTCTTAAGAAAAATGATAAAGTCTCCATCTTCTACATCCCAAAAAATCAAAGAATTGATATGAATTTTTAGCATTGGTTAGCAACAACCTCTCATCTACCAACACAAAGGGTATTCATGGGGGATCACTAGGAAGAAAACACTACCAATGAGTCTGCTACTTTAGAATTTGTTATTCTTACTCATAATGGAAATATACCCATGAAGAATATTCCTCACTCTACCCTCCCTACATTTAGAGGAAAAGCATCTGAGGATGTAGATACATTTATTTTTGAGCTCAACATCTTATGCTGTAGCTCTGATTATGATCAAGACGCTTAGAAACTCAAACTATTTCTAGCAACACTCAAAGATGTAACACTTAGATGGTTCACACAAATTAGAAAGGATGTCATTTCTCCTTAAGAAGAAATGAAGGGGAAGTTGATGATGGAATATCAAGACTATTGTAGGGGAAGAAACTATAGGAGAGATGACATTTTTTTAATGATGCAAGATGATGATGAGTCACTAGAGGAGTATATGGAAAGATTTTTATTTAGCTTGCAAAAATTAAAATAGACCACAATGGACAAGGAATCAGTCAAGTTGATATTATTGAAAGGAATTAGAGATGATTGTTTGGAGGCACTAGATCTAATGTCTCATGGTGATGTTTCTACACTGTCATTTGATGAATTAATAGTTCTATGTATGAACTACTCTAGATCAACCATAAAAAAAAGTAGGGATAAAACCCTTTCTATAACATATGTTGCAAGACTATTTAAAGGTGAAGTTAGAAACATACTCGAGGACATGAAGTAATACATCATCAATCACCTTTATACTCAACTTGATACATTACATACATGAAGAAAACAAGAAGAAACTGAGAAAAGGTAGGGATAAAACCCTTCCTATAACATATGTTGCAAGACTATTTAAAGGTGAAGTTAGAAACATACTCGAGGACATGAAATAATACATCATCAATCACCTTTATACTCAACTTGATACATTACATACATGAAGAAAACAAGAAGAAACTGAGAAAGCCTTAACCACTTATTGCCCTAAATGTAGAAAGAAGAAGGTGGATTGCAGTTGCCATTCCATAAAGGCTTAAGTAGATAGTATCATTGATGAAAATCATAAAATAGTAGAGCTACATGCCATTGGAGAAGATGATAACCAAGTGTTTTTTATGGATCAATAGAAAATGTGGGTACAAAGACCAGGTATGTCATCAAACTCTATGATTGAAAATACATCATGAAAAAAGGTAGGGATAAAACCCTTCCTATAACATATGTTGCAAGACTATATAAAGGTGAAGTTAGAAACATACTCGAGGACATGAAGTAATACATCATCAATCACCTTTATACTCAACTTGATACATTACATACATGAAGAAAACAAGAAGAAATTGAGAAAGCCTTAACCACTTATTGCCCTAAATGTAGAAAGAAGAAGGTGGATTGCAGTTGCCATTCCATAAAGGCTTAAGTAGATAGTATCATTGATGAAAATCATAAAATAGTAGAGCTACATGCCATTGGAGAAGATGATAACCAAGTGTTTTTTATGGATCAATAGAAAATGTGGGTACAAAGACCATGTATGTCATCAAACTCTATGATTGAAAATTCTCAATTGTCAAATAATCCTCAATACATTTCTTTGATGAATATACCCAATCCAAATTTTTCCCAAATAAATTGGTAGCTACCCAAGAATTAATTATGGATGTATCATAATGGACAAAAACCTCAATAGGGGCAATTCCAAAACCAACAATGGTTCAATCCCTCTAATCCATTACAACAATAATGGAGAAGAAATCAAGGCGTTCCCTAGCAAATAGAACAAAAAATAATAATACACCATTATTCTAAACACTTAATAACCTATTCAAACCACTCAATTACCTATCAAACCTATCCCTAATCCTATAAATAAGTTAGTTCAATTGACACAATCCACTAAAATAATATAATATCCAACATACACTTTAGATATTAATCAAGTTCAAATTCACTCAGGTCATGTTCTTCCATAACCCACCTCAGCCATAATCACAAAACACTTTAAACTATCTCCACTCCATACTAATCCACAATCACCCATAGGTAATCCTGAGCCAAGTCCATCAAAAAATCAAAAAGAAACTAGCAATCCTCCTTTTCTAGAGAGATTTAACATATCATGTCTTGAATAAGAGCCTGAATTTGACATCTTAGGACAACTCAAGAATGTGTGCATCAAAATCCCACTATTTCAAGTAATAAAGGATGTTCCTATCAACAATAAAGTTGTTTGAGATCTATGTTTTAAAAAATTAGGAAGAAAGAAGAAGCATCCTAAAACGGTTCATGTCATTGGCCAATTAGTAGATATTATGTTGGGAAACATAGTTCCCTCAAAACATTTTGATCCAAGAAGTCTTGTAGTTAATGTTAGTATCCATGGCCAACCTATTTCCAATACTTTAATTGACTTAGGTGTAGCCACTAATGTGATGACCATGGAGACCATGCAGGAACTCAATCTTACCACTCTCCATCTAACACCTATCATCCTCTATATGGCTGATAGATCAGCTATTCATCATAAAGGAATTATTAAGGACATTTTTATCTTTGTGGTTTATTAGAAATATCCAATAGAATTTACTATCCTATAGCAAAAGAATAATTTGGGGGGTTATCCTCTCATCTTTGGTCACCCATGGTTGGCTACCATCAATGCTTTTATAGGCTATAGGTCAAGAAAAATGCTAATTTCCAAAGGAAATGAAACCAATAAATTGGTACTATATCCATCAGATGAGCCTTCTCTAAATGATAGACCAATCCCTTGGATTGATGACTTTGAAGAAGTTATTTCTTTGAAAACTCTTTGCATAACTGACTGAAATCTAGCTTTGCAAGTCCATAAAGAAGACACTATCCTTACTCATATGTTTCAAAACACCTATCAATAGGATCTTGTAACAACCATCCTATTGGAATGTACACCATGCCATCTTCATAATACCTTTCTTTAGAATGATTTTGCTGAAACTATAGGAGACATTTGGGCATTCCATTAATTACTTATCCATCAATGCAATTATGCTCCTTTAATCACCAATGTTGAGACCATGATTTCTTTAACAAAGCAAGTAGACAACCTACCAAACAAACCTCTCAACATCAACACTTCATTAACACCTCATCAAGTAAATTAGTTATTTACAATGTTAATAAGGCACATAAAAACATTTTATTTGGATTATCATGACATGAGAGGTATACAACTAGATTTATGTACACATCACATTTAAATTAAATAATAATGCAAACCTATTTTCCAACCCCAAAGATGAATGAATCCTATAATCAAGGACTTTATCAAAACTAAGTTGCAAAAACTCTTGGATGTAGGATTTGTTTATCCTATTTTGGTTAGTCAATGGGTCTCTCCCCTAGTCATTGCCCCTAAGAAATGAGGCAAATGGTGTATTTATATTGACTATAAAGAATTGATTGCTACTACCAAAAAGGATCACTTTCCCCTTCCATTTATTGATCAAGTATTGGATATGTTAGTAGGGAAGAAGTACTTTTATTTCCTAGATGGATATAGTGGTTATAATCAAATATGAATTAATCTAGAAGACTAAGACAAAATCACTTTTTCTTTTCCTTGGAGGACCTATGTCTATGTCATATTACCATTTGGTATTTGCATTGTACCATCTAATTTTCAACGGGCTATGTTGAGCATATTTTTTGATCTCTCCCATGACTTTGTTCAAATCTACATGGATGATTTTACTATCTATGGGTAGATATTGGAAGAAATGTTGACCAACTTGGAAAAATTTATTCAACACTACCAAGACCATCAATTATCTCTGAGCAATGAAATGTTTTACATGCTTAATACTGAAGGGATTATGTTAGGACATCACATATCCCCTTCTAGAATTCAAGTTGACATAGAAAAGATAAATATTATTAAGGATATCCTCACATAAGAGAAGAAAAAATATGTTAGAAGTTTTTTAGGACATACTAGTTATTATAGATGATTCATCAAAGATTTTAGTAAAATTGCCACCCCATTATTTAGATTGCTTACTACAGATGTTGAATTTACATGGACTAATCATTGTTAAACTATCTTTTAACAACTTAAAGACCTAATCATTATAAATCCTATTCCGATAGGGCCTAATAGGAAGAAACCTTTTCTTATTCATATAGATGTACTTGACACCACTATAGGAGTGATCATTGGACAAAATGATGAATCTCTAAGTTATACAATTCATTTTATCAGCAAGAATCTTCAAGGGGTTAAACTGAACTAAACTATAATAGAGAAGGAATTTCTCACTGTCATCTATGCCATCAACAAATTTTGACACTATAATATAGATTACCATGTATTCATCCACATAAATCATGCAACAATAAGTTATTTAATGAACAAACTTGTTGTAACAAGTAGGATAATTCATTGGTTGTTTTTGATGTAGGAATTTGATATCAGCCTTATGGATAGACCTGGTAAGGATAATGTAGTAGTAGATTTTCTATCTCAATTGTTAAATGATGAGCACAGTCCTATTGTTAATGATTCCTTTCCTTATAAACATTTATTTGTTGTAATAATTCAATCTCCTTGGTTCATAGATATTGCTAACTATTTTACTATAGGATCATTACCACAACATTTCTCATCTAGTGATAAACAAAACCTAATCCAAAAGAGTAGACATTATTCTTGGATTACAGGATATCCCTTTATCATTGGACTAGATTTAGTTATGAGAAGATGTATTTGAGAAGATGAAGCTTATGACATTCTTAGAGCTCATCATGATAAGCCCTGTGGGAGTCATTTTGTTACCAAATTAAATACCATGAAAGTACTCACTACTAGATATTATTATCCTTATTTTCATAAAGATGCCATGATGTACACCTATAAATGTGATCAATGTTAGTGTATGGAAAAACCCACTCACTCTGATGAAATGTCATTGCAGCCACAACTAGTTCTAGAACCCTTTGACAAATGGGGACTAGATATTGTAGGTCTAATTGATCTTAAACCCAACAATAAAGAATACATACTAGTGTACACTGATTGTGTCACTAAATGGGAAGATTTCAAAGACTCAATCCATGTCCGAGATGATAAGGTAGCTAATTTTCTCTATGAAAAAATCTTCACCCATTATGGATTACCAAGAGAAATAGTCACATACCAAGGCCCAAAATTCACATCAGGCCTCACAACTACCTTGGTAAAAAAATTAAAATAAAAAACAAGAAGTCTAACCCTTACTATCTTCAGTCAAATGGTTATGTGGAAGTGATAAACCATGAATTTAAAAATATCCTCTCTAGGAATATTAGCTTCCATAGAAAATATTGGTCAACTCATCTTTTAGAAGTAGTTTGGGCTTATAAAATCACCTAGAAAATCATAAATGGTTTCACTCCATATGAACTAGTTTATGGTAAAAAATCATATTCTACCCATTGAGTTTTAGCATAAGACATTAAGGATAGAACTTGATTTGGGATTAGATATTTCTTAAGCTCAACAAGATAGGATCATGAAACCGAATGCACTTTATGAATCAAGAAAAAAATCACTTCATCATACTAAAATATTGCAAAGATAATGTGTAGGATATCATGATAGGAACATAAAGAATAAGAATTTTCAACTAAGAGACTAGGCACTCCTTTTTGAATTTAAATATAAGGATCATAAAGAAAAGATATAGTCTAGATGGTTTGGGCCTTATGAGATAGAATGAGTTTTTGACAATGGAGTTGTAAAGCTCAAAACCATTGAATCTATTTGATTCCAACTTCTTATTGATGGACATAGGCACAGGCTATACAAGAAACCATTTTTCAAGAAAACTCTCACTTACCAAATTTTTGAAGAACAATATCCATATCTTTTTCATAAATAAAATCAACCTGTTCTTGTAGCCGAAGGGTATTTCTATCAACCTTTCTCTAATATTTTCTAAGAGTGATAAAACTTCTTGTAGTCAATAACAAGTCATTACCAATGGTTTGGTTTAGGCTGAATAAAATCCTACCCTCTATATTCTTGTGATTTTATTTGAGTTTAGACTAAAATATCTTTAAAAAAACTCTAAAATATCTTAAAAAAAGGAAAAATTATAAAATTTAGTAATGAAAACCTTCGAGCATTGCTGATCGATGTTGTCTCAAAAAACCATGTCACTAACTAATAGACATTCATTAAAAAAAGCAAATAAAAAAATAAAAATCACTAATTCAATAAAAATGTTTTTTTCCCTTGATTTTTCTTGTAGATTTATTCTCTTGGAGCAAAAATACATTTTTCTTCTTGCTACAAGATGGAAAACTTATCGCTACAAGTGAAAAACTTGCTGCTACAGGACAAAACTTATTGTTGTAAGATAAAACTTATTTCTTGTTATAGGATTTCTTCGTACATTCCATCCTACATCATGTATTTTTTTCCACTCAAATTTTATCATATTCCATGATCACCACTTCACATCATCATTTTCATATTTATGAAATGTATTTCTATAGGTAATATGGTAATTATTCTATATTTATGTCTTATCATACATTTTAATTATTTGTAAATATGATGAGACTTAATGCTATCAATGCACCACTATATCTTCTCCTTATCATTTCCACTTACCATATCCACCATTGTTGATGTGACTATTGACACAACTACTACTGCCACCCTTACTCTTTATATGAGTGTTTTGTGCACATCAGGCTTCGCCCCTCGAGGATAAGTGACAGATTAAGTTGGAAGGAGATTTTTAAATAATTCAAAAGGATTATTTCACATTTGAAATAAAAATTCATAAATCATTCTACCATTACCCAAAACCCTTGCTACAAGTACCCAAACATACAACTCACATAATATGGGAGGTGATTTATTGAAACATGAACCATTGGATATTACCATCTTGACTAACAACCTTTAAATCTTGGCCTTATTCTAACATATTTTATGAGAATAATATTTTGAGAAAATACAATCCCTAGATGAAATAATTATGGAATATTTTATGGTATATTACATAATATTTTGGACACAGTAAAAGGGATTGAAGTAAAGCTGATGGAAACAACCATAAGTAGAGTAACTAGACTACCTAGAATAAGGGAAGAATGGCAAGACAAATATGATGTCAAGGTTGAGATATGAATGTTTAATAGAGTAAATAAATGATTGGAAACCCCAAAGCAAGGCATCTTAAGGTTGTCTCTACTAGGAAGATGGGCTAAGGTTGTTGAGTTTATCTCAAGATATTTCATCTATGAAGGAAGGTATTTGATGTTGCATGGCATACACTTCAAGTTCTTGAATCATTTTTGGTATGGAGTGGAGATAAATATTTCCAAATTTTTGCTTCATATTATCACCAAGATGTCAAAGTATTTTCAAAAAATTAATTCTAAATCTCTATCCCACCATTGTCTCATCCAGTTACTTGTTAAAGACTGTTTGTAAAGAACTAGACGGATCATCAGTTGGAAAGAATTTTTCCAAATACCAAAAGAGGAAGAGAGTGATAGAGAAGGAAATGAACTAGAAAAATAATTATAAGTTGAAGAATAAAAATTAGAAGAAAACCTCCCTACCAAACCACAATAACCTATAGCAAGAAACCTTCCTATAGCCATAAAAGAATCTACAAAAAGGCATTCTTGCAATAACACAAGAACCTACAACAAGGTCTGAGAGAGAAAAAGAAGAAAATCATTCTTTGACCTAATTCAGATGAGTTTGAGGAGGAATTTCCATCTTATTAAAAAATACTAAAGTAACCCTTACTCCTCATAGATCTCATATATTAAAGAAAAAAAATGAGAACTAAACCTTCTTTCATTATTAAAATAAATGAAGAATCTAGTGAAGAATGGACTACTAGTAAAAATGAATCTATTGAGACTGAAACATATATAGAATAATGTTCTGTAGTATTCCATCAAGAATAATCATTATAATTTAAGCATAGTTTTGAAGAATTCCATGAAAAAAAAGTTGAAACTAGTTTCAAATAAATGTATGAAGAAAGAGAAGAACAATTTGAGCATAATCTTGAAGAAATACATGAGGGAGAAGATTAAGTGGAATGTAGTTTTAAAGAATTATATGAGGAACTATTACAGGAAGAAGTAGATCAAGATTTACATGAGGAATCCATGTAGAAAGATGTTGAATAATTAGAGCAACATCCTATAGTGTAAGTGGTATTTTCGACTATTGAGCAAGCCTTGCAAGAAATTAAGAAAGTAAGGAAGAAGCTACAAGATCAATCTGGTGGAGGTCTTGCAGCCAACATTACACAACCTTTTATAAAGGTCAATCAGTAAAAAGAACCTAAAGTTAACCCTAAGGTCAGGTATCACTCATTTTTTCCAATATATTCTAAACTATTGAATTAATAATCATTTTGAATCTTTGAAGGTATTGATGAAAGAAAATAAGAATTTAAAATATAAAAATAAGTTGAAGAAAGAGAGCATCACCAAACTAAAATAAAAAGTTGAAGACATGGCTGGTATAACACAAGAACTCCTTGATTTCAGGCCTCCTTCAAAAGTTTATTTAGTTTATATTGAAGAATAATGGCACAATTTCAGGTTTATGAGAATTTATTATGATATGCCCCATGAAGTTATTGATCCCTTTTCCTTATTTTCCATTCAGAAAATAAGTTCATAGGAAGAACAAGAATAATTGTGTGAGTTTTACCTTCATAATTATGTTATTTTGTATGATAGAGAATGGAATCCCAATCTATATGTTGGAGATATCCAATTTCCAGTATTTTCATCATATTTTTTAAATGAATAGAAAAGAGGAAAAGAAATAGTAGAATATAGGATAAAGGAAGATGAAAGTTAGTTACTTATCAGGGGTGAATCCATGGAACTTGATGTTGTATTAGTTGAATGGAACAATATCATGTTAAATAAAGAAGCCAAAACTTGGTTTGGACAAAAATGTGACGAGGTTCAATATTTTTATTTGGGGTAGAGAACTTCTACTGGTCCTTCAACTAAAGAGTCCTGTATCGAACATTGGAATGAGATTACTACTACATAGAAGAAGAGGGATCCCTATTCACATTTTAATTTAATTACAACATTTAACAAGACCAAAAAATACATTATTACTATAGGTGACATAAGATCAAATTTACTGAACCTAAAGTTCTAACAACCCCTATTCTAGTGTCCTATTTTAGACTAGCAAGACAAAATCTTGGTGGATGAAGCTCGAGAAGCCAAAAGTTGGAAAATATTTGATCAGAGGTGGGGTTTTTACACTCACTTTGCTAAGGGTGCTATAAAACCCATGGATTTTAGAGTTCTTTATGCACTAAGAATGAACAAGTATGGTGCTCGAGGTAGAGCAAGATCTTAATTTGGGGGGTGTGATGAGCCCCATAAATGTCATGTTATTGTGACCATTTATTGTGATAATCTTGCTTACTTCACATGATTTTGAACACTTTTCTATATATTTCCCTACTTTCATAATCCATATAGTATTATGTTTTCAAACTCTTTTAAATAGCTAAAAATATGTATTAAAATTAAATATATGATGGTTGTCTATTACTTTAGGATACTTTTCTATAAATATGTTTTGAAGATGTTTTGAAGAAATAAGTATATAACACGGAACATCCTGTAGCAAAAGGAATCTCATTACATAGACCATCCTAGAGCTACTACGTGACCAAAGCCGTAGATGAATAGATTTTGATTCTCTTCTAATTGACTCATAAAAATGACTCTAACCTCCATGGAAATCAATAAGGGAGTGGTTGCAGAATGAAACAACCTAATTTGTCCTAAAACAAAGCTACAATATTAACATGAATGATGTCTTTAGTGAAAAGAACCAATTTCAGTTATTTCAATTCAAATGCATCTTAGAATAGAATGTATATATTGCTTTTAATAAACAATCTTCTTTATAGTATATAAATTTGTAGAAACAAAATTGAGAGGGAGATAGAAAATAATATATGTTGAATAGAGATTGTGTTAAGCAATTATAATTGTAACTTCATGTAGTAATTCATTTCTACACTTTTGATTAATATGAGTAAGCAATTCTGAGTTAAAGATAGTGTTATACTAGGAAGGGTTGAAGCTAGATTTGGAAGGAGGAAGGGCCCCTTTGGAAGGATATAAAAATAATACAACCCATATAGTTAGTTAAGCATGTTATTTAATTTCCTTAAGCATTGTGTGTTTCATTTCTAAACTATTTTATTTGCATTCTTATTTAAAATTTGTTTTAGGAATCTTCCAACGCATAAACATTTATTATTTTATGTTTCATTTCAAGTATTTCATTTAGTACACTTTAGCATCTTAGATACAATTAGTAGAATTTCAAATTGGAGATTGAGTGTGCACATATAGTCGTATCATTTTATCAAGTCTACATCTGAAGGTTGACATTTAAATGTGGTAGAAGGTACAGATCCATGGTTACTCTCCTTATTAATTTTTATTGAGAGAAGTATATCCGATTGTAAATCAGATTCTAGTCATTTTTGGCATTGTTGTCAAGGAAAGGTTTCACACACTTATAATCTTCAACCTTGATGGTAATTATTTCTAGATGCTTATTGTTTTTCCAAAGTTTGTTGTTTTATAGGTTAAAGATTTCCTACTTTCATAGTTTAAAATTTCCTTTTTTCCAATTAGGATAGTGGAAACTTTAAAAAACCATGATATTACTAACCATGTGTAGGCATGGTGGGCAAAATGTAAAAAAAGGGTGGTTGGCGTATGCAAAGCGAAAGGGACTATATAGGAAGATTTTTTCTTGAATCATTGAACATTGTTATAAGATCCAAAATATATTCTACATCAAATGAGGAACATCAAGAAATTCCTTAAGATCACTCATAGTTGTCAATAAAGGAGGTTGAGAAAGAAGAATTTTTGGCTAGACTGGTAGCACAAACTAGATATATTGAAGGGGTTCATACTCCTAGAAGAGACCAACATGCACTGCCTCTGATAATTTTCATCTTATTAGCTCATATTTAGGAATCTAAAGTTCACTTCTCTTTGTTTTCAAAATTTCTTTCTAAAGAGGCATTCAGAGCTATTCTTGCCCCTAGAAGAAACACCAAGCCAATAAAATCTTCTAATTTAGAAAGACTCTTTTATAAGGCACTAACATAATATTATAAAACCTCCACACCATCTTCATTGTATAGGAAGCTATACATTCCTAAGAAAAAAGTTAAAGTATCCATATTATACATACAAAAATCAAATAATTGATAAAATTTTTGAGCGTTGGGTAGCAACAATCTCTCCTCTACCAACACAAAGAGTATTCATGAGAGATCGCCAAGAAGAATACACTACCAATTGGTCTACTACTTTTGAATTTCCTATCCTTACTTCTGATGGAAATCAACCCATGAAGAATATCCCTCAATTTTCCCTCCTTACCTTTAGTGGAAAATCATCTAAGGATCCATATACATTTATTTTTAAGTTTAACATCTTATGCCATATCTATGATTATAATCAAGACTCTCAAAAATTCAAACTATTTATAGTAACACTCAAAGATGGAGCACTTAGATGGGTCATGAGACTTGGAAAGGAGGTCATTTCGACTTGGGAAGAAATGAAGGAGAAGTTTATGATGAAATATCAAGATTATTGTATGGGTAGAAACTACATGAAAGATGAAATTTTCTAAATGATGTAAGATGATGAAAAGTCACTAGAGGAGTATATAGAAATATTTTTAGTTAGCTTACAAAGATCCAAATAAACCACAATGGACAAGGAATCAGTCAAGCTAATATTCCTAAAAGGAATTAGAGATGATTATGTAGAGGCACTAGATCTAATGTCTGGTGGTGATGTTTATACAATTATATTTTATTAATTAATAGTTCTATGTATGAACTAGTCTAGATCAACCATGAACAAAAGTAGGCGCATAACCCTTCCTATAGATCTAATGCAAGATTGTCTAAGGTGAAGTTAGCAACCTATCTAGGACATGAAGTAGGACATCATCAGTCACCTAGATACTCAGCTTGATACATTACATACATGGAGAAAGAAAAAAGAAACTGATAAATACTTAGCTGACTATTTCCCTAAATGTAAAAAGAAGAAGGCAGATTACACATGCCATTCCATGAAGGCTCAGGTAGCTAGTATCACTGAGTAAAATCCTATGATAATAAAGTTTCATGCCATCAAAGAATATAAGAACCAATTATTTTTTGTGGATCAACTATAGAATTTATATTTTTCTCAATTTGTATGATCATATTTAATTCCATTCCAAAATTTGTAGGAACATAGACTCTCAAGTAATAGGCAGCCTTTTTTTCAAAGACATCATAATACTTTATCAAGCACTTTATATCACTAGGTTTTATGTTTGTTGGTAGCTACATCATAGATTTTTTGAACCATGTATTGAAGTCTTGCACACACTTATGAGGGTTCTTCTTGATGTCTTCAAACTCAGCTAAAAGAAACCTTGGATAAATTCTATCATCAAACTAAATTCTAAAAACATTCTTCATTACTTCCCATGAATCAATACATCCATGAGAAAGTAGATCGAACTATTCATGATCATTCTCCTCCAGTGTATGTACACATATTCATTATCAACCTCATAATATTCAATGATATTATGAAAGGCCCTCGAGTGTTGATCAACAATCACTACATTATTGTATTAGAACTTAGGGAGGTGGTTCCTTATTTCCTTTGGAAATTTATTGGGGTACCCCTCTATTTCATCAAAATTGATCAATCTAAATTAGGGAATGAAAAATTTAAGATGCTCATTCTCATCTTAGTCCCTATGCCTTTTCATTGGTTCAATTGGAGTTTCAAGAACAACTAGCAAAGGGACATGAGGTGGTGAATGAGGTGGACTTGGTGGATCAAATATAAGAGGGCATTTAGTTTGTTGTAAAGGAATTGGATAATAAATAGGACTATAAGTTTTAGAAGGACTAAGAGAGATATGAAAGTATTCAATAATAGGGAGTTAAAATTTTTGAATATTATCAAAATATTGGTAGTCTAGAGAGTCTTTAGAAGCTAAACTTTGCCATTCAATAGGCCTCCAAACTTGTCACCCTCTTCTCTGAAGCAAACTTAGGGGTGAGATAAGTTGTTTTGATGAGTCACCTTTGAAGGATGATATCAATCCTTCCATCTTTGAAAATAAGAGAATACTTAAAGATGAAATAAATATATTCAAAATAGGCACTTATCTTCCTTGAAACTAGATAATAAAATAGGAGTCACCACTAGAATCAAAATTCTAGAATATAGCAGTTAATAAACTGTTGTGATACTTGTTGAATACATACTTTATTGAGTTTAATGATAATATAATATAATAAATACACTTAAATATTCATAATTATGTTGAAAAGGTAAAAACAAACTTTCAAAATGTAATTTTAATATCTCTTTGTAAAAAAAATACAACAAAATTCAAATTGTTAAATCCTTCAATTCTTGGCACATCCCTAGTGGAGTGTTGGAACATTAATGGCAAAGATAGTCCAAATGTATCAAATAATACTAGAAAAATTCATAAAATGTACTACTTATATACCTAACTCTCTAAAATATGCATTGATAACACAAGTAATAAGGATTTTATGTAATCCCTGAGAATGATGCCAGTTGAGTGGTGATGTTGATGAACCAAAGATATTTAAATTAGTACAATAGGTAGAGAAATTTAAAAATGATATCAACTCTATGGAAGAGTCCCTAAAAACACAAGTGACTAGGAATTTAATTTAATCCCTAGAAATGGTGTTAGATTGAGTGTTAATATTGATGAACCAAAGATATTCCAATAAGTACAATAGGTAGAGAACTTTAAAAATGATAACAACTCTTTGCAAGAGTCCCCAACAACACAAGTGACTAGGACTTCAATTTAATATTAAGTAATGGTCTCATATAAGTGTTGGATACTATTTATACACCTCTCTCACTTAGCCATACACACTTGAAGAAAATGTCAAACAAACATGAAAAACCTACTAGTATGTTGTTAAAGACTAGGAAGGGTTTGGCATCAAGAGTGAACCAAACGTAAAAAATGATCAAGATGCACCGACAAAGGGTATTATAAGATCCATGATAATTTTGGTTATACCTAAACCAAGGGGAGAGGAACTGAGGGGTAGCTTACTCACATGGAGATATTCTAAAAATTAACCTCCATGGTGATTATTGGCACAAATAAACATAATTGTAGCCACAACACAACCAAACTTTCTCATTCCACTTGGAAATATTTGTAACATGGAATGATATAGGCCAAATAAAAGCTACTAAAGATAAATGGGATAGTGACTGCAATCTTCATTCCAAAAGAAATTTTGAACAATAAGGAGCTGAAAAAAATATTTTAATGCTAAGCTTGAAAGCATGAAATGTAGACACATTCTGAGTATGCAATATTTATGCATCTATAGGAAAATAACACTCATATTATGTAAAGGGCGTGTTATGTAGAGGATAGGATAGGTTAGGATAATTTTAGTCAGGAAAATAACACTTATAGTATGGAAAGGGTGTGTTATATAGAGGATAGGATAGGGTAGGAAAATTTTATAGTTATAAAAAGAAGAGGGTGGTATGTTGGTTGTTTTTAAATAATAGGGTATCTTGTAACATTCATGACATTATCCTTTAGCAAAGATATAGAAAAATGCAAATGCAGACTAATGGTGACTACTAGGAGTGATTTTCACTTATTGATGCCAATGTAGTGTAAATACCCAAATGATCCTTGAAAGACTAGAACATACACTAAAATTAGAATCTCATATACTCTTTCCTCTTGAATTCATAAACCTAGGGTGCCCTAACAAAATATTAATGAACACAAATCTAAATATCTAATCAACAAAACATATACAACTTATTACTACATTCATCAAAAGCAACTAGTAAGAACCACAAGCATTCTCATTAGCTTTATAAATGAAATCTTATGTACATCGGTTTTCCCAAATCTCTACCATGGGGACAAACATGGAAAGTTTGATCTTTTTATAAAGAAGACATAAACATGTTCTCAAAGCTTTCTAATGGATGTACAACTATAACCACCTTAGTAAAGGGATATAATATCTATAGATAGAAGTTGATCCCAATTTTTTTATAGAACTTAGACTTAGAGAAAATAAACAACCAACAATAACCCCCTTTAGAAAAGAGGAGAAGCCTTATTTTTATATGACTCCACCCATAACATTCCATGAATATGATTCAATTGGAAGATTCCCTTGATCACACCTAGAAGTTCATGCCTTATAAGAAAAATCATTTCTCTAACTACCTCTACAAGGAATAATGAATATTTAAAATGAAATTTGATTTCTTAGCTAGACATGACTTTCTATTGAGATGGAAAGCAAATATTCATGGTGAAAGATAAACAAACTATTGGTATTTTGTGCAACTCCATAGAGATGTTCTCCCATTAATCATTTGTAAAACATGATAAATTACTGATAACTGCCATTCTTCTTGTGCATGCCAAATAAATCCCATTACCTTGTGATGATTACGTTGGAATGTTCTAGCTATGATAGAGTCAGAGAATGATACATGACCATTTGGAAACCATGCTTTGGAATGGCCCATAGACCTTCTTCAACACTTTTAATTCTTTCTCATCCATGAAAGAACTATAATTTTTTTCTCTAAATCCAAATATTTCCATATATTGACTGTGGCATGCTGCATCAGATCCAACTAGGCATTCATGGGGATTTAAATGTGATTAATCCACTTATTTGGATCCATTCTAGACACATGTCACTTTCTGACTGATCTTACACATTATTGATATGGCTCTATATGGATGACACATTTATAACATGCCATGTGGTATCTTTCTATTTTTTTTGAGTTCTTAGATGGGGCCCTTCAATTTGGTTGGCTATGAGAGTACCATTTGTTTCTCTTGAAAGAAATCAAGGCCCTACCTGGACATGTGTCTTTTTCATATGCCATCATAATCTTGTTTGGACATACATCACCTTTTGATTTCTCTCAAGAACCTTATTGACAGCTATCAAAAAATTTATATTAGTCGTGCATCTCAGATCATGCCATATGTTGTTCTTGAAGGTAATATGTCAATCTTAGGTATAGCTCTATGGGGATGACACATGCCATCATCTCATGGGTCTAGTGGGATGTCATCATATCAAGCTCTGAGTTTTAAATCAGATATAATGCAACATTGATATACATTAGTCATGGAATGAGGTAACATTATATCATAGGTCTAGTGGGTACATGCATCATCATATTAGGCCTTGCGAGCTTTAAATTAGATGCAATATGATATGGAATTGCATTAGTCAGAGAAGCATGTGGCATCATCTCATTTACTATTATATCATATTATGATGTATGATGTCTTATATTTGAATAGACTTGCTTGTAGGATCCATGATCTTGACACGTAGCCTATGGATTTAAATCTTAATGGCTAGTTACCTTGTGAGCTCTCAGGATGATGCCATGTGGTATATTTTGAGTTTGGTATATTTTTTCCAAGTGTCATGCATGGAAAACTTTAATTCCTCAACCAATGGTGTAACTTGAAGCTATGTCAAAAAGGAGTAATCCTTGGGTTAGTGATAGGATGCCACATGGTGAGTTGGTGCTTCTCGTGGGCATGTTGAGAATAATGTCATTATGAATGAGCACTAGGATGCCACGTGGCTATAGTGGAGGGAAGCTTGATAATTTTCCAAAAAAATTTGATAGGAAGCTCGAAAAAAATATCTGACTTTACAAAAATCCCAAATTTACCAAATCTCTAAAAAATAGAACATGAGAATTTGTAGACAAAATGTATGAATGCTTGAGCTTAATATTTTGTGATCAAAATGTCTAAACAAAAAATCTAAAAATGTAAGAATTTGAAAAGTTCAACTTGTGAACAATTTATGACTTGTTTTTTCTACCATATATTCCTATGGACCTTTTCACCCCAATTACAAATCGTACTAATGCAAAACATGCATTCAGCCTCAAGAATTCTGCCATTTTGAAGATGGAAAACATCATACTTAGAATTGTCTAATCTTCTTAGCTAGATTTTAATCATGGACCATATAATCTTATTAAAATACAAAAACATGAAACACTATATAGAACTGGGATTATATAGGGTTTTCATAAGGTAAAATTTAAATTTCTTAACTTAGGTGAACACTTGAACATAGAAGGTAACGATGGGATATTCATTCACCAATATTTTAGAAGAGGGCACAAATTGATTAGTGTAATTTTGGTCATGAATATGGTGTCTATAAATACACATAGTGTAGATGTACATATCTTTATGGAGGCCT
>JARHVA010001497.1:3257500-3267500 GCA_037957365.1 Torreya grandis | reverse complement strand
GTATCTGATGTTATTATTAGTGGTATTTTTAACATGGTAACATGGATTTTGTATATTTAGAAAACTGTAACTATTATCCTTGGTATGTACATATGTTGGATTCAATTTTTTTATTTTGAAACCATACTAGCAACTCTAATTTTAGCATGTTATACTTGATCTCTTTATGTTACAATATGCACATTGATTAACATAGTAATAGGGTTGTTGATGTGATATATGCATGAAATTTGTATAAATTAATATATGAACAACCATATCTATTTTGTCTATAGCCTTAAATCTAAATGTAAGTAAGCTAGCATTATTTTATGGTACGGTGAAACCATATAGAGTTTTTACATTCCCTTGATGGAGTTATGCATATATATTCAAATTTCATGATAGATATTATCTAATGACATTCTTATGACATGGAATGCCAATTTATTATATGGACTTATCTCCTGTCTATGACAATAGCATGATGATAAATAGATGTATTAAGAGATAAAATTTATTTTATAACATGTTTAGTAGTGTGTTAGCTTGATCTTAAATTAGTAGTCATAAACAAAGTATGCAACTTTTTATATGATTAATACATATTCATTGATGTTATTTTTAGTATGAAATTTTATGAGTTTCATGGTTTATAACCTTGGCAGAAAACAAATCATTTGTAATTGACTTATGCAATCAATTTCCCCTTGATGATAAAAGTAAGTAAATCTTATAATGGTAAAAATGTTTGATGGTTGTGGTATCATCTTAAGTGAGATTATTTATATTTCTCAAGCAATGAAATAAAGCTCAAGTAATGACCTGCTCTATATGGATCTATATTATTGCGTATAGTTCTTACCCATAAGGTTGAAGTAATGCCATAGATTATGGGCAAGTTTGTGGAAAGTCTATTATTAAGTTGTTTATAATTCAACCTTGATTAATGGAATGTTGGTCATATTGTCATTAATGCTTTCTTGAGATAGATATCCATTGGTTTATAGTGGATATGCATGCTTAATTTATAAGTGTATATTCATAATGAAATTATTGATATTCCTTATGTTATGATTATTAAATGTAAATAGTTTTAGAATTGGGAAGAGGCTTACTATGATCTATGAAATTATAATGCATATATCATGATTATTTCCTTAATAGTTTACCTTGGAAATGAGTTACTAAACCATAACTTTCCTTAATGAACACATGAGTTAATTCTTATGATTATTTATATAATGAACTCTTCCATGGTTATACGCATGTTAATTGAACGACATGAACACCTATATTTATACAATACCATGGTATGATAACCAAGTATAGGTAAGAAACATTTAGGTGTAAGAACCCTATGGATAACTTAAAATATGGTGTTATTTTATCATGAGAAGTAATTGATTATCCCAATGCCAATTGTATGATTATTCCATAGGATGCTCATGTGTGTGATTACATCCACCCTAAGCTAGGTGTATTGTGTCTCATCTAATTTAATGAGGAAAATCCTTAATTATTGAATATATCATGTGCATGACCTTCATCAAGTAAGGAATGAAGGACAATGTTCCCTTAGGAATTTGGATCATGGTACTATGATCCCATTGGGGTAGCATAAGGATTGATCCTTTGCTTCAGTAGATCATAAAAGTCTATGGTAACTCAATAGCCTTATTGTGTTAGATTTAGAAGTGGATTAGAGATATCCACTTTCTATTCTCACATTTTGATAAGACTTGCCTAAGCATGTTAGTGTGATGAATCCTTATGTTCAGTCATTTGGACCTCTGTGATTAAGTATT
This sequence comes from Torreya grandis, assembly GCA_037957365.1. Lineage (NCBI taxonomy): Eukaryota > Viridiplantae > Streptophyta > Pinopsida > Cupressales > Taxaceae > Torreya > Torreya grandis. The sequence continues at coordinate 3,265,713 of JARHVA010001497.1, read as the reverse complement.
ACACTTCTATTATATCTTATTTTCTTATATAGAAATTGGCTACGCATATATTCTTGGATATGTTTAAATCTATTTTGGTTGTTTATAGCATTATCAATTTGGGATAATTGGGATGTTGGTGGTTGATTACTATTACTTCCTATAGTGTTTATTCAGATGCACTACACTGCATTAATATTATGCAATGTGGCCTTTTGATGTTTTGTTGTGTTGTTTGGAAGATAATTCCAAAAATAAAATTGGGGTTATTTCATAATTATGTATGTAGTATTTCCCATTTGTCCATTTTTGAACTTTTATTCTCCAACTACTTAGTGACTTCAATTGATGTTATTATTACATGTATATATATTTAATCCTTCACTTTGTAGTCATCCAAAACTACACATTCCTCTGAAAAAATGTCATTACTTTATTCTTGATCTATTTGATTTGAGAGATTAATATGAATGCATTTAGATTGAATATCATATTTAAATTTATAAGGTCATAAAAGTAAATAATGACATCAAATAAATTTATACTGACAATGGTCATTTTGAGTCTTTAGACATAATAATAGGAATTATGAGTTTAGATAAAATTATAAACTAAATTTATTATATATATAAACAAAGAAATTAATGTAATACATAAAACACACACACACACACACACACACACACACACACACACACACACACACACACACACACACACACACACACACACACACACACACACACACACACACACACACACACACACACACACACACACACACAGAGAGACAGACACACAAGAATAAAAACAATTAAATAAATAAATGTTAAACATTTAGAAACACTTGAAATGATAGTTTTGATAAGTTAAATATGTATAAATAATATGTTATATAATTTGAAAAAAAAGATATTGAAACCTTTCTTTTTAGAGGAAAATGAGGTTGATAGGCTAAAGTGCCATATTAAATAATTAAGTTCAAATTGACACATTTTTTGATATTAAAACAATATGATGTCTTAATCTTACTCAAGTTAGACAAAATCTTAGTCAAATTTTATATATATATATATATATATATATATATATATATATATATATATATATGTGCCTTGAACTAATAAATAACAACATAGGTGAGTATAAAAGATTAGAAACTATATTTATTAAATTTCACTCAATTTTATTTGTACTTGAGTAGAGGGGTGAATTATAATTGTGGGGTTTATGATTGTGACAATGAAATGAGATACATATAATATATAACTAGAAAAAAAAATTGAAGCTATATGCAAAACATTCAAATAAAATTACCCTAACGAATGCATGGATGGTAAAATATACATAATAAGGGTTTCGGTTAGGAGACTTGGAAATATTTATGCAAAATGTGAAATTTTTATTTGTAATTTTCAAATTAAAAAATGACACTAATTATATATATTTAAATTATTTTTATTATAAAATAATATATAATGTATCACCTTAAATATATTTTATATGAACGATAGTTTGAAATAACTAGCTATACTAAAAGAAACATGAATCGAATAAATATCAACATATAAAATTGTTTAAATTCAAATGTAATTATTCACATACTATATCAAATATGTTTTAATTGATTTGGTACATAAACATTAACAAAATTTACATTGCTTCTAAATTTTCCACTATGCTAAAAAAACATATTCACCATTGTGAGAACACCATTATCAACACACCATCATTTGAATGTGTATATGCTATCTCATAGATATACAAACATATACAAGTTGTTAGAAAAAAAAAAAAAAAAAAAGAAAAAGAAAACAATCCTAGAATTAGAATTATATATATGTGTCATGTGTAATACATATTAAATTGAATTGTCATAAGCATACAATGTGTTTTTTAATAACTTATATTTCTTGTTGTTGAAATTTATTTTTTTAAAATTATTTTTTAATAATAAAATTAATTAAAAAAAATTAATAAAAGGATACATAACTATGGGGTTCTCAGAGTGATAAATTAAGTATTTATTAAAACTAAAATATAAACAATATGTCGAGTGAAATGGTCATATGCATAAAAAGTACTTATCAAAAACTTCCACCTTTTGTTGTTAAACTAAATTTTAAATAAATTAATGTGTTTAGTAATTTATTTATTTGTTATCTCCAATTAAGAAAAGGATTTAAATGAAGTGAACTAATTTATATCCATATGTTAATGCCCAATTGAGAGAAGTTAAAAATAATCATAACATGCAATAGGATATCCTATAAAACTTGGTATAATAATGTAATATTTTATTTTACTTCATCCAAATTTTTAAAACTAATTATGGATTTTATCTACTATTTTAGTATTATACATTTACTAATATTATTTATTATTTATTATTTATTAATAGTATTAAAATGGAATGAAACCCTTATTACATATATCATATGTCATTATTAATATATTTGTGACCTTAATATATTAATGTTATTTCATTTTTGTTTTTGTATTTTTAGCATGGATCCAATGAATAATCACTATGTGTCAATTGATATATCAAACCCAAAATCCATTTAATAAATTTTTATCCCACTAAACAAATTATAATGTGCAAGTAAGTGAGAAATAACATTAGTCTTTTTATGTGTAGTAATTGAAAGAAAAGGATGGAATCATTGGGGGCGAGTAGGAAAGGGAGCAAAGGTGATAATTAAAATTCTACAAAGTTATAGGAGGGTGATGATGATGATGATGAGGATTATGAGGACACTTTAGATATGTTCAATAGTATTATTTATATTTTCTATGCTCAAGCCAAAGAAAACTTGGTGTTTCTTGTATTAGTGTAGGTTTTTATTTTTACCTATTTATTAATTAGGGAAATTGTATTTCTTGTGCATACATGGAGTTTTCCTATATTTGTGAGATAGGCTAGCTTATGTCGAGGTGTGTGTCATAGATGTGTCATAGGTGTCATAAGAATGTCATAAGTAACTCCCTTGATGGGAGTTACTTCTCTATTCTTAGCACCTTGTCACCACCTTTCATGGAGGAGTTACATTCTATTCTTGGGGTGCCTTGTCCACCTTTTGTGGAGGATTTACTTACCTACTCTCCTATTTGTATTCCTCACTTTGGCCATATCATGCTAAACAGATTTTGGTTTTCTCCATTTTGTCTTGTGCGATTTATCTTATTGTATTATTTTCAAATTGCTTTAGCATCTATGTGGTGTGCACTTGCTTCAACTTGTGTGATCACGTCTCCATTGCACTCGCATTATCTAGGATCTGGCAACAACTCTGATATGGTATCAAAGCAAAACCGATAATCTTGTGTGTGATTATGCTTTTAGCTTATTTTTGAAATCAAAAGGAGTGGAGTTCCTTTTTTTATTTTAAATTTGGTCTAAAATTAAAAAAATTCTGTCAATATCATTTTTGGTATCGTTTTGGCCTTTGGGTGTTTTGGTTGTCTTGAATCCAGGGGCTAGTTCAGCTGTTCTTAGATGCCATTGTTGTGTGGCTCTAAAGAACTTCAGACTCAGCAACAATCAGTACCAACACAAGCGCCAAGCTTCTGCATTCTACACACTTTTCTTGGCTTCTTGATTTAAGTGGCACATCCTTTCTTCTAGCAAAGCACCTAGCTCTGGTTTGCGCCCTCCTTCAGCTGTACGACATCCTTTTCTACCAGCCAAGCTCGCTGTATGGCCCAAGTCTGCAGGTTGGTTTTGTTTTTTGTAAATTTTTTCAGAACTGCACCTTGTTTGGATGCCCTATTGTTTTGCTTACTGTTTGGTCTACTGTTTAGAATCAAGCTACGCCTCCTTTTTGGTGAAGTTCTACCACACCACAGTCTCCAACAAGGTACCTCAGATAGGCCGTATGGTCCAACATAGGTCTGCTGTTCTTTTGTCTTTTCTGAGTCAAATTCTGGATTGTTTGCTTTTGGATGCCCCTTCCTTAGTTGGCATCCTATTTGGCACCCCTTGGACATGTGGCATCCATTATTCTATCTATGTTTCAATTTTTTTAGTTAAAATTGACTTGATAAAACAAAAATCAGTCAATTTGACTGAATATTAAGGATTTTAGACAGTGTTGTATTTCTTGGGATTTGAATTAAAACTTGTATCTTCGACCTACGAAGACGAAGGGTGAGGCATGGGTTGGTGGGAGGCCAATTCCCCCTTAAAAAAAACTCCTTTGGAATCCTCATTCCGTGATGAATCCAACAAGTGGTTGGAAGGCCACTTTCTCTCCCCATAACAGGCATTTTGTTAATGTTTTAGTGTTTTTTTTGCAAAAACACTAGTTTACGAGAAAATTGTAACTTTAATATCTTGCAAACGGTAGCTCAGTTTTGGGTGCCATTTTTTGCAAAAGTGCTTGCAATTCAATTTTATATAGTGTAGAATTATTATTTGTCAAAAATGCACTAGTTTATAAAGTGCCAAAATTTGGGTCTCTTGGGATGCATTTTCGGCTGAGTCTGACGACCTGTTTGCTTTAGTGTTTCACTGATTGATCTAAGGCAAATTTTCGGCTGAGTTTGATGAATTTTGAGCGTGCACTTATATATTTGGAGGGGGGCTCAATATTTCAGGGGGGAGGGTGATTGCTTTTCACAACTTGCTTTCATTCTCCTTTTTGGATAAATTCATAACTTGCAATCAACACAACTTCACCTAAATTCAGCTAAAAATAGATTCTTTTCAACTTAAACCCCTAACACCCTTCAAATATCATGAATGGAAAGTTAAAATGTCAATCATTCTTAGAAGCAAAGGGTTGTATAATATCACCATGGGTACAAAATTAGAACCCAACACATATGCTGAAAAAGTCAAGTGGTACAACCGTAGTGATGAAGCCTTTGGATTACTGAGCTTGTCTGTGACTCCAAAACTTATCTTCCACTTAGAAGCCTCCCAAACTCCTAATGACATATGGGACACCTTAGAAAAGTTGTTTGGGAAGCTTGATGGGATGAGAGGTCATGAGCTCAAAAATGAACTCATAAGTCTAAGTCCTAGCAACTTTGACACCCTACAGGACTTTTTCACTAAGTTTAAGGCCCTTAGATTGCAATTGAAAGAGTGCGGGATAGAGAAGAAAGATGATCAACTTATTCTTTATATTCTCAAAAAGTTAGGTCCAAGCTATTCAGTCTTTGTCTCCACTTTCCATGCCATAAAAAATGCCCTTGGCACTACATGGAAAATGCCTTCTTTGGATTCATTCATTGCCGACTTGACTAGGGAGCAAGATAAGTTAATTCAAATGGGCACAATGAAGTCTACTCAACCCCAAGCCTTGATAGCTAGAAATGGTAAGGATAAGACTTGAACAAAGGATAAGAAGAAAAATAACAAGGACCAGGAGAAGAAGAAAGAAAACACCAATTCTACCAAAAACAACACTGAGACTTCCTCTTCCAATGCTAAAATAAAGAAGGAGAAGGTTAAGTGTGCCTATTGTAAAAAGATAGGGCATGATGAACATAAATGCATGAAGAAACAAATAGATCATGTAACTCATCTTTTAGAGAAGAACAACATAGGTGTTCCTGAGTCCATCAAGCATAATTCATCTACCCAAGATTCTACTAAGGCAAAAGGCAAGGGTAAGGAGAAAGAAAAGGGCAAGGCCCTTGTAGCTACAACAGCTTCCACATCTTCATGGGTCATCAACTCGGGTGCTTCTCATCACATGGGCTCTTCAATAGTTGAGTTTTCATCTTTAGAGCCTTGTAGCATGACTTCAATTAGTTTGGGTGATGACACATCAATTTCCATTGCAGGGAGAGGGTCAGTTGAAATGGAAGGAGGATTATTCAATAATGTTCTAAGTGTTCCTTCTCTTTCAACCAATCTCATATCAGTGTACCAAATCACTCACATTGGTCAGGGCATGAGAGTTGAGTTTTCACTAGATTCAGTGTCTATCAGGGAGTTGCATAGTGATACTACAGTGGCAGTGGATAGGGCAGATCACCAAGCTAGGTTATACACCTTCTCACATTTTACATCAGTTTCTTCTCCAACAGCATTGCTAACTCATTCAGATGGAGTTAACAAATTATGGCATGAGTGGTTTGGCCACCTTAACTACCGCTACCTTGAGCAACTTTGCAAACATGACATGGTCATTAGCTTGCCTCATGTCTAGTTCTCAAAAGGACTTTACGAAGGGTGTTCCCTTGGGAAGCATTCTGAAGCAAAATTTGACAAAGGCAAAGCTTAGAGGCCTTCACAACCTTTGGAGTTAGTCTACAGTGATGTATCGGGACCCTTTTCCAAACCATCTTTCACAAGGGCCAAGTACATCCTCACTTTCATTGATGATTTCTCTAGGTACACTTGGATATATTTTCTCAAACAAAAGTCTAAAGTGTTTGAAAATTTTCTAGACTTCAAGGCTCTTGTTGAGAAACAGAGTGAGAAATCCATCAAGGTTCTTCGAACTGATAATGGAGGGGAGTATGTCAACATCAAATTTGAGCTATTTTGCACTATAGAGGAGATTGATTTACAATGCATAGTCACTTATAGTCCTTCATAGAATGGAGTTGCAGAACACAAGAATAGGTTCTTAAAAGAGATGGGTATCTGTATGATTCACTCCAAATCCTTAGCACCATAGTATTGGGCAGAAGTCGTCAATTGTGCTTGCTACATTCAAAATAGGGTTCCTCATAAAGCTTTAAAAGGGATAACACCCTTTGTAGCTTGGCATAAAAGGAAACTTGATGTTGAGCACCTTAGAGTTTTTGGATCCCCAGCCATGGCCCGCATTCTGAAGAAGAAATGGAAAGCTATGGAATGTCAGTCCAAGCCTTGCATCTTTGTAGGATATCCGGATGGTATTAAGGGATATCGCCTTCTAGATCTAGTCACTCATGAGTTGTTCATCAAGAGAAGTGTCCATTTTTATGAGAGTTCTATATACTCAACACTTGACACTTCTTCTCCCTCATTAGATCTACTTCTTCATGATGATTCCTCATCAGATTCAGATCAGCCACAATAGGTTCTTGAGCCAGAGTCATCTTCTTCTTCTTCGAGTTCAGATAGTGAGGACAGTGATGCAGAGTCATCCATCTCTAGTCAGTCAGAGGATGAGGAGTTAGCACCTGACTCGCCCACTTCTAGGCCACTTTAGGCCAGACAGACACTTGAGAGTGTTGGCACTTGGGTATGAGATCTCGTAGATGACAGACGTACTAGGGGGATTTTTAGAGAGATCCACATGCCTTTTTTTCTATAGTTTTAGATCCACAAATTTTTTGAGAGGCATCAGGGGTACCTGAGTGGGATAATGCTATGGAGGAAGAATATTCTTCCTTAATAAAAACTCACACTTGGGATTTGACTTCACTTCCTAAGGGAAGAAAGATGGTTCGATGTAGGTGGATATTTCAGACCAAGTTTACAGTAGATGGGTCGGTTGATAAGTACAAGGCATGATTGGTTGCCAAGGGTTTCTCACAAGTGGCAGGCATTGACTACTCAGAGACCTTTAAATCCATTGAAAAGATGACTTCTATCCAACTCACCTTGGCTATTGTCATAGCACATGGTTGGGATGTGCATCAGATGGATGTGAAGAGTGCCTTTCTTCACAGAGACCTAGAGGAGGAGATCTACATGGAGCAGTCACCAAGATTTGTTTAAGATTCTTCCTTAGTATGCAGACTTAGGAAATCTACCTATGGCCTCAAAAAGTCCCCTCAGGCTTGGTATGCCAAGATGGATTCCTTCCTTCTCATAGTGGGTTTCACTAGGTGCCATTCTGATCCCAATGTTTACTTCTTGTGGCAGGATGATTCGCTCTTGATTTTGGTTCTATATATTGATGACCTTTTGATCACTGGGAGTTCTTCATCAGCTATTGTAGTGGTGAAGGAATCTCTTTAGGATAGATTTGACATGATAGACTTGGGTTTATTTCACTACTTCTTTGGCATCAAGATCTCATAGTCAGATTCAAGGATTTCTCTTACACAGCCTAAGTATGCTCTTGACTTATTGGCTCGATTTCACATGGCTGATTGTGAGCCATCTCTGACTCCCTTTCTATCAGGAGTCAAGCTTGAGGCTGATTGTTCTTCACCATTGGTTGATGCCACTCGATATTAACAACTTGTTGGTAGTCTCATCTACTTGACTCACACCAGGACTCGACATTTCATATATAGTGGGAATTGTCTCTAGATTCATGCAAGAACCTCATGAGCTG
>JARHVA010001497.1:3245000-3252500 GCA_037957365.1 Torreya grandis | reverse complement strand
TTTTTTTTTCCTCATATATATTTTAATAACATGATAACTAGGAGTCAAAAAATGCAATTACACCAATGGAGTATCTAACATAGTCTTTGGATTAAAAAACAAGTATAGTGTTAATAATGTTTAAATAAAAAATAATATGTCATTCATATTATCCATCATAGAATGGCAAACCTTTTGGTCATTGATATAAAACCAAACTTAATGGAGTGTTTCTTAGGTGCATACCCTCATATAATTATCATTATAGTGTTTAAAACTATCAATACATAATTTAGAGGATTTTATATCATATATGATATAATTGAGCATGCATTAAAATATAAGCCTCACCATATGTTTATCCAAAATGGAATCCATGTTTGCAATCATAATTCCATATCACACTACCTAAACAAATAGGAAAACTTCACAATGTTAATCAATTTAAACTAAATTGATTTTTTAAAAAGTTTATACATAGAAAATGATGTAAATTATACTATATATGTATTAAAATTTGTTATTTCATATTGAAAACATCCATTTTTATAGATTAAGTTTAAATAAGTTTACATTTTTATATATTACAGATAAGACAAACACTTAGAATATTCTAATAAATAATCAAAATTAGAAATTATTACAAGGTTCATTATTATTAGAGGCTATAATTTTCAGACATATTTTAATCCTTGTAATGTTGTACAACTATTCCATATTTCAATGTTAGAATTTGTATGCACAAGGTTTTAAAACAAATCTAACCCAAAACACTCTATTTATATGATGGTATTTATAATTTAAAATTTATATTGAACTTCATTTATGTATATACTAATATTTTATTCTTCAAATTTTTTTCTTTGTCATTATATTAGAAAATACTAAGACATAAATACATTATTATATTTTATCCTGGAATTTAGTTTTGATAATTATACATTTTATATAGTATAGACAAGAAAAACAACTAGAATATACCTAATTCAATGTTAAAATTTATGTGCCCAAGTTTTTTATACAATATAACAGAGAACTATAAATTTGTATAATTCTATTTATATTTTAATAAAATTATTAATATTTGTTTTTATGTATATTAATATTTGAATTTAACTATATTTTTTGTTTTATCTTTATATTCTACAATTGTGAATAAATTATTGTATAAGTAGATTGGAATCTATATTACAATGTTGTTTCTTATGGATATCTAACAATATTTAAATGTTGCATTTGATATACAATGTCTTTAAACATCTATTAACATATAGATACTACAAGACAAAATACGCTTTCACATTAAATTTATATGCATTTAATTTTATTGGTTGCACTTAATAAAAAAAAACACTAATTATTATTTTCAATAATTTTTAATTTTATAGTAAGGTATCCACACCAAAAAATACACATCGAAGCTCCTCACCTGTACACTAACTTTAGACGTTTAAAAATTTGACAGCCATGGAAAATAGATTACTAGAACATAGCATGAGGTTTGATGTGAAAAATGAGAATGCTTACAAATAATGACACCCATTGCAATTATAAATTTCAGTCCATACAAAAATAACTAGACTACATATGGAATAGTTATTTAAAAGTGAATTCTACATACTTACACAAACACCACTTGTACATGGTAGGATTTTAGATTCAACATCATAAAAAATGATGGATATGATATCACTATGACTATTTTGGCCGAAGAAAAATATATATTATTAACTAAATTAAAGTTAAAAAATATACTAAATTTTAAATTAAAATTTTGAATATGTCAAAAAAAATCAAATAATAAAAAATTATATGTGAGATAATTGTCAACATGACATCATATGTTAAAAATTATTTTGAATAAAATCTAGGTATTTCGCTATACCAATTCAAATTCAAAATAATTAAGGATATCAAAGATGCAATTGTAAACACAAAATTTGACTCTACTAGCATGGTTTTATCTATAATTTCTACCTATAGTTTCATAAGAATATACTTAACTTAAAATAAGAAAATAACATCAACATTACAAGACAACTCTTAATATAATACTAAAGGAGCCCTTTGTGTAAATTTTTATGATGAAGGAAGAGTTTTATCTTATTTGTGTCAATTTAACACACTACCATTTCTGGTTCTTGCCATAAAAAAAAGGTAAAATTTAAGCATATAATGTAAAAACAATAGAGACCAAATAATACACACAATTATTCATCAATAAATATATACCTAGGGCACTTGAAATAAGGAAACAATATGAAGAAAATGGTGCAAACCTACCAACATCATTTCTAAGTACAAATATTTTTGTACATAATTTTTTTAAAACATCCTATAATATGGGCTTTTTAGGAAATAAATTTAATCTGGATTATAATAAATAGTCATACACATTAAAATGGATTTTTTCATTATCATTATTACATTCCTCAACTTAATAATAAAAAATGTAAAATAAAAATGTTTTAAAAATGTGATGCATCTTGCCATTGTCAAAAAATTAACATTGATGTAAAATTTGTGAATATAAATACCCATTGAATTTCATATTAGAATATGTCACATATACAATATGGACCACAAAATTTGACTATTTTTATTCTAAAATTATGGGTGTCATAGTGTAGATATATAAAAAAATATCATCATTTCCTAAAGAGGGTTTGGAAATTATCAAAATAGTTCTATTCTAAAAATATCATATCACAGTAGTGACAAAATTGGAGATGTAAAATGATGAGAAAATAATGAATTGTACCTTAATGGATAGAAGTAAATATGAATCTACACCACAAGATTCATCTTTAATGGATGCCTTTGATGTAATTTATTACATATGTGTGCTTATAAATTTAATCTAATTACATTTTTCATGTGTTTACATATATGTATTTAGTAAATAACATATTTTTTTGTGTTGTATTATATTGTCATATAACGTTTTCAAATGTAGGTATCCTTAATTGTGCCTATAGTCCCACTATCACACCCATAGTTAGATTCACTTGTATCCAAAAAATATTCATCTTGATATCCATTTAAGTATCATCATTATTATCTATTGGTTACGTTCAAGTATTTTCATTTGTATATAGTATATTATTTTCATATGCAAAAAATAGACTATACATACCATTTTTGATAATTTAGCATTTAATGTTTCTACGATGGTCTCATTTTATATGTTTTTATTGATTTATATTGAATTTATGGGGTTGTTTAAATATTGAATTAAATAATATTTTTTAATAATTTAAATTTATGTTCATACATTTTTTTATGATTTAAATTATACTAATATTTTTGTTTCATATTGGTTATTTACATACATCTAGTTTGTGAAGAACATAGTAGTTTTTTATGTATTATGTTTTATTAAAATGTTCTAAAAATTATGCTTAAAGTATTTATAAATTCATATTTATACAAAATGGTATTCACACTTACTTTGTAATTTATCTTGTTTCTATGCATATAAATAACCGTATTCTCATTTATTTTGTACACATTGTGTGAATTTTAATTTCATATTTGATATGTAATTTTAATGTTTTCATCAATTATAATTAGTTATTTTTTTTAGATAATATATAATTTTCATACAAAAAATATTAGACTCTAGATAAGAGTAACATTAAATTAACATTTAATTTTTCCTTCATGATAATTCTACACATTCATGGAGAATGAACTATCAAATAAAATAAAATGTTTAATTTATGCAACATGTAAGGATGAAATAAATCTTATTGTATACTTAATTACCCCACAAAAAAAAATTATATATAAACCCCACACTTTTTGATATCTTTATTAAACAACCTCACAAAAAAAATTCATGAAAGTTTATATCGTATTTGTTCAATATAATAATTTTTCATCTACAAGGAACTTTATCTAAGGATTCAGAAAATATTTTTTCATAGTGTGCATAATTTTTATCTATGTATTACAAAAGAAAAGAATATTTATTTTTCAAATTTAGATAACATGAATCCAATGTCACTCCAAGTGAGTAAATACTCATTGCACGAGTTAATCCAATATTACAAGTAATCCATCTATGTGGTTAAAAATAATAATTCAATGGTCACACTATTATATTTACTCAATATATATCTTCTATTGTTAAGTGCCTGCCACATCAAGCTGAAATCCATGCCATCTTGGTCATAAGAATAATTGGTTCACAAAACAAACCATATAATTGTTTTAAAAGTAGAACATGTGTCATATACATAATAAAATACAAAATGGAAAATGGGCCCTATTATAAATATTTTTAACTTAAACATCAATTAGTTATTTTATTCCTATATGAACCTATCGATATCTCATCTACCCTTGAATATATTACTATAAACATGGGATACATGCAAATAAATAATATATAAGTTGATGTAGAAAAAAATGTACTTATGAATACAAATGATTATAAAATGTCATATTTAATATCATATATTTCAAATGCATGAGGTGAGGTATACGAAATAATAAATTATATTAACAATACCAATGGTAGTCTATCTTCTCTAATCAATGATATAGATATTAGTAGCTCAACTATGAATGAATATAACATAGAGGGATTATTTGCTATGGATTTTCCTTATATTTTTCCAACAAGAGTTTCCATGTATCAAAAACCTTGTGTTAGGAAATTATAATTACATTAATATGATATGCACATACTCAAGGACCAAGATAGCTAGTTTGGAAGCCATCCATGGTTTCACTAATTATTTTTAAACCCAATGATGCACCATCAAACCCAAGAAAAATTATAAATATTTAAGAAAATAGATCAAAGATGATAATTCATCAATATTATTTCAATCTTGCCACAAAATCTAACATAATTTTATGATGATACTATTGCAGATCAACTAATGAATTTTAGATCAATGCTTAAAGGTACACATTTATTTTGGTCTAGGTGTAGAAATGAATTAATAGATATTATCACATAATTGGGATCCCTAACATTATTCTTCACCTTGAGTGTAATAGACATGAAGTGTCCATATCTACATAAATTCAAGTTAGGTGCCCTCTAACTCTTCCAAACAATAGTAATGATTGGAAAAACCAAAAACTTATTACAAATATGCATCTTACATATTCATATATGGATAAAATATATTTAATAATTTGTTAAGAAATCATAAATAGACATCTTCATATCAATTATTATTGGTTCAAGTATTTATGTTCAAACTATAGTTGATTTTTCTAACTACATTTAGAAAAAAAAACCTTCTAAAATAATAATTATTTATTTATATTTTTACAATCAGGTTTAAATGGATACATAAAATATCTACACACATCCAATCATCATGTGGATTATTCAAGGTTATTCTTTGAACTCTATGTGATAACATGAAATCCATGAAAAAATGATAAAATCCATGATAAAATATATGATTCCAATCTTGACAATTCATGCTTTCTCACCACATATGAAATATTTGGCCCTGATTCTTAAATTATTTCTAGTATCTTATAAAATAGGTTCAACATCACACCAAATGTATTAAATACACATGTTTATAAAAAAAAGGGTCACTACTCTATAATGAATAATGGCCATTACAAGTGATGTTATGCATGTTTATCGACTATGAAGGATAAAAAATACCTTCCATCACATAATGATGAAAGACTGAACATGCACAATGTAATCATGATTTCAATATGGCATGAAAAATTTGACTACTAGACAGTTGTATCACTCTATGTTTTAGTCAAATATTTAGAAAAGTATATAGATAAATATGAAAAAAATAATGAAAGCTACACCATATGCCAAATATAATATCAGTTATAGTTGTAGTTGATCACCTATCAATGATTCCATTTAACAAGTTCCTCCCAAAAAATATTTTTGACCATGACATAGCTGCAAAGGAGACATGCCACATGATAAAAGAGTTAACTCTAATTGTTTATATCATAAAATTTGTTAACTTATTTGTTTGTAAACATGTCTTCAAGTATGCTTCTAAAATCCCATTTGAAGAAAGAAAACTAACATCGTTAATTGATGTTTATATATGTTTACCTTATTTTATCTATATTTTACCTCTTATTAAGGATTCCTATATATGCTATTTCAATAATCAAAGAAAATCTAATTAGTGGAAAAATATAAAAATTCAATCAATTATTCGCATATTCCATCATTTTTATATTATATCTCTTGTTTATTGACCAAAATTTAATGTTTTTTTATTGGTCATATATCGTACTTGCAAATCATTTTGTAACATTGAAATGTACATTGGTTGAACTACATAGTATATTATTTCAAAATGGGAACAATTAAAGTATTTCTATGTTCTATGGCATATTAATTAGATATCCACAAAAGAACACAACAATGCTTAATCAAACAATTATGCTAGTGAAACTCAAGAAGATGTACAAATAGAAGTGGAAATACATGAGTGGGAAATGTTGTCCAACATGCACCCTTTGGTTTTCAATAACGTAGATAACATCTACATGTTTGGGATGTATTATTTATAAACCAGCCATAGATGGAATCATTTTGAGGTTATACTCAAGGCACAATCATAAAAACTATATATACATAGTACATAGATCAGCCAATATCAAGTAATCTATTAGGTAGCCAACATTTAGAATTAAATATTATTCTTTAGCATGCATGAAAAACTTACAAGATAAGCTACTCAAAATGATTATCAAAGGAACAATAGGTACATGTAAATCCTACTTATTTATATACAATAAATGTAGAATAAATGGAATTATAGTGAGAACTAGTTTTCCCTTTCTTATCCTCACCCTAACCAATGTCACATAAGTTAACATAAATTCATAAATAATACATTCAATCCTTTACATTCATATCCATGAAATGAAGTCATTTAAAGGACACGTACTGAGTATTTCAAATAAGAAATGAAACACATCAAATATTTACTCATTGATGAAATGAGCATCATTAGACGAAAGATACATAGAAATATAGATAGTTGATTGTGTGAGGCATTTACTCGACATAGAAATAATGCTTTTTTAGCTTTCTTAGTTATACTTATTTATGACCTAGGACAACTTCCCCCCATAAATGATATACCAATGTATAAATTAAATTCATTTAGCCATACACTTTTGAAAGCATATGACATAAATGAAACATTACACATAAATATTCCTGAACAAGGATTTAGGAAAAATCAGATACTACATAGGTTTTTTATGATCAAAATAAAAAATGAAAACCCAATAAAAGAAGACTATAATATGATCATGTGAATGATATCATCTTTCATACATCTAAAAGAACATCAAAATTTCAGCATGTCAAAACATCTATATGTAATAAACAAATTGGAAACAATACATAACAACTAAATCATAAAATCATTAAACATTACAATAACAATATATAAACCAGATCAAAGCAAATAAAAAATTACACCAAACCATGATACTCAAATAGATAAAATTTTGATTCTAAGTAAAATATAAAATATAATGTTGACA
>JARHVA010001497.1:3207500-3242500 GCA_037957365.1 Torreya grandis | reverse complement strand
TGCCAAAACAACTATATCAAAATGTTCAGTGCATCCATAACCTACACTATCTAGTTAGACATGCTTTTAATATTATCTAGGGGCAATACGTGACTATTTTATGGTCTAAAAAGATGCATTTTAGTATTTTCTCAAAAAAAATTATATTTTTAGAAATAATAAATTTTTATAACCAGAAGTGAAATTAAGTTTAAGTTCACTCAATGGGTTAATCTTAAGTCTTTAGACTATTTTTTGAGTTTTTTAGGGCTTCACACACTTTCATGCAAAACATACTAAAAATAATAGCTACTAAAAATAGGAGGTTGAGTTTTTTGTTATTTTTTTATTTTTGAATTTTTCATGTCAACTCCAATTATGAGTTTTGGTTTATTTATGCATGTATATGTAATTATTTCATTCATTCAATATGAATCAATCTAGGTTATAGTTTTAGAAGTAATATGCTTATTGATTTCATTACCTTGATAGTATTTGGGTTCATTTTTTGGTATCATATCAAGTTCAAATCTTGGAGGTGTAAGAGATGGTGAGAGGATGAGAAGGAATTACTCAAATAAATAAGACTATGCAAGCATTACAGAGGCAAGTAAAAAAATTAACCGAAATAGTTTCAAATCATAGACAAAAGAGAGCTGTGATAACATAAATATTCTAGGATATATGTTACATTATTGTAGACTCTTCTACCATGGTTGCTGATAATTCAGTCTCCTCCCTTCTTGGAAAATAGTTACCATATTTTTTCTAATAGATTATGTATATATTGATCCTCGAGTCATGAATAAAATAGTGTGAAGTTTCTGTGTGTTTAAATTTCTCTACAGGTCTCTCAAATTCGCCAACAGTCTGGTATCAGAGCGATATGAGATTCTGAGCATTGTGAAGGGCATCTATAATTTTTGACTGCACCGTCTGATGAGAAATTTGTTCTGTTAGAAGGGTATTTCTAATATTTATTTCTAATATTTTAGGCTTTAGGTAGTTGCAATCAGATTTTCGTTACGCAGTTCGTGCGTTGGCTCTGTTAAAACATTAAGCCATGTTCTTCGTCGGTATAACGTCAATGCAAACTTCTGTCGTTATTGAAAGCCTGTGTCATTGACTTTTGTCTCCTATTCCATGTATGCATCATAGAAATACACATTGCAGAATAAGTCTTCTACCTATAGCTGGACTGGTTATCTTTGGCTTCCTACCTGCGTGTAGCCTATTATCAACTTTGCATACACATAAACGAACCAGGTCTTGTATCCAGTCTCAAGTTTCAAGCTTTGATACATTGTGTGCATGTGAATTCAGATATATTTCAGCTTGATCCCCTTGTTCTAGATCATCGTCATTCTGCCCAGTGTGATTCCACAGCGCCTAACATGTGATAACAAGAATTTTTTTCTTGAGATTGTGCTTTGAACTTTTCATTGGCGTTTTGTCTGTAGCTTGTTGTTCTTTCTTCCTCGGCCTATAGACTTCTTCACATGGCATATCCAACTGTGAATGTTTCCACTTGTGAAGTTAAGATCTGGACTTACCTCGGCGCAACATTTTATTTTCATGATCGATCCTTACATCTAGGAGTCGGC
Organism: Torreya grandis; assembly: GCA_037957365.1. Taxonomy (NCBI): domain Eukaryota; kingdom Viridiplantae; phylum Streptophyta; class Pinopsida; order Cupressales; family Taxaceae; genus Torreya; species Torreya grandis. The sequence goes on along the minus strand of JARHVA010001497.1, from coordinate 3,240,917 downwards.
TTCACATGTAGAACAGTCTTTTATGGCCCGTTCCAGCATTGGCTGTCTTTGCATCTACTGATTAGCGCCATCCTGACGTGTATCATTGCTCAACATAATCTAATCCAAGCTCTTTATTGCTCCATTTGACTCGGCCATGTCAGTAAATGCAATCTGATCCTACCTTCAGATGGCGAGCTGTTTTCAAATAACAGATCTATATAATTTGCTTCCACATCTGGCTTCACGCTACAACCATCCTCTTCAAAACCATAAGTCCTTCAATCTCCTTTTGGTCCCTTAATCTGTTGTTACGCGGCACGTGTACAGTTTTTTACCGCTGCCAAATTCCATACGATCTTCATACGGTATTCAATGTCAATAGTCTTCTATCTCATTTATTTGTTTAAAGGTTGTTAATGTTTTCAGTCCATGATATTTAGTATTTAAAGTTTTCTTGTTTTTAAGTATTAGGATTGAGTTTGGTATCTCACTCTTTGTTTTCAATTTATGTGAAGTCAACTCAGATTAATTAGGTTAAAGTCATATCTTTGGCATGTCCAATACTTATATAGTGTGTGGGGATTATTATTGAGAGTTTAGTTTTTTATTTAAAGTTTTTTTGTTTTTAAGTATTAGGATTGAGTTTGGTATCTCGCTTTTTGTTTTCAATTTATGTGAAGTCAACTCAGATTAATTAGGTTAACGTTATATTTTTGTCATGTCCAATACTTATATAGTGTGTGGGGATTATTATTGAGAGTTTAGTTTTCTATAGAAGTATAGTTTTATTTTGAGGTAAAATAGTCAATATTATTGATTTTATGTCATAAAATGTCAAAAAAAAAAAAATTCAAAAGTGTCAAAATATTTGTAGTAGAGATATGTCTTGTATTAAAAAAAAACATTTATGTTATTTGGTCACCAAAGTTCAATCATTTATTGCAATAGATACATTATCTCTTATATGCGATGTCTAATAAGCTTTAAAATCTATTTCGTTGAGTAACTAATTTCATTGACTGGAGGCTGAAGGATACATGGAGGTTGGATGACAATTGATGTCCTCTCGTGAGTCGCTTATGACGAGGTCACATCACTATTATGGTGACACTTTTCTTTGTGTTTGCTTCATGTTATACATGGTGTGATTTTTAGTATGCAACGTGTTTTTTCAATAAAAAACTCAACATCATTTTCTAGTTTGGTACCTCCCAATGAAGAACATTATGGGGAGCAAAAGCACTAAAGTAGCGCTTGGTTCTTGGAAAAGGGTTAGTAAAAATCTAAGAAACCACTGAAGTGTATAAAATAGTTGAGACCTCCTGTCACCTTGAAGTCCATGGTCAGCCTATAGTAGAAAACCATATGGGTTTGTGGTAATCTAAGAAACTATCGAAAGTGTTAAGTAGATAAATATTCTCATGTCACTTCCAAGTTAGTGGTAATCTTGCAAGGAAAAAACAACATGACACCAAGACCACGAAGCCACAAAGATGGCATGCCACCTCTAATAGTGAGCAGGCTATGCAGAGAGTTTAATTTTTTTTTACCATGTTTGAAATAAGGTGGGGGGGCGCGGGTGGGGACGGCGGTGGCGGGGTCAACTATAAATAGTATGATGTTTGTAAAAATAATGTAATAAAGGGGGAATGATAGCGTAAATACTCTAGGAAATATATTACATTGTTCTAAGTTTTTCTACCATGGTTGCAGATAATTTAGTCTCCTCCCTTCTTAGAAGATAGTTACCATATTATTGGTAATAGATTATTTATATATTGATCCTTAAGTCATGAATAAAATAGTGTGAATTTTCTGTACGGGTCTCTCAAATCCACCAACAAGCTGAAGATGAAGTAAAAGAAGACACAAATCATGAAGGAAAAATTATGCAAGAGGAGGAATAACATGAATAGTCTCCATTAATGGAAGATATGATAGTTAGAGATTTAGAGGGAAGGAACAAGGAAATTAAGGTTGACATTTCATATTATGGATAAAGTTTAAAACCAAAGGAGTTGAGAGACTAGATTAATATCGTGGAAATATTTTTCAAATGGAAAACTTTAAAAGAAGACAAGAAGGAAAAATTTTCATGTATGAAATTGAAGGGTCATGCAATGATTTGATGGGATCACCTATATAAATAAATATAGATAAAAGGTAGATATTATATAAACATGTGGAAAGACATGGAGAGGAAACTGAAGAGAAATTTCTTCTTGTAGATTATACACAAACCCTATAAATAAGATTCTAGAATTTGAGGCAAAAGGATCATAATATGCAAGAGTATAAAGACGTGTTTTACAATATTTCCTTACAATTGGAACATGATGAAATAAAATAAAATATGGATGAAAGGTATATAAATGTTTTCAAGTTTACTTTTCAAGATGAATTAATCATGCATATAATATTTTTTATGGAGGAGTCTCATCAATTAGCCTTGAAGGTAGAAGAAAAACAAAATAGATAGAATTTTAGAAATCATCGGGTATTGGGCAAAGAAGAGGAAAATCCCCTCCAATAAGGGCATGATGTGGATTCAATACAAATAGACTTTGATTTAATACCACTAGGAGAGATTCATCACATGGTGTAGAAAGGCAAGAAATTAATAAACAAGCATTTTAATACCAATAAAGACGAAGAGGATTTCAGAGATGATGAGGCTATGGTGGTTGTAGAGGATGTTTTATAATTGAATGTAGATATTATGTTTATTATAGATATGGTGAATAATAACGTGGAGCATTTGAGTTTCCACACTACCAATATCAAGAAAATAGGTAGGAAAATTACACAAGAGTGAATTTAGTTGACACTGAGATAGAAGATCAAAATATTGAAGTTAGAAGGGTAGATATTTGAGAAAATCTCATTATGAAGAAAATAATGATTGCTCTAATGAAATAATAGATGTAAAATAAAGAATGTGGTGCTACATGGCTATGGAAAAATATATTTCAAACAAGGTGTACTTTAGGAGGTAAGATATGTGAAGTAATTATAAATGTTGGTTATTGTGAGAACATGGTTTCTAAGGACATGATTAAGAAACTAGGTTTGCAGTGTGAAAATAATCAAAATAATTATCAAGTTTCATGGTTTAAGAAATGAAATGAAGTTATAGTATATAAAAGGTGCTTCATCAAGTTTCGTATATGAAAAACTTATAAAGAGGAAATATGGTGTGATGTTATATGCATGGATGCATGCCATGTGTTATAGGGAAGGCCATGGTAGTTTGGTATAAAATTAATTCATGATAGAGTTAGTAACACATATCATTTATATAAAGGTGGTATGAAGGTATTTTTATTATCTCTTCAAGAAGGGTGGGCTTAAAACCTATTTTCTACAAAAGAATTTATCAACAACATGAAGATGACAACTTAATATTATGCATTAGTAACAAAGAAAGAAGACATATAAGTGGTGTAAATAATAGTATAAGTAGTAGTGTTGAAAGAATATGTAGATGTTATACCTGATGATTTTATCACATGGTTTACCACCAAAGATAGATGTTGTACCTTATAGGATAGGTCCACAAAAAAAAAAAAAAAAAACGTAAATAGGTTACTGAATTGGTGAGGAAGGTTGTAGGAATGGAGAGAAAGAGTCTATGTGCAAAACCAGCATTGCTAAATCTAAATAAACATGGAGGGTAGAGAATGTGTGTAAATACTAGAGAAATAAATAAAATTACCATCAAATATAGATTTCCTATACCACATTTGTATGATATGATGGATGTACTTTTAGAATAAAATCACTTCACCAAGATTGATCTAAGAGTAAATACTATTAGATTTGGATTCATGAAGGAGTTGAATGGAAAATAACATTTATGAGTAGAGATGGTTTATATGAGTGGATGTTGATGCCATTCAGATTATCTAATGCACCCAACATATTTATGAGGGTGATGAACACAATGATATGTGATTACATTGATAACTTTTTTGTGGTTTATTTTGATGATATTTTGATATTCACTAAAACTAAAGAGGAATACTTAAGGTATTTGAGAATTATATTAGAACTATCAAAAAAGGATTGTCTCTATGCAAATTTAAAGAAGTTAAGGTTTATGTAGATTAGTTTGGTAGTTTTAGAATTTGTAGTTTTAGTAGATGGTGTAATAATGGATGAATAAAAATTAAAGGTAATTGTTGATGAGCCTATTTTGAAGAGCATCACAAAGGTAATAAATTTCCATGGTTTAACAAATTTTTAGATAAATTTTATTAAGAACTTTACAAGTATCGTTGTACCAAAAACATATTTTATGAGAGGAAAATAATTTACATGGATAAGAGAAACAACACAAAACTTTGAGTTATTGAATAAGAATATTACAAAAATTCCTATCTTAGCATTACCAAATTTTAGCAAAGTGTTTGAAATTGATTGTGATGTTTCATATGGGGGAATTGACGTCACATTGAGTGAATAAGGAAACCAAATAGTGTATTTTAGTGAAAACTTGAATGAGTTAAGAATAAAGTATTTATATATGATGTTGAATTTTATGTCATTGTACAAGCATTAAGAAACTAAATGCATTACTTGGTACCTAAGTAGTTTATCCTATATACTTATCAAGAGGTATTTTGGTATGTGAAATCTCAAAATAATTTAAATAGTAGGAACATAAAGATGGTGTATTTATTTTATGGATATAATTCTATGTTTAATCATAAATTATGAAATGAAAATTAGGTAGCTAATGATTTGAGTAGGAGAGTGGTGTTGTTAACTGCAATTGTGAGTGAAGTAGTTGTATTTAAAATTGTTAAGGAATTATATGATACTAACACATATAATTCAAAAAGGTAATTAAAATATGTAAAAGTCCATTAAAAAATGAGATATGTACTATTCATGATGAATATATTATATAAGATGATTATCTCTTCAAAGGGATATAATTATGTATTGTAGTTGGGTTTCTAAGAGACAATATTATAAGATAATTTCATGGTGGTGAATTAGCTAGACATTTTTTTTATATGATGACAATAACTTTGGTGGATGAGAAATATTTCTGGTCAAATATGAAGAAAAATGTGACATGATGTGTTTCAAGGTGTAGGATGTGTCAGGTAAATAAAAGATATCCACAACATATAGGGTTATGGATATTATTATTAGTTCTGAGATGACCATGGATATATTTGAGTTTGGAAATTATGTTGGGATTAACAAACACATAGAGAGGTAATGATTTAGTTTTTCTTGTTGTAGATAGGTTTTCTAAGATGGTTTATTTTATTAAATGTATGAAAAAAATGATGTCACTAGAGTTTTATACTTATTTTTTAAGGATGTTACGAGATTGCATTGTGTTTTAATAACTATTACATAAAATAGGGACACAAAAAATTATAACTCATTTTTTAAGGACATTATGGAATAAGATGAGAATAAAACTACAATTCAGTAGTGCATACCACCCAAAAATATATTGACATATAGATGTTGTAAATAGGAACTTGGAAATTTTGTTGAGATGCATAGGCATAAAGAATCCCATGAAATGGGAGTTGTGTTTACTACAAATTTATTTTGAATATAATAGTTTAGTGAATATACCAATAGGAAAATCAACATTTCATATTATTTGTGGGAGAAATCCTATGGGTGTTTTAGATTTGGTACAATTACCAATTACAAAATGAGTTAGTGATTATGTAGAAGAATTTATAGACCATAAACAATAGTTGTACGAAGAAGTAAACAGAATTATAGGAAATTAATGAGAAGTGTAAAGCATTAGCAAATGTCAAAAATATTTGAGGAAGTATAGTTAGTGATGCTTGACTTGAGGAAATAAATATTTCCAATATCCACATATAACAAGTTGAAGTACAAGGAAATTGGATTGTGTAGAATGGTGAATAAAATCAATTTCAATGCTTATGAGGTGAGTTTAAGATACAATTTTGATATAAATCAATTATTGAATGTTTTAGATTTATATTATTTCCATGGATAATATAGTGAAGGTGAAGAAGATGAATAAGTAGATTGGAAACAATATGTACCAAAGAAGTAGAAAGAAAAGATAGTGCAGTATGTAGATAAGAATAAAATAAACATAAAGAATAGAAGTTATGATAGGTATTTGGTAAAGTAGGAAGAATTATAATAGGAATATGACATTTGAATTTTAGAGTGGGAGTTAGAGAGGATAGAAAAAATTAAATGCTAGAAGTACAATCAGAGAAACTCGTAAGAGCTAAGTTATTTTCAACAACAAGAGAATGATATGTAGTCAAAACTTTTGGAGTCTATAAATTTTTATCCATATATCATTTTGATCTATCCTTCATTCCAAAATAACCATATCAAAAATTTAAGTGCATCCATACTTGCCTTATCTAGTGATGGACATTTTTGATATTTTTCAAAGGCCATACATGACCATCTAAAGGTATAAAAAAACATTTTAATATTTTATGACTTTGTGAAGAAATAATGATTGTGTGTGTGTGTGTGTGTGTGTGTGTGTGTGTGTGTGTGTGTGTGTACATGCATACAAACATACATACATACATGCGTGCATGCATGTATGCATACATACACACACAAACACACACACACACACACACACACACACACACACACACACACACACACACACACACACACACACACACACACACACACACACACACACACACACACACACACACACACACACACACACACACACACACACACACACACACACAGGTAACCACACACTCTTTTGAAGAAATAAATAGATAAATGGAAGTTTACAATATTTTAAAATAAAAATTAGATTTCTAAGGAGAAAATCTTAACTAAGCAACTAATTATAGAGTGCTCCTTTTACTTGTACACATGTATCTTTATGTCTCTATGTGGAAAAGAGTAACTAAAATTTTGTTTTAGCTAGTAACTATTATTTTTAAGCTCAAACATTAGTATGTGGAGTTATCCCTTTTACCTATTCACCAAACTATGCTTTTGACCACCATGTCTATAATTATTCTTAGTAAAACACCATTAAAGATATATTTTTTGGGCATGCTTTCACTCTTACACAAAATTATAGAATTGAATTATTTTTTAAAATATTGAAATGTTTTTGAGTTATATACTCACTAATATCCATGTTACTATCCTTAGGTATTATAATGAGTTTTCATTTTTTTTTGGGTGACTAATTAGTTATTTTTATGGTATTTGTAATCATGGTGAATATTTGTTTAAATTTGTTGTGTCAAAAATTATATGGCTATTATTTTCTTATTTCTCCTTGTAAGTTTCTAAACCATTTTATGACATTGCAAACTAATAACGATAGTATGATTATATTTTTATGATAGATGATTTAAAAATTCATGACATTTAACTACTATAATTATTTTGGGTTATGGCCATTAAATTATATATTCATACCAAAATTATTTTAATAAATGGCTAATATATCCTTTTTCCAAAACTTGGATTTATATATATTTTTGGGTTTGGTTATGTCAAAATTGGGAAAAATATATGTATTTTTTAATTTAATGTTGATAACCATTTTGAACAAATGTATAACATAATATTAACCTTGTTATTTAAAATATGACATAAAATAAAATATGTAATCTAAATTTTTTATTGAATCTCTCTTTATGACTATAGTTTGGGTATAGAAAGGTGGAATTTGATTTTCAATAATGTACTACTTTCAAATTAATCTAAAATATTTTATTAAAAAATTGGAGTTAATAAAGGACATAAAATATCTATTTGGTTGAAACATTAAATAATATTCTAGATATTTATGAAATTAAATAGAACCATATGTTTTATATAATATGAGTAAATAGAGTTCATGCCAAAAGTTTAGTTTTTAATTTTTTTATTAGGGACTTAGTTGTAATTCATTTAAAATTTCACACACACACACACACACACACACACACACACACACACACACACACACACACACACACACACACACACACACACACACACACACACACACACACACACAACACACACACACACACACACAGAGAGTGTGTGTGTGTGTGTGTGTGTGTGTGTGTGTGTGTGTGTGTGTGTGTGTGTGTGTGTGTGTGTGTGTGTGTGTGTGTGTGTGTGTGGCTATTATAAGACATTTTAGTAACTGATGGAAAAATTTACAACAAGTGCACTATGTTATGATCTTGTATAGAACTTGTTATTAAGATAATATTGAAACTGTTCACATTACAACCTTTGGGAAATTTTCAAGTTAATAAATGGTATATTATTGATTTAGGATTGTATGAAATCTATTGAGATTGTAGTGGTTATTTAATAAGACCTTTGGGATACAACTGCAAAGATCAATGTGTTATCTTATTTTGGTAAAATATTATTTTGAATGCAGAGTTGACCATGTGAAATCAAGATATGATGTGGCAACTGGGTATTCATAATTTTAGTCTATAGTTGGCCCAATTCATGAAGTTGTAAATGGACTAATGGTTAAATTCGTCATTTTATGAGTTGTTTTTCATAATGTTAAATCATTTACTTGTTCAGATTATTTAAAAGAGTTGAATGAACTGTTTATTTTAAGGACCCTATGGTCTATGATTTATTAATATAATATGATTTGGTAGTACTATTGTTGGTGGTTCATAATAAATTTGGTATTATTTTTATTTTGGGTGATAGTCCAAAATGGATGAGTTCTTGTTGGTATGATTAGATTGTTAAGGATATAATATTCATTTACAACATGTGTATTATTGAGTGGTGAATGTTAAATAATTCATGTTGTAAAAAATAAATCTACTTATCTAATTTTCATGATAATGTTTTTCCATATGATATATCTATATGTGATATGGTGACATATGCAAAGTGAAGCACTATGATTGCAATGACCCCTAGCATTATGGATCATGGTATAATAATCTAATGGGGATAGAAATAAAACTGGTTTTTCTTGTGTGATAATAAAGGTTATATGTTTTAAAGTCTTATATTGCATCACCTTGGTAGCGGTTCAGTGATAGCTACTTGTTGATCTTAAAATATTGTAAGCCTCGCACAAGAAAAAATCTTGGTATGATGATACCTTGGTTCTTATTCTATGACCTATCATGCTTATTGTGGTACTCCCTTATTATCATATTTTTATGTTTAATAAATGGAAATTAAGACAATTCATTACTAAGGTAAATATTATCCTTTGGTATTTAACCTTATCTATTGAACTAAACTACACATTGATTATGACATTAAGGATAATAAAGTCATGAATAAATATTTCTAGTTTCTCTTCAATCACCAAGCCATAACTGCATAGGGTGATTTCATACTTAGTTAGGGATAAGGATACCTAGGTGATCGAATAGGGAGGATGAGTGCCTTTTATAAGGTTTGAAGTTTATCAATGTCAACCACACATTAATACCACTTGAATGGTATATTATTCCCTAGGAAACACTTTCTCTATGGAATCATCTAGCGATGTTCATCCTTATGTAAGTCTCTAAATGACCTAATCCATTTATTGGTTGTCTACTCATCCTTGTGTAGACCAAGATGATGAGTCATGCATTATAAAGTTTCATAGTGCACTCTACATGTAGTTCTATCATGTACTCTATATAGCGATTCCCAAAACTTATTGGTGTTGTTTTACTTAGTTGGATTGTCTTACGATGAATTAGGGTCGCATCATTTATTTTAGAATTTTAAATTAAATAATATAATTTTTAGTTGTATTTTTAATTCATCTTGTGCCAAATAAAAATTGTATATTAATAATTTTATAATTGAATGGCATTCTATAGATAAGATCAAGAAACCTTAAAAAATCCATTCTTCCCTCCTCAATACTAGTGGTATAGAATATGAATTTCATCAATTTATACCCATTTTAAATTTGCATAGCTATGGGTGATGCATTATATAATATAATAGATGTATTTAATTTTGTATTAAACTATAATTAGTATATTTTTATCTATGTAAATATATCATTACTAGAAGACATACTAGGTTGATTTATTTTTTAAATTATTAACTTCATGTTTGGACCCAAAAGTCCATGGTCACAATCAACATATTTGTGATACAAGTAGTACAATGTTCTTTTAATTACTGATATCATCATTGACACAACATACTATTTAATTATTATAGGTTATAAAATCTCAGTGTGATCTTAATCAATTATAATAGATCTTTTTATTTCATTTTGTTATGTTATGAGTACTAGATACTTTACCTTTTTAGTTGTTGAGCATTTTTTATAAATAAATACATATCTTATAGTATCTAATCTCTTCAAGTCTAATTAAAAATGTTACTAAACTATGTGTTATGTACCTTGCTTCAACATTAGTAATATTTAAGATTGTAATATCAGTGGGATAAAAGTAACTAATCTATTTCCTCCATATGAGTAAATTTTCATCTCTACATAAAATATGTGAGAAAGCATCTAAAAATATGATATAATCTACCTAGACTAATATTATAGAAAAGATGATTTTTTTTTAAAAATTATGATTAGTTAGGAAAAGGGTCCTAAACCCATACAAATAGCATATTAGTATAGAATTACAACAAAACAAAACCTTGATAATAACCCTTTAAGCGTAAGAGTACCACCCAAGAAATTATCAACTAACCATTTACCCAAAAAACCCAAAAAGAAACCCCATAATGATAGTATAAAACTTTATCTCCGTGATAATAACCTCAAAAGGGCCAGGGATCCAAGACCAAAAACCATAGTAACATAATACATGACATAGTAGCATTATAACTATCCATCCTGATAATAACCAAAAGGCTAGGATCATAAGACCAAAACAATCATAACACAACAAGAACATAGCTTCAATACAAAGCTAAATAGTAAAACTAAAACTTTGGAGTATTCCAATCATTTTTCAATTTAATCCACACCTCCTCCTAAGAAGATGATTCTCTTTCAGTATTTTGTATTTTGTCTTTTTCATAGCCTTTATTCTGTAGATGTTTTCATTTATCTAGATGGGTCTTATTTTTATTCACCTCATTAACAGTGGTAGTCATAATCTAAATAATGAATTTAGACAAATCCTTATGGCCTTTCTCCAAATTCCCAACTCTACTCTGAAATATTTGACACATTTAAAACATGTTACTCCATCTTTCTTGGCATGTGGAACAGTTAATCCTTTTGTTAAAAAATTCTTCCATTTTGAGAAGACTATTTAAAAAATCTTGAAGGTTAGGGTTGGTATGATGACTAACAACTTTATTAGAATTGTTTAAATGAGTTTCAAAATTCCCAATGTCTTTCTAGATATCTTCAAAATAGTTTTCCTAGAAAGGATTTCCTTCAAAATCCTCATTCCCATTAAACTGATTATGTTTATCAATCTTAAATTCCCTTTCCTCACCATGCTTATTACTTTAGTTTTCTTCCTTAGTGAATTTATTGATAATGTATATCCTACAATATCTCACCCACTCCATCAACATTCTCTATATTTTCGTCAAATGGGGAACTAGAAGTAATATCCTCAATTAAAATATCATTGATTTGTTTGTGTTTAATTTTGATACTAGTATTCTTTTGCATATTATTCTTTGCTAATCTAGCAGATCTCCTCTTAGAGGGAACATTAGTCTACTTACGGTTATCTTAATTTTAAACAAACCTAATAGCTAGATTAGTCTTTGCTACATCAGATTTGATGGTGAAAACTTTAGGATTTTTACCAATAGGGGATTGCACACTTTATTTTTTCAGGGACAACAAAATATTTTCTAGAGAATCATTAATCTCAGTCATAGACTTTTTATTTGTATTTATAGAGAGTCAAGGTCTTTTCCTTTATAGGTTTAAGTAAATTTATTTGTAATTCCCTTAACCTTGTGGGAGATATCATAATTAATAGAAGAAGAGACACTAGTAGTGATTACAAGTTTAGTCTTTCCCTTATGTAACTTAATTTTATCAACCACATCCCTACATTTTTCCCATGGAATATGAGGGTTTAACATAACATAAAATTCATATAAAACCAACATTAATCCCTAGTGAAGAGTGGGATTATCTCCCTTTATGATGCTTCTTTGAAGGCAATATTGAATAAAAATGGGAATCTTATAAAATTACCATGTCAAAGATGATCAAGTAGGGGAAAGTGATAGTCGTGAATAGTTTTGAACCTTCCTTCTAGAGTGAAATATTTCATCAGATGGTAAGAAACCATGCCCCAAGGTGTAGGTATTTCCATTTTGTGGTACCCATTTTGATGTCTGGTCAAAGATTCATCATCCTCTAAAAATTTATCCATGATGTCCTTATAATCTCCATTCACAACTTTTTGCATCTTTTAACCATCCAATTACAGGCTTGTGGTTTTCATAATTAATTCCTTTGTGACTGTAAATTATATCCCATTTAGAGTCACGTCCTAATTTATATAAGAGTTAAAAAAGTGCTTAGAAATAGCCTCATCAAAACCCCACATAACTTTCACATAGTTATTAAGGCCTCCTTCTTCAAATACACCCCATACCTGAGAATCCTTATTTAGAATTTCACTTGAAGTAGGTTCCACTCATAGAAATTATCCCCCCATATTTTAATGAAAACCAATATGGATAATAAACCTTTATAACCCTTGAATAACACCATGAAAAAGTTTTTTTAATAGCAATATGCATCTTTTAAACACATGAACATAACATTTTGGGTGTCAATAATGATAGCACAATGAGAGAAGGTGTCATCATTAATCTTAATAGAAAGGCTGCTAATTTCACAATGAGATCAGGTGTCATCATTAATATTTATGGAAATGCCCCTATTCACACAAAGGGTGGAGTGATATGTCATAATAATTTTTTTACAAAAATTGTACTTGAGCTATCTCTTCATAACAGTCTATAGATTTGAATTACTTATCATATTAATATAATGAGCAATAAAAAAATAACTCAATTATAGGAAATCATGTTTTGAATTCTATGAAAATAATCATCAAGCAATGAAAAAGATCCATTATCAAAACATTAGTGGCATGGTAAAATTTTGGCCTTTGCATCATTAAAAATAATATTTTATATTCCTTGTGGAATTTCACCAACCAAGGTGGTAGACCAATTTCCTTTGCTATTTTATCCATATCATGGTTTCCTTCTCTATACACATGCTATATTTTAATATTAGAAATATTAAAAATAGAATTTTGTATATCTTCAATGTAGGCCCTAAGCTCCCAGGGAATATTCAAATATCTAGTGACTGTATCAAGCACCACCTTAGAGTCGCCTTCCACTTCCACTTTATCAAAACCATAGGATTGAATTTTGTGGAGACCTCACCACAAAGCTTAAGTTTTAACAAAGTTATTATAATACCTTCCTATAGGTTTAACATAACACTCTATAATTTTACATTTTTCATTTCTTATAATTCCTCCCATAGAGGAATATCCTGGATTACCTTTTGAGCATCCATCAAAATTGAGTTTAACCCAAACAATTTGGGGACATATCCATTTGGTTTTCTTTTTTATGTAGTCTTTTTCATAATCCATGTCATTAATATTATGAGTGACGTTCCAATTTTCAAAAATTCTTATTTCCTGGTCATAATGAGGAGACTTAGACTTTATTATCTTAGCCACATTAATGATTTCCTTAATAACACAACCAATAGAGTGTATGAGGTGATCAATACCTATCATAGAATTTATAAATATCATGTTAATCCTTTCCTTCTAAATCCATTAGATAATATGTAGAGGAGTCTGAATCCATAATTCTCTTAGAAATGGTGGATAAAAGGAGGAACCTTAAACCAAATATGTAGAAAGGTGTCAAGCCCTTTAGGCATGACCCACTCTATCTCTAACTTTTAAATAATTTGTCATCAGATCTTTCTAGGAAAAGAGCAATGTAGCAACAAATGGTTTATATTTTTTTCATCTTGACAACAAAGATAACATCTATTGGGTAAGTGAAAACCTCTCTTTTGAAAATTATCCAAAGTTAACATCTGATAATGGTTTGTTATCCACAAAAAAATGTTAATTTTAGGAATAACTTTGTGGTTCCAAACTATTCTCCATTCCTTATTGCTATATAAAACAAAATATAATAAGGAGTAAATAGTAGTTATAGTGAGGGTTCCTGAAACATGAGGATTAAAAAACAATTCATCTTGTATATTTTGCTTGAAAAAATAACAATCTCCCAAGTATCCATAGAATTCATTAATAATATTGCATAGACCATGACTATTTAAAGAGATATAAAGTACTTCCAATGTGATATCCCAGTATGAAAAGAGAAATACCCATCTAGCATATCCCTAAAGATCCTTATACAATTAGTTTCCAGGATAGAAAATGTAAGATGGCCCAAAAGAGGATGATTGTGCTTTTACACATCTTCCTATAAATTAATCAATCAGGCATTGCCAACTCTCCATTTTATCCCCATAGATAGAACTCTTTGAATTTTGAGCATCCCATTATAAATGATAGACCCTATAGGAAAAAAAGTATTGTGATTGAAGTAGTGAATCTCATTACCACCAAAGTATTTAGTTCCAGATATATAAACCTAGTCTTTATCCTCTTTCATAATGTACTATCCAACTTTTTCCATAAGAGCTTTGTTGAAATATATGATCTTTATTATGCCTAATCCACCATTCCCTTTGATTGTACAAATAGTGTCCCAATTAATAAGAGCCATCCTCTTTATTTCCTCAACTCCAGATCATAAAAATATTTTTTGAATTTATTCTATTTTGTCAGCTATAAAGGCTAGGATCTTAAAAAGTGAAAGGTAATAAGCAAGAATATTATAAATCAAAGATTTTAGGAGCTGATACTTTCCTTCTTGGCTTAATAAATTGCCTTTCCAACCATCTAACTTATTTTGGGCTATTTCCACCATTCTAAACTAGTAGGCATTAGAAAGTTTTTTTGTGGAGAAAGGTAAGCCTAAGTAAGTATTAAGAATGGAACTGTTAGAACATCCCATAATTTTAACAATTCTATCCTAAAAGATATATATACTATTAAATACGTAAAGATTGTTTTTTTCATAGTTGATATGCTGACTAGAAACTTTTGCATGGATTTTCAACAAGTTTATCCATTCCTTAGCTTATTTGATAGAAGAAGTACTAAATAATATAGTGTCATCAACAAATTGTTGATGAGGAAGGATATAAGAGGTTGGTTTGATACCCTTAAGCTTATTAGAATTCATTAATCTAGTTATATTATTACCAAGAAACTCTAGAACAATAATAAAGAGATAAGGAGATAAAGGGTCTCCTTGCCTTAAACCACTACCACTATTAAATAATACTATAGGGGAACCATTAACCATTATAAATTATTTTGGATATGTAACATACTCTATTATCAATTCAAGGAATTTACCTTTAAAACCAAACTTTTACAAAACCTTAAACAAGAAGGATTCATAAACTTTGGCATAGGCTTTAGAGATATCCATCTTTAAAACCATCACTTCCTTTTTTCTATAATCTATAGAGTGCAATAACTCATGTGTCTTAATAACCACATCTAGAATTTGTCTACATGGGACAAAGCCTTTCAGATTATAATAAATAATTTGCTATAATAAAGGTTTAATCCTGTAAACTAAAAGTTTAGAAAAGAATTTATACACAGTGTTACATAAACTTATTAGTCTATAATCACTAAAGGAAATAACATCCCCCTTTTTTGGGACAAGCATAATGAAATTATAATTGAATTCATTCCAAAGCTTAGCTGATTTAAAGAAGTCCCTAGTAGTATCTATGACATCCTTACCAACATTATGCCAAAAATCTTAAAATAAAGCTAGAGGAAATCCATCAGGATCAGGGGCTTTGAAGGGTCTAAAGGAGAAAATAGTTGTTTTTACTTACTCATCCATAAAATTTTTATCCAAGGCTACAATTTTAGGATCAGATATAATTTGAGGAATGATATCTAATAGGCTTTGAGTACCTTCTTCATTATCCTCATTTTTATGCAATAATTTGTTGAAAAAAATCAAGGCAACCAAACTAATCTAGTTATCTTTAGTCACAAAAATGTCACTTTCATCCCAAATTTTATTTATAATATTTTTACACCTATGTTTTAATGTAGACTAGTGAAAAAAATTAGTATTTTTATCCCCTTCTGTTATCCATTACATTCTTAATTTTTGGTTCCAAAATGTTTCCTCCCTTAGATTAATTTTATGACACTAATCTCTTAGATTTCTCTCTTCTTTACAAAACTCCCCATCATTTATACCCTCAGCCATTTTGTCAAGCATATCCTTAATATTACAAAATAAAAACTCCTTTTGTTTGAAAATATATCCAAACATATATTTATTCCAACCTCTAACATTTTGATTAACATTCTTAATCTTATGGACTAGATGAAACATAGTTGTACCTTTAACAAGTTTATTTCACCATTGAGCAACAAGATCTTTGAAATCCAGATGTGAAGCCCACATAATTTCATACCTGAAATGGAAATATATCCTTCTCTAGATATTACATTTGATAATTATATGATTATGGTCTAATCCCACTCTAAGAAGGGCCTCGCATTGTAAAATGGGGAGAATATTCCAAGAATTGGAAATCAACACCATATCAAGTTATTATTTCCCATTCATCTGTTAGACCAAGTAAATCTAGTTAGTTTAATAATATAAGTTAAAATTGTTATATGATAATAAAATAGATTTTTTTATTGACATATCAGACTATTAAAGTGGGTAGTAGAATAGATATTTTTATTCTCTCAATCTCAATATCCATTAGACCCATACAAGAGAGAAAACCAACCAAGTCTCCTATATTGTCAGAATAGTCATCCAACAATCCCAATTTATTAGAGGAATAAAGTGGGGTATTTAAATATCCTGATAACATATAATGTGAGGGAGGATAAATAGAAGAAGTTGAGGTTAAATAGGTCCAGGGTTTTTTTCTTTCAAATCTAGAATGTAGGGCATAAACATTCACAATATTCCATCTTTCATGCCCATTCTGAGATCTAAAATTGATAGAAATAGAGATTTTATGGATGATCAACTCATGTCCTACCAAAATAGTAGGGTTCCAAAGGATGTCTAGACATCGAGATTCACCTTAAGATACACTAATACAAAACTTAGACCCTGACCAGATATAATTTATAGAATTAGACAAATTTGACTCAATCATTTTAGTTTATTGGAGCATAATAATATCAACTTTATTATCCAAAATGTATCTTTTAACCAAACTTTTTTTGTGAGGACTATTCAACCCCTTAATATTCCAAGAAATAACCTTTGTAGATATAAATAAAACAATACCAATATAACTAATAGTACATCACCCTTCTAAGCAGACCCACATAAGTCTAGTCATTTGTTAAATTTTCTAGATCTTGAGAGGTTCTCCATTATTTTTTGTCTACCCATAGCAACATATTTAGTTTCATCCCTTGATCTTGTCTCTCTTTGATAGGGTTTCCCTTGTTTATTCTCATTTCACACATCTGCATTCTCCACATATTTTTTATTGCTACCTTTTTCAATAAGAGTCCATTCTTATTCCAGAAATCCACTAAAGATCTCAGAAGTATCATTGGTATGCTCATCCTCCTAAACCTTTTCGAACACAGGTAGATATTATGTATGTTCCTCCACCACTATTTCTCCTTCCTCTCTAAGAAAATAAATATCCTCATCAACTTTCTCTCAATTATCTACTATACCATGGTCCTATATAGTTATTGATGGCCTATTTTGTTGTTGAGTTTTCTGTGGGATAGCCAACTCTCCCTTGTCTACTTTATCATGGTGAAGGTGGAGATCTAATGAGGGGGTGCCATAATGCTATATTTTATATTTAGCCATCTTAGAGTCTTCAACCCCTAGTGATGAATCCCCAATAGTATCAACAGGGGATTCCACACTAGAAGGCATATTTTCCTTCTTTTTTAGTTCATCCCTCTTAACAATAAATTTTTTACACTTATTTATGAGATGCCCCAAAAACCCACAATTTTGATAAAATGGACCAGAGTTTTCATATTCAATTTGTTGAATCCACTTCTCATATTTTAAATTAAGAGTGATTTGGATGGGTTGAATTGCATGCATTTAAACATTAACACAAAATAGAGAAAAAAATAATTTAGATTATTTCATAATTACCTTGTTTATAGCCAAAAATTGGACAAATGAGTTGGAAATGCTTCGAAGGATCCTTAGAGTATAGAATTCCATAGGTAAATTAGGTAACTTGATCTAAGTTGGGGCAACTGCACACAAATAATTAGTCAGAACATTTGAAAATAAGATAAATTAATATGTTGAACAAATAAAATTAATTTATTCAAATCACGTAGAGTTAGGATAGGATTAGTTTTATCTCCTATTTTTTAGGATATTTATGGCCTATATATTTTAATGTTTTACATTCAAATAAATATGTTGTATTGAGATTGATAGACAATTTTATGTGGTCTACACATAACAGAGCCTTTGGATCTTCTCCATTAATGGGGTAACTCCCATAAGTGATATCAAATTAATTTCTCCTTATGATACCTCTCTGTAATCTAGGCCTTGTGTGTAAAATGAATTTTGGAGTGCAGACCACATCTAATACTCATATCTATTAATATGCCTTTCATCAAAAGTGACATTGAACCAACAGAGCAGACCTTATTTTTTGTTCAACATCAATGTTTTGATGATAAATATGTTTGTAAATAATAAAAATATTACATATATGTGTGTGTTTTTTTTACTCTCAATTGCAATCCTTTAGATCTGACCAACTCAAACTAGATTTTTATCTCAATGCAGCTAGGAACCCTCTTAGCTTAGATCTTAGCACTGTGAATTTCCCCTTATTTAGATCTCAGACATAGTTCCTTAAAAAATTTCATCATCATTGGCATTTCATTAGCCCACATAATCATTTTTATATTTTTTATCAGCCTTATTGGCTGCCTATTATAGATAGATCAATGCTTTGGTCTTTTAGCCTCTAAATAGTGATCTCACTTTGCTCCACATGGCTCAAAGTAACTCAGTAGTTATCTTTGTTCAAATCCAAATTAATCCACTTCATTCAAACATTCTCCCAATTTTAGAATTACAATGCAACAATCAAGGTCGGTGCTTCACCAAACATCATGATAAAAACTACTACTCAATAACTCGACAATGGTGAACACATTCTACTCTTCCTCCTCATGGTTTCACTTATCTACATTAATTCAAACTAGGAAAACATAAACTTGGTTTTCATCACTCAACAATATCTACCAATGCATAGGCAAATCCTCCACGCAAATAGATGCACCATTCTATGGTATTCTCTACCCAAATGTTATCCCATGCATCAAAATTTGGTGACCTCCTCAAAGATGGGCGTGATCACTTCATACATTCTTACCAAATCCCAAAGCTTCCATGCTCTTGCTCAACAATATGCAGCTCTCAATGATAAGATCCTCTCATGGTGGTCATTGAAAATAAATGTTTTTAGGTCATAGTTATTAGTTTTAGCTATTCTTTAGGCTATTGTTTTATATTTTTAGGTTTATTTAAAATTAAGATGAGTCATGGTTATTTTTTTAATATGATTCAATTATTATCTTTAGTCGGTCCATTGTCTTTACCATATAATTTTAATTTTTCTTATTATGTCTATTATGTTAATTCTATAGATATTGTCCTTAGTGTTTAATATTGGAGTCAAAAATCTTTTGTCAAAGTCATGTCATATAAAAGTTATGTCCTTTGTTATTTTTAGGTGTCTCTTAAAATAAATGTCATTTTGAGTCATTGTGTGTAATAATTTTGATTCATTCTCGAGTGAACCCAATGTCTATATTCAGGGAGGGAAATTTTAAGTGTATGTTAAAACTAAAGGGTGGATGTTGGGAATGAGTCCTAATATTTGAAAATAAAATAAAATAATACATTGAATAAATAAAAGTGATTTATTCAAATCATATAGAGTTAGGATAGGATTAGTTTTATCTCTTATTTTTTATGAGATTGATGTCCTATATATTGTAATGTTTTACATTCAAATAAATATGTGTTATTGAGATTGATCGATAATTTTATATGATCTACACATACCAGAGCCTTTAGCTCTTCTCCATTAATGGGACAATTCAAATCATGTATTTGGGTCAAAACCTGGTTTCTATTTAGACAAAGCAAGATTATTAAGGTTCGTTGTATCAAAAAACTAGGGTCTATTCATAATAATTGTGATCAAGTCCTCCTTAAGGGAAAAACCAAAAAAGAACAAACCACCTACCATAGCAAAGGTCATAACTAATAATTTAATACTCTAGTCATATTTTACCCATTTATGAATCATACCCACATTTGCCCTGAAATTAAAAAAGTGTCCTACCAAAGTATTGTGCATACCTAGCATAACTTCATCAAACATGGAATCCAATAGGTTTAACCTGATCCCTTCATCATATATTTCTACTATGGCTTCATCTAGTTCCTCAATCTTAGAATAAGGATAACCTAAAAGTGATCCCCTAATATTTTAAGAAGGAGAACCAAAAACACAATTTGCCCAAGTTGTCATTTCTGTGCCATTTTTTAGCTCAGAAGAAGATAAAACTAAACGATGTAAAAGATCAAACCCATCAACTGGCTTGACCCCAAAAGTCAATCATTTGGAAATTTTTTTCACACTAGGTGTGGCCCCCAATGTGTCATAACTATTAAAAATGTGGGTAGCTACCCTACTCCCTGAGCCCTCAGTCACCATGTAACCTCCAATGAACTAAAATCCAGGTTGCAGAGCAATTTTTTTTATCTTTTAGAAAGTTTTTTACATAAAAAATATGATTTTGTCACATTACTCATTCATGCATGTTTCAATAGGTTAATTAACTCTTTATTGAAGTAATACGATTACAATATTTTCAATTATTACATGGTTTTTGATATTAAACTTACAATTTATCTCAATGATAGTTAAAATAATGATATAGTTTGAGAAGCACCTTATTATCAAGTTAAATATTAATATTGGTAATACATAGAGGAGTTATTAGTTGATATTATCAATGAATAAAAATTGAAATTCATTATTTAAAAAATAAAAATAAAAATGGATTAAGAATATTGTCTATGAAAGTGAAATAATCTATAAAATATGATTTGTGACCATTAATAAGATACTTATTTAAGTCCCTAATCCATGTGTTGAATGTTATTTATTTTTTATCCATGATATCAAAAACATTTAAAGGCTGATAATTATGATTTTTTTGATGATTTATGTTATAATATAGAAACTATATAGAGATAATTATAATTCAATTTCATTTTGAATTGACTAAAAAAAATCCTACCTTAGTTTTGGAAATAGATTATGAACACAGCTATAGGATTATTTTTATCAAAGATAAGTGTTTTACTTGATATATAATATTATTTTATCTAAATATGTATTATATTTTGTGATCCAAAACTAGTTATAATAGCTTTAATATAAGTTTTTTAAAATAAGAAACTAGTTTATGTTTTACGGTGTGTTGCACTTGGTATTCGAGCACAATTACAACACTATGAGATATGGGTAAATATCCTTGTTGGTTCATCATGTTTTTTATGGGAAGATAATATTATATTTTGTGTTTATCCCATTTATGTATAAATTTATCCATATGATATATATGGAATTAGGGAACTTTATGCATAATGTTTATTTGATGTAGAAAGTGTAACACCCTGATTTTACATCATTTTTATGGTTTGGATATATCATCATTAATAAAAATTTATGTAAGCGAACACTACTAAGACACAATTTATTTTAGTAATATTTATGTTATGGGTTGATTTACTAAAGAATTTAAATGAATTATTGTGCCAACAACCCTCCCGATGATGTATATTAAACAATTATTATGTTTATCTTATATATAATTTATGACATTAAGATATAAACCCATTATTTTAATTTACAAAAAAAAAAAAGAGAGTATGACCATTGATATAATTATTAAAAATAAACTTAATACATTAATTATCAAAATGCAAAGTCATACTCAACATTGGTTGGATGTAATGTAGTGATGCTTTTTATATCATACAATATGATCATTGAGGACTAATATATAAAAGTGAATGGGAATGAAATTAATAAAAAGGAGTTATAATGTGCTTCTATGCATCTATGGTTTCGATAATGAATATTTATGAACATTAGATATATGTTATATATAAAAGTATGGAATAAATGTGGATATACTTTTTTATATCTAGATGATTTTTCTAGGACTATCGTGGTATCTCACACTATTTTAACCACATGACTTTTTGGTCCCTACTCTAATTAAAATTATGAATGGTAATGAGATGTGTACTACCACAAATCCTCAAAGTAACCATGCACCATGTGGGTTATGTTTTTAGTCCTTGGAGTTGGAGTGGATTAGATGATTATGAGGCCATTAATTCATTTCCTCTCTTTTATTTAAGATAAATATGCATATCAAAATATTTCTTTGAAAAATATGGGTATAATACTTAGGAGTACCTACTATGAGTTTTATTTCATATTTTTAATTTATAAAGACCATGCAAGAGTTCCAGTAAAATAAGATGTTGACTCTAAAAGTTTGGTATCCTACTATGAATTGTATATCTTATTTTACATTTTGATAGTTAATGGAATTATAGGTAAAATAAATTATATGTCTAATAGATGTGTATCTTGATACATGTATTTCTCATTTTATTTATTGATAGTGAAAGGTGTCCTATGTAGACTACACTTTAGCTCTATAATATAGGTATCCTAATATGATTATATTTATTATTTAACGTTTTATGTTTTATTGCAGTCACCACTAATCAGATATGGCTATTTTTTCTATAACAATGTTGGAGATATTCTTAGTTTCTTCCTATGATGCATTATGAAGGATCACACTATATTTTAATTAAATTATTGTAATGGTTTATATGCATCTTATAATAGTTTAACCATACAAATAACTATATTCAAATGATTGGTGTACAATGATTATTTGTTTTATAGAGTTAGTTCATGCTTATATTTTATTTACCATATTTCTATAAACATGTGTCTAACCATGAATATGCAATGGACTAGAGTGAAAGTGGAAAATGATAAGGGATGTTCATTTTGTAAATTATATTATTACCTAATTTTTGTTATTATATTATGATTCATTGGTAAATTAATAAATGAATATTTACATTGCAATTTATCAGTAAAAAAACTATGATATATGATCAATAATAATTAGGATCATGTTATGAGAATGTATTTGTTTTGTACAATAATAATTATAATAGGATATGGTTTTTACATCCATAATAGGATTCATGTAAAATAAAAAACCCTTCTTTGATATGATGTGTTTTATTACTTTTGGATCATTCCTTATTATGATTACTTATATTTCACCTCAAAATTATGCAACATAATGATTTGAGACCCTAGTATCTTCTATATATGCTAATTATGGTTGAAAAATAATATACCACCTTGATAGAATTAATTATTTAACCTATGATGTTTGAGTTGATTTTGAATTTATATGATTATGACTGAGATATCATTCTTATATTTCAATAGTTTTTATTATTGATAATATGACCCTTGGAGCATATTACGTTGATTATAGGTTCTTAATAAATTCTTATTTCGAATTCATATTCCAACCAACTTTGAATATGAAATAAATATTAGTAAACAAGTGTTATTTTTATAATAATTGTAATCTCATAATTATTCTTTTATAATAAATTTTATAAATGCCCTCTCCCTCATATCAAAATTGCTTATAGCTTAGTGAAAATCATTGAATTGGTTATAAATATAAACAAATTAATGTGAAAATTGAGTAAAATTAGTAAGCCATGAGAAATGTTACTCTAGGTTTTATTGGATTTTCCTTATATAAGGTTGATTATTTATCAAATTAAAGCATTTGGATCCACTATGCAATTGAAATGATGAGATATATCACATTTCTACTTAGGTGTAGAAAATGAAGTGTGTATTTTTAACCTTCAAAATCATTTCATGTTTTTTAACATAAAAAAATATGCTTTTTTAATGGGAGATATATGCAATCACCCCCACTTTTTTTATTAAATTGTTATGAAATATTGGATTAGTCCTAGTTTCAACTTGCTTTTATTCACACAATGTGAATTCTATGAAACTTTAATTTCCTATGATGACTACACATTACCTCCTATTATATTTTTTCTACATTAAAGTGTGTGAATGAATTAATTTTCTATTATTTTAGGTCATGGAATGCTTGATATAAGACCTTATTATGTTTACATGAATATTTTCACCTTATGACATAATTATAGTTAAATAGGTAAGCATCGTGTTTTATTTCATGTTCATTAATGTTAGTCTATTAAAGTTGGAAAGAATATTTTGATAATTGAAATGTTAAATTAAATTATGTATATGTTTTGGATGTATGTTTTGAGAGTCTTTAATATGTAAATAATGCATATACAATAATATGATTTATATAGTACCTCAGTCTTATACACTTGTAAAATATATATCGTGGCTATAACTTTTAGTTATAAACCTTTCTAATATAAAAAGGCTCATGTTCTCTATCTCTTTGTGCTTAGTTTCTTATCTCTTAGTCCCACCTTTTATATTCTAATTAACTAAGCCTTATATGCTACACAATATAATCTAAATGTTATGTTTATTCTTCACTACAAGTTTTTTTACTTATACCTACTTTTTGTTTCAATAGATGCTTATGTCCTAGATAGATAAATAAATCAATGTAATAGTCTATTTTATTACAAAGTGTCCAGTGCCTAAAAGTCATATAATTTTCCAAAGAAATGAATCCAAAATCTCAACCTAGGTGATTTAATGTGATATATTTACAAAATTGAATGGTATACATAAAACATCAACCCTCATTAATTCCTTAGTTAGCAATCAAAAACAACTCACAATGAAATATAATAAGAAAAAATCAATCATTCAACTAAAAAAATATGCTCTATTTATCCATATTTACATATCATTCATAGTATTAATATTTATATAGGTCTAAATATTTCAAATAGTAGGCCACAGTCCATATTTTCCAGGATACAAACTAAGTCATCAAATGTATTTACTTATAAAAAAATACACCATTGTGCACACACAATCCAACACATAAGGGAGAACTAAATCAGTGTAATCCCCTCTTTAGTGTAGTGGCTATGTAATAAATAACCATTGATAAAGGGGTCTTTTGGATTAGATCCATATCATGATCACATTAATCAATTTTCCTCAGAGTCACTTCAAAGGTTAAAAGCTAGGTTTTGATAGTTTGATAAAGAGTGATAACTTATACATATGATCCGAAGATAATATAATAAGGATGACAAAAAATCTAGAAGGATCCACTTTATCACATCTATATCTAGTCAATATTTCATATGAGACACCTATGGCTAACATGACATAAACCTCAATGCAATAGTCAAGCAACTGAGGTTTAAAAAGGATATTTATAAAACATGATAATTATTCCAAGATCATCATCTAGTCCACTTACAACATGTCCATTTTCAAACTTACATTTTCACTTTAAACCAACTGGTTATCATTATTTCCAATTTTATCTCAGTAATTATCAATTGATATGTTTTACTATTATTAGCAATCACTGTTGAATAAATTAAAAACATTTTTTATCTAATTTTTCCATTAATTGTTTTGTTATATATGTATTTTAAAACCCTAGTGCCCTAGACTACTCTATCTTCTTAACACTAGATCTGCCCATACTTCAACTTAGAGTTAATTTTTTGGTAAACATGGGGATATCTAATGTTAATAATATATATTATTCTAGGGAAAAAGGGTCATATAGTTAGGATTTTTAAATTACTAAAGTAAATCTATTGATAAGTATTATAGTAAAATGGAAATGATGATACTTAGCTGATTTAATTTGTGAATTTAATTATAATAAATAACATGTTAGAAGTGGATTGGATGATGATCCGAGAATAGTCATTTGATTATGTAAATATTTTTTTTTGCTTTAGATGCTTGCATTAGAGATCAACAATTGCATTGATGCACATGTCTAACTCTATGATAGGTCTTATTTATTTAGTGTATTTGTACTTTAATAACTATATCCTTTAATTTTTTCTACCACCTTCCTTTTTATATTATCAAACCATGTGCACATGTTATCACTCTTTGTCAAATGATTAAACCCTAACTCTTCACCCTTGGAGAGACTATGGGGAAAATCAATTAGTGGGGTCATAGTGTGTATTTATCCCTAGATATCCCTCTATTAATGTTATATGCCTACATAGACAATACTATGAATATGGACTCAGACTAATATTGCTCTCCCTTATGTGTTGCACTATTTGTGCACTAGGGTACAAGCTGTGATATGAAAAGACAGGAAATAATGTAACTTTTAACATGTAAAATATGTCTCCTAGGTTACTCTTTGAATGATTCAAATCTATAAAAGTGTTTCTCCTATGAATTATATGGAAATAAATACAAATATGTCATATTTTCTCACATGAATATTTCATTGAATGTATCTTAGTATATTTCTTTGTGAGTTGTAAATGATTTCTAGGTGAGGAATTAATTAGGGTTTATTTTTTATATATTCCATACCCTTTTGTAAATATATCACACTAAATAACCTTGTTAAACATTTCTCATATGTTTATTTTTAAAATTAGATGATTGTTGGGCACTAAACACTTTTTAATAAAACTGATAGTTTCTTCGATGTATGTGTCCATGTGGGACGCAAGTGTCTTGGGAGATAGAAAACATGTAAAAGTACAAAAATGGGTGTGAATGGTAAAATATGATTTGGATAATTTTTTAAAACATGGAATTTATATGTCATCAAAATAATAACAGTAGGACTAATAGATAAGTAATTAGGCACAAAGAGATAGCAAACACAATCATTTTGGATGTAGGAAGGTCTAGATTTGAAAGGTAAATCCATGATAGATATTTACCAAGTTTACAAGAATGTGGTACTCTGTAAATAATATTTTAATTAATAAACATTCCCACCCTTAATATAATAATGAAATTACTCATTTAGATGAAATAAATATGTATTTCATTGTGTACAACATGCTTTATCTTTATATGGTCCCCCATAAAATGATTTTATGGTGCCTAACCTCTAACCAGCAGTATGTTAAAGTATATAATTAGTGTATGTAATATAAAATTAATATAATTTAAAATTATTAAAATTAAAAATATCAATCTTAGGAATACATAAGAGTGTTGATTCAACCATCTTTCCTTTTAGCAATTTTATTTTAAAAGATGCCTCATTATGAAGCATTAAAACTAATATTAGTAAAATTTTAAACTTATAAATACATGTACATAAGGAGATTTGTGGGAAAAATTCCCCAAATATTGGTGTATATTTGAGTTTCAATAAGGCCAATGTGTTTATTTTATCTCAATCATGTAACCCAAATATGTGCATAACCTAATAATGAGTGTTAACGATTTACTCAACACACACTATATATCTAGTGAGGGTCGATGATTTAATCAAATCCAATATATAAGTTTGGTTTAGTTATATGATTTAATTAAATATAAATTATAAAATTGTTAAGATTGATATATTTAATAAACTATGGCTTCCAAAGGAGAACAAACTACTATAGTAGAGTGGCTTGATAATAGTCCATCATAGGTATGATAATAGTCAATAATACTATTTGATATGTGTAAACTAAATTTATTTTTTTGTTTTTAAGTGCCCATTTCATGGCATATGGTCCTCATAAATATCTCAAGATTAAATCTAGGTATAACATTAGTATTAATGTATAAAATGTTTTCACAAATGTGTATCTAAATCATATAAATGTGAAATCTAGATAATTATAATATTGTTGCAAGTTTGGAAAACATGTTTATATGACATTTCCAAACTAAATTTGGATAATTTATGAATTGGTGAAAATATTTCTATAACATTCCTCCACTATAAACTATAAATCTTAAGAATGTTGAATTTGTGCCTCTATGACATGCCTCGAATGATATGCCACTCCAAATTTTAGGTGAGTTGACATATAATATGGTAGTTATCTTGCCTAAAATGGATAATATAGGTCTATAATTTGTGTATGAATCATGCATCATATAGGAATAACATGTCCAGGTAGATATAACATTGAATTTCTTAGTATGTGATCACATCAAGTCCTAAGATGCATGATATAGATCATGGAAACATATAAAGAGTAAAATTACAATCTCAATAAGTTATCAAACACACACATGATCAATCAAAATTTAAAAAATTCATCTATTAATTACCATAGATTCATATGATACATATTCATAGCATCATAAATAAAATAAAATAAAATACTCAAGAAAATACAAAAACATTAAAAATATTTAGCATGTTTCTAGTTTTACTATTCGTTATAATTATATTGATTTCTCCATGTTAGTATATACCATATTATTCTTTTTCATATACACACATATGTTTCACACATCATTTCAGTGTGATACATGCATACCTAGATACATGATATATATACATATAAATGTTCGACCTTACCTCTACTCAGATCATAAGTATATTTGGGTAATTTAATTCTTTGTTAATTATCTTTATACATTATATTATTCTATGATCAATTTCCATTATCATGTTGGTGCTTCTATACTTCCACATGCTTATATCCATGTTCATTTATTTTTAGAGTGTACTTGCCATCATATGTAATTAATGTTTTTTGATAAGAGATATTTGTAAAAATTACTATGTTATGTTCATGTTGATTTATTTTATTCCTTTCTTTATTTTTGTAACTTCCTTAAGTGTCTTTCCTTGATTTCTATTATCTTTAATTGTCTTTCCTATTTCAACATTTGAATATGTTCCTTTGATTCTGACACTCATGCATTTTTTACCATTCGGATATTTGAATATGTCATTTTTTCGTATGAACATTTTAATATGTTATTTTATGTTTTTTGGACATTTTACTAAGTCATGTCATTTAGATTTCATGAAATTTAAACATGCCCCTTGTTTAAAGTCTCATTGGATCATTTTATTTTACTTTTCTTTTAAGTGCTCTTGTGTGTGTGTTTGCTAACCCAATGACCTTATATAATTACTCTCTAAACTTTTACATGATCTATATTATGCATATTATAACTTTATATGATCACATATTATATTTTTGAATTCTATATCTACCTAGACATGTTATTCTTATATGGAACATGATTCATACATATCTTATAATGTTATCTTATCCTTTTGAAGCAAGGTAAATACTAGATTATATTTCACCTCACCTAAAAATAGGGTGGGGGAATATTAGTGGGGGCATGCCATAGAGGCATGAATTTCATTTTTTTAGATTTTGAGATTTCATTGTGGGTATGTTATAGAAACATGTTCTCCACATTTTCAGTAGTTCTTAGCTTATTTAATTTTAGTGGGGGCATGTCATAGAAACATATCCTCCATAATTGTAATACTTTTAAAAATAATTATATTTCATAGTTATATGATTTATATACACATTTGTGTAAACATTATTTACATTGGTATTGTTATTATAACCAAATATTATATTGAGATGTGTATGCGGTGCATATACCATGCAAGGGTAACCTATAGATTGCAAAATCAAATCTTTTTTTATATTTCAAATACTATAGTGGATTTTTATCATACCTATCATGGACTATTATTGAATGTTTTCAAGCCATTATACTATAATATTTGGTTCACCTTTGGAAGCCTATGTTTATTTAATCACTTAATCTTACCAAATTTATAAGATAGATTTGATCAAATCATCTAAATGCACTATAATTATAAGTTGGATTTGATTATTTCATCCAATTGTTATTTGATAAATCAAGACTCAATAGATATATAGTGTGAGTTGAATAAATTTATCACACTCACTAGGCAATTCACATATTTAGGTTGTACAATTGGGATGAAATAATCTTAATGGTCATGTTTCAACTCAACTTTACACCAAAATTGGTGGCATGTCATTCTCAAATATCTATATATAATTCACTTGAAAGTTTATAATCTTCCTAATCTTAGTTTAAATGATTCATAATGATGTATCCTTTCAAATGAAGTTTACAAAAGGCAATATGGTTGAATCGACATATAGGTGTTCTCTTAACCTTACTAATTTTTACTTTCAAGTATTTAAAATTATTTCAATTTAATATTTAACTAACTAATTAAATGTTGTAACATGATCATGGTTAAATGTTAGTCATAATAAAAAAACTCATGGTGTGATCAAACAAGGACAATGTGTGTTTTACTAACCTAGGTACACATTTCTTTCCTTTAAATTATTAAATTCATTACTAGATAAAATTGGGGGTCCATGTGAAAATAAATGTACTAAAATATTTTTTTATATATTTATGCATGTTTTTCATATACCATATAATTAATTTACCAAAAAAACACTATAAAATCATATTTTCCATTTATTTTTTCATTATTTGGAAGGAGGATTCTATATTTGAAACACCCAAATTATTCTAACTACACATTGGTTAGATTTATATATTATTTACCCTTGATTAGATTGATATTATTTTCTTTTTGCCCATAGCATGATGTTTTGAAGAGTTAGTTATGTACCTTTTACCAAGAATGAGTAGGGTATATGATGTGCAGAACATCTTGTTAGTCTAATAGGGTTGGGATAAACTTTTAAATCGTTTTGTAGTAGTCATTCAATTGGGGAAACATTTTATCACTTATTTTCTTTATAAGGTTACAAGGATGGTGTGATCCTTGGCCTTTGTATGTTATGAATTTCAACATTATTTCCTTTTAGCTATGAATATGATGCTACAGGTTAAGCTGTGAAATATGATACTAGTTATGTTTGGATAATGGTAACTTAATAAAATTATGGAATGATTATATGAATTTTCTTTTATGTATATTGGTACTATGGAATTATTTAGCATGTATTATTTCTTTCTATAATTTTTTAGTATATAATTATGATTCATTGAACCTCGTGAACATTATGAAGATCATTAGGTCATTGATACCTAATAGATGAGTGGTGAATTAGGAACATGAGTACTAAGGGATAGGAGTGGATTTTAATTAGTCTCATATTATTTTGATAGTTTTTAATTTTGGATCCAACAGATGGACTTAACAAATCTAAGATTTGATAGATGGATTTGTCAAATTCAGTAATATGACCATATGAATATATACTATGGAATGTTTATTCCTTAATTTTGTAGACATTAGAATGTAGTATTTCTAGTTCTTATTCATCGTCATACTTGTCAGGGGATTTATAAAGTAGAAATAGTATTGACATGTTATACTTAATACAATCTATAAAGAGTAGTGATGGTATTAAATTATACACATCATTCTTTCTAGGTTCTCTAAATACTTTTCTCAATAATAAGAAAAACACTCTCTAGGTTAGAGAGATGTGCAAAGGGGATTGAAGGTTTTGTGTAACTCTCATTGGGGATTTATTTTTGTCTTTTATGATGAATTCATGTGCTTTAGGGAAGGCAATTGAACTTTTATTGAGATATGTGGGACCCTTCAAGATATCATAAGTGGTCAGTCTTTTATTATATAGGCTTGTCTTACTAGTTTTGAACCCTGAGTGGTCATGACAAAACCAATTAGAGAAAGAGACACTCGTAAACCTTGTTTTCTTATTAATGAGATGTCATAGAATAGGGTCTTGTGGAACTAATGATCTAGGAATAATGTTACTTGAGAGGACTACATTGAGTTCTATAGGCAAATTTCACATTTAATTTCTTGATTTGATACTATTATACTATGTTATTTTTTTGTCGAATAGTATTTTAAATTCAAAATTTATGTTTAAATAAGATTCATTTAGGATGATGACTACGTCTAGGGAGGAGGATGTTACATATCGATTCCTCACCTATCAATCTATCTAATTATTCATAGATATTTAAAGTTGATAAATTAGGATTTGATTATTTTTAAATAAGATTTGACATATATGCTATTTTAAGATAGTAGGATATTGATTAAGTTACATGATTATATCGTTATGAGTTATATTTAGTGTATATATTTATATTAAGAATATGTTGATTTGTTATTTTAGTTATATTTTATGATGTATTTATATCATGATGTTATAATATAACTACCTACTTGTTATAAGGTTGACACAGGAGAACTCATCCCTCAGAGTGTGACAAAGGGAGAGAATCATTAAAGAGGGTGATGTAGATGGAGATGTTTGAGGAGAACAGAGAAAATGGATAGAATATATCACATGCCACAATAACTAGCACACGTTAAAATGGATAATAAATGGTTTTCACATTTATTTATTATTTCTTCCATTAAATAGTTGTTTGCCATGATTTGCTTGTATAGGTTAAATGGATTAATGGAACTTGATTTGCATAATTAGCATGTATGGTAACTAAATGCTAGTATAAAACATGGTTTACATAATTAAATTAAATACATATTATTAATTTGATAAATTATCATTAAATTTATATGGCATTAAGAGGATGAAAATTAAATTACTAAAATTATGGATTTTTATAATTCATGTAGAAAAATAAAATTGAAAAACTACCATTTGAGAGATAACATGGAGAAAGAATAAGAAAATAAAAAAATAAAGAAAATGAAAAGAAATAAATTAGTCTAAAATTAAGAAAAAACAAAAAAATAAATATATTAAATAATGAGAAAAATAAAAGAAAAAAAAAATCAAAAGGAAGAAAAATATTTTAAGGAAACAAACCACACCCTTTTAATGGGAATGGAGATTATGGAATGATATCACACGTATTTTCAAAAGGGAAAAATTGGGAATAGAAGAAGGAAGGCGTACCATAAAGAGAAGGAGAGAAGACATAGGGAAAATGGTAACATATAAGAAGATCATCATCACAATTTACCAGGTAGGTAATGCATTCAATTCTAGTGTATGTTCATTTAAAAATTTTGGGTTGAAAACTATCCATGAAATGTCTATATATTTTTATAGGTTTGTGTTGTACATTCAATTCAGAAATATAAACCCATGATAATC
The DNA here is from genome assembly GCA_037957365.1 of Torreya grandis. Lineage (NCBI taxonomy): Eukaryota > Viridiplantae > Streptophyta > Pinopsida > Cupressales > Taxaceae > Torreya > Torreya grandis. Next base: position 3,207,716 of record JARHVA010001497.1, on the reverse strand, counting down.
ACTTATGGAATGTAGATACTTCCTATTAAACCAAAATCCATTCAACAACCTCATAGTATGGCATTTCACATGTTATAGTAATCATTGTTTTGTATATGATTTTATAATAGGAATATGGTGATTCATGTATTTTTTAGACCACTTCAAATTCAGCATATATATCTAAGTTGCTTATGTTACTCAATTCCTAGAAACATGTATATATCATTAATTAAG
>JARHVA010001497.1:3045000-3202500 GCA_037957365.1 Torreya grandis | reverse complement strand
AGTGGTAGCCAATGAACCAATATATCCTATTTATCAAAAACAAAACAATGGAGATATCGTTTCAGACATGTATTGACTACCTCAATTTGTCCATAAAATTGAGGATGATAGGATGAACTATGAACCAACTGGGTATGATAAAATAACTCAGTCCAAAAATTACTAATAAAAATGAGATCTCTATCACTGACAATGATCTTATGGGTCCCATGCAATTTTTGAACTATATTGAGAAATGCAACAACTACTCTACTAGCAATAAATGGCTAGGATAAAGAACAAAAATGAGCATACTTATTGAGATGATCCACAACAACCAGGATAACACTTTAACCATGATATCTTGGTACCCTGTAATGAAATCCATAGATACCTCTTCCCAATGTTGGATAGGAAAAGATAAAGGATGTAAAATACCTTGGGTTTTGATGTTTTCACCTTTTTTTTATTGACAGATCACATATTCAACCACATCTTTCTAGACATCCCCCTTGAGACCTTCCCAAAAAAATCATGCTTGATTCTGTGATAGGTTTTCAAAAATCTTGAATGACCCCCAATTGGAGTCGCATAAAGTTCTTGAAGTATTTTTTTTATTTAAGAAGAGAATTCTTACATAGGTACAATTTGTTTTTATACCATATTGCATTACCCTTCCATGTGAATTTTTCAAATCCACCTAAACCTTGCTGCAGATTTTGAATCAAATAATGAGTAGAACTATCATGTTCCTATTCCAATAGTGCTTCGCCTAGCTAATCTACCTACAAAATGGTTATGGCAGATATAAATGCCTCAATTTATTCATCTTTTCTAGATAGTGCATCTGCTACCATGTTGTCCTTGTCATTTTTATAGACAATTTAAAAATCATGTCTCCATTGTTTGACTACATGAAAAATGGTCATCATCTCCTTCTCATAGATAGGCTTATGCTGAATTTTAACCTTTAGTTGATGAATTTCAAATTCAATTGGTCTTCCTTATTACATGAGTAAAACACCCATACCATACTCAGATGCATCACATTCAACCACAAAAGTCTTGGAAAAATCAGGAGTGGCTAATACTGGAGTACTGAACATAGCCAATTTCAATTATTCAAATGTTTGGGTAGATATATTAGTCCACTAAAAGGAGTCTTTATTTAACAAAGAGGTGGGTGTAGATACAATACTACCATAATTTTTGACAAACCTGTGATAGTAACCAATAAGCCCCAAAAATCCCTAGAGTTGCTAGAGTATCTTATGAATTGGTCAGCCCACCATTACTTATATTTTTTTAGGATCCATGTATAATCCTTCATAAGACACCAAATAACCCAAATATTAAACCTCATAATCCCCAAAAATATAATTGGAAGGTTTAGCATACAATTGATTTTGTTTCAAACTCGAGAGTACATGTTTCACATGTTGCAAATGGTCTTCCCAAATTTTACTTTAAATATAGATATCATCAAAGAATACCATTAAAAATTTCTTCAAAAATGTCTAAAAAATAGTATTCATCAAACTCTGGAGAGTAGATGGTACATTTGTTAGACTAAAAGGCATAACTAGAAACTCATAATGGCCCTCATGAGTCTTGAAAGTAATTTTGGGTATGTCTTCATCATGGATCTAGATTTGATGATACCTCAAACACAGATCTAACTTGGTAAAATAATGAGCACCATTCAATTCATCTAGAAAATCATCAATGATAGGAATAGGAAACTTATCTTTGATAGTGTACTTGTTAAGTTGTCTATAGTTAGGGCACATCCTCCAAGTGTCATCTTCCTTTCTCACCATGACAACTAGTGAAGAATATTCACTTTGGTTGTGGTGAATGATTTTTATATCCAACATCTTGTATATCATATTTTAAATTTAACTTTTCTAGGCATAGGGATAATTGTATGGCTTGATGTTGGGTGGTCTACTGCCAAGAATAAGTGTCATAGAATGATCATGCATATAACTAGGTGGAATTCCTTTTGGCATGTGACCAAAAATAATAGAATGGGCATCAATCACTTATTTTAGGTCAAGAGGTAGAGATGGATGAGTTGGCTATACTTTCATGGAAAATAATTGACCTACAAATCCATCAGTACCTTTACAGAGAATATTAGTCATTAGATGGGAACTAACAAGTTGTCAAGATTTAGACCTTAATACCCTTAGCTAAAATGTCCTATCTTCATAATGAAAATGCATGAATAATTCTTATAAATTCAACTCAATAGTTCCCAAAGTGGTGAGCCACTTGACTCCTAGAACAATATCAGCTCCACCCATGGGAATAACAAACATAAGAGAATTCAATAAGTAGTCTTCCATAGCCAACTTAATATTATGACATTTACCTGAATAACTAAAAATATAACCATCTACAATCATAACTTAAAATTCTAGAGCTGAATAAATAAAATACTTCAAATGAGTAGCCAACTTACTATGGATGAAGTCATTTGTGCTCCCAAATTCAATCAAGATAGTGACCTTTTATATCTTAAGTAAACCCATCCCCTTAAGAGTTTGTGGTGTACTAATACCTAAAAGGGAATGACAATAAATAATAGGTTGAGAGTTTTTAGATTCATCCTCAGGAAATTCTTCATCCTCATCATGTACTTCTTCATCATCTTCATTATCATTGGCACCTTAAATGTAAAACAACTTATTTTTAGGACAACAATGGTCTCTACTCCATTTTATATCAAAACCATAAAACAACCATTTGGTTTTCTTTTCCTAAATATTCATTGTGTTAATCTGGTGGGCTATGGAAATGATGGTGATGGAAAGTTATGATCATGACCAGTGGTAAAAGTTTTCCTTTTAACCATCTCTTTTTCTTCTATCATACGTGCCTTAGGGATAACTTATGATAAAGATGTTGGGTTAATTATCTTAACCTTGAATTGGATGCTATATTTGAGGCCACCTAAAAATAGATCAGTCAAATTTTCCTCAGTGATATCTTCCACCCATAAAGAGAGATTATGAAACTGATGAATATAATCCTTCATAGTTCCTATTTACCACATCTTGGTTAATTGGTTAAAATAGTTCTTAGAGACATTATTATTATAATGATCCAAAAAATCCTTAATGAAAATAGACCATATAATAAGAGCACCATTATTTTTCTTTTGGGCATAAAACTAACGATACCAAATAAATTGCTCAAGTTCTAGATACAAAGATGCCACTATCACCTTCTAAGAATTCAGGGTTTGATACAACTCTAATAAATTCTAAATTTAGGTAATCTAAGTGAGAGGATCCTTACCATTAAACTTACACATGTCTACTTTTGGCAACCTTAGTTTCATAGCAGCATGGGAGTTGTTGAGAGGAGGATTTAAATTCTTAAGTGGAGGGTTATTGGGCTCAAACTTAGATGTAAGGGCAACTAATTGCATAGTAATATTATAAAATTCATTTTGAACCACATTAATCTCTCTATGAATCCTTGAAACATCATCTTAGACTACAATAAAGTCATCATTCTTCTTCAAGTTATTTATATCTACTTGAAACTGATAAATCATTGAATCTAAAGTTTTAGATTCCATTTCATTGGTAGGAGTCTTAGGAGTTTATTTCCCCCTTTTTCTTCCTCAAGTACCCATACCTACCATATAGAAACCCTAGGAGGGTTTTTATCCCCAAAAAAGTGTCCCAGGAAATGGTACCGTTATGATCGACTTGTCAAGATAAATCCAATGACTACCTTTGTGCACTAGGGTAAAAAATTTTGTACCAAAAAATATACTAATAGAATATTTTGTTGTGATCAAAAATGCATTTCAAGTAATATTACAATGACAAAAAAATCAAGTCTTCCTAGATTGTAAGTTATGTTTTTTTGCTCCCACCACTCCTAGAAGCCACACCATACCATATCTGAAGAAAAATGCCACAAGAAACTTTCCCAAATCGAAGCTTTGATACTAATTATAATTAAATTACTTATATTTTCACATGTAATGATATTATATCATATATAATAAGTAAATATGAGATATCACATAGCAATAATTCGTAGCAAAATATAATACTGGATAATATATCAAGGCCACTTCGAGGGGTAAACCTCGATAATAATGCACTAATAATAAAATACTCAACATAATGAATAAATACTAACCACTACCACCTATATATATTCTACTTAATCAAGGTTATTCCATACTCTGACCTATCTAAGAACATAGAGAAATGTGAAAAGTAAATAAAAGAGGTATGTAATCCACAAGTCATCCATACATATCCCTAGACACACCAATGGTTAAGGGAATAACATTTTATCATTGTACCATCTATAGTTGGCATTTGTAATTAAATTCCATATTAGTTATGATATGTTTCATATGTTGATAAGTGATTAGTGAATATTAAATGTCACATTCTTATTTAAAGTTATCATAATTTGACTATTTTATATTTTCATTGCTTAGATTCTCATGGTGTAATATATTTATAGTATATGTGTTTAATTTAAAAACAATATCACATATTTCTAGTTACATACCAATAGGGTTGTTACATGTGTTCTTCCTTATCCTATTCCTCAAAACCATCTTAGATCATATCCTAACTCTTCCATTCATTCTAGGCTCATATTAGATCATGTGGTCCAAGTTGCCAACACCTAATGAGGTCAGGTGCCTCATAAGGTAAGGCAAAATGAATAAAATCAAGAAATACAACCCCATATAAAACCACATCCAATGGTATCTCTTAATAAATATAAAGGGCATTATATCATTAATCACTTAACAAATACACTATCATAGATTTCTTTGTTATAATTATTTGAAAAAAGTACATTTTTGAAGGATATTTTATATTAGGCATTGAATAAGACACTTATCCCTAGTTACATAGAGACTTACCATTTTATATTTGTTATAACTAATTTGAAGGATATTAATAATGTTATATAATTTTTAAATGGTTTATTCCCTGCTCATTCTATTATTCAACAAAATTTTCCTTTTTTTATAGAATTTCAAATTAAATGTACAAAAATGAAATGGGTATTGATAGATAACTATCTAGGTTTGAATATTTAAAATCTCACATTATTACAATGGGTATTAATATGACTTATGTTCAAAATACATAATACTATAAAAGGTTTTTGTGATGATCCTCATCAATCTTTGGAATCTATCAATTTTGATATTAGGATGGGTCATAAATTATTTTCTAATCCATTTCAAGACATGCATTATCATTTTTAATATAATTTAGTATTGGGTAGTCCATGGATACATTAAATGCAATTCTTACCTTTTTATATACATTAATGTGTTTTTTTGATAATCAAGTATTTAGATATTACAATATTATAGAATTTACATCTTAAAATTGATCATAATTAAAAGAACCTCACTCTACCATAGTGATAAAATGAGATATAATACCTATAGATCAAATTCATACATATGAGGTTGGTTAGTCCAATAGATATATTCCAAAACTAACATATATGAATGCTTAAAATACAATACTTTCACCTAAATGGTATACTAATATGATGATATGAAGGATTTACCTTTATTAATAAATTTACAAGATCTACATTTCATATCTAAAAAAGATGTTGATGATAATTCTCATCCTAGTTATTATGATGATACAAATACATTGAACATGCACATTCATGATTGTTTTTGTGGTTTTAATATTCCAATAGTTGGTACAAGTGAATACATAAATGGTTCAAATAAATTCATTCTGGTGAATGCATATACAGGGAAAAAGTATTTATGATGTTGATAAAGGAATAAATATGTGTTGAAATATGGATACTACACATAATATTATATTTTAGGTGTACCATGGACATACACAATTTTAAAATCTATATTATATAGGTAGTAGGAAAAAAAATACATAAACTAATGCATAATAGGTATTAACAAGTTATGGTCACAAATTTAATATATAATTCAGAAATCATGGATATAGAAGAACTTATTATAATCAAAGTTACTAGTGCAAAATATATATCACATGTTATGTTATAAATTTTACTGGAGTTATCATCCTACAATAACATAAAATATAACCCTTTCTTCATTTTCACAAAATAACAGGCACGTTAATGACAATTTCTCAAAATTACAACATTAAATATATATAAATATAATGAGAAATGAATTATTTCTTTTATATAGCTTGTGTTAACACCTAATTATGCTCATTAGTTTTATACATAATGAATATAGACCAACCAATACCACCTATATATAGTCTACTTAGCCAAGGTTATTCCATAGGTTGACCTATCTAAGAACATAGAGAAATGTAACAAGTAAATAAAAGAGGTATGTAAGCCATAAGTCAGCCATACATATCCCTAGACACACCAGTGGTTAAGGGAATAACATTTTATCATTGTACCATCTATAGTTGGCATTTGTAATTAAATTCCATATTAGTTATGATATGTTTCATATGTTGATAAGTGATTAGTGAATATTAAATGTCACGTTCTTATTTAAAGTTATCATAATTTGACTATTTTATATTTTCATTGCTTAGATTCTCATGGTGTAATCTATTTATAGTATATGTGTTTAATTTACAAACAATATCACATATTTCTAGTTACATCCCAATAGGGTTGTTACATGTGTTCCTCCTTATCCTATTCCTCAAAACCATCTTAGATCATATCCTAACTCTTCTATTCACTCTAGGCTCATATTAGATCATGTGGTCCAAGTTGGCAACACCTAACGAGGTCAGGTGCCTCATAAGGTAAGGCAAAATGAATAAAATCAAGAAATACAACCCCATATAAAACCACATCCAATGGTATCTCTTAATAAATATAAAGGGTATTATATCATTAATCACTTAACAAATACACTATCATAAATTTCTTTGTTATAATTAGTTGAAAAAAGTACATTTTTGAAGGATATTTTATATTAGGCATTGAATAAGACACTTATGCCTAGTTATATAGAGACTTACCATTTTGTATTTGTTATAAATAATTTTAAGGATATTGATAATGTTATATAATTTTTAATTGGTTTATTCCCTGCTCATTCTATTATTCATCAAAATTTTCCTTTGTTTATAGAATTTCAAATTAAATGTACAAAAATGAAATGGGTATTGATAGATAACTATCTAGGTTTGAATATTTAAAATCTCACATTATTACAATGGGTATTAATATGAATTATGTTCAAAATACATAATAATATAAAAGGTTTTTGTGATGATCCTCATCAATCTTTGGAATCGATCAATTTTGATATTAGGATGGGTCAAAAATTATTATCTAATCCATTTGAAGACATGCATTATCATTTTCAATATAATTTAGTATTCAGTAGTCCATGGATACATTAAATGGAATTCTTACCTTTTAATGTGCATGAACGTGTATTTTTAATAATCAAGTATTTAGATATTACAATATTATAGAATTTACATCTTAAAATTGATCATAATTAAAAGAACCTCACTCTACCATAGTGACAAAATGAGATATAATACCTATAGATCAAATTCATACATATGAGATTAGTTAATCCAATAGATAGAGTCCACAACTAACATCTATGAATGCTTCAAATACAATAATTTCACTTAAATAGTATACTAATATGATGATATGAAGGATTTACCTTTATTAATAAATTTAGAAGATCCACATTTCATATCTACAAAAGATGTTGATGATAATTCTCATCCTAGTTATTATGATGATACAAATACATTGAAGATGCACATTCATGATTGTTTTTGTGGTTTTAATTTTCCAATAGTTGGTACAAGTGAATACATAAATGATTCAAATGAATTCATTCTGGTGAATGCATATAAAGGGATAAAGTATTTATGGTGTTGAAAAAGGAATAAATATGTGTTGAAATATGGATACTACACATAATATTATATTTTAGGTGTACCATGGACATACACAATTTTAAAATCTATAATATATAGGTAGTAGGAAAAAAAATACATAGACTAATGCATTATAGGTATTAACAAGTTATGGTCACCAATTTAATATATAATTCAGAAATCATGGATATAGAACCATTTATTAGAATCAAAGTTACTAGTGCAAAATATATATCACATGTTATGTTATAAATTTTACTTGAGTTATCATCCTAAAATAACATAAAATATAACCCTTTCTTCATTTTCACAAAATAACAGGCACGCTAATGATAATTTCTCAAAATTAGAACATTAAATATATATAAATATAATGAGAAATGGATTATTTATTTTATATAGCTTGTGTTAACACCTAATTATGCTCATTAGTTTTATACATAATGAATAAAGACCAACCAATACCACCTATATATAGTCTACTTAGCCAAGGTTATTCCATAGGCTGACCTATCTAAGAACATATATAAATGTAACAAGTAAATAAAAGAGGTATGTAAGCCATAAGTCAGCCATACATATCCCTAAACACACCAGTGTTTAAGGGAATAACATTTTATCATTGTGCCATCTATAGTTGGCATTTGTAATTAAATTCCATACTAGTTATGATATGTTTCATATGTTGATAAGTGATTAGTGAATATTAAATGTCACATGCTTATTTAAAGTTATCATAATTTGAATATTTTATATTTTCATTGCTTAAATTCTCATGGTGTAATCTATTTATAGTATATGTGTTTAATTTACAAACAATATCACATATTTCTAGTTACATCCCAATAGGGTTGTTACATGTGTTCCTCCTTATCCTATTCCTCCAAACCATCTTAGATTATATCCTACCTCTTCTATTCACTCTAGGCTCATATTAGATCATGTGGTCTAAGTTGTCAACACCTAACGAGGTCAAGTGCCTCATAAGGTAAGGCAAAATGAATAAAATCAAGAAATACAACCCCATATAAAACCACATCCAATGGTATCTCTTTATAAATATAAAGGGTATTATATCATTAATCACTTAAAAAATACACTATCTTAGATTTCTTTGTTATAATTAGTTGAAAAAAGTACATTTTTGAAGGATATTTTATATTAGGAATTGAATAAGACACTTATGCATAGTTATATAGAGACTTACCATTTTTTATTTGTTATAAATAATTTTAAGGATATTGATAATGTTATATACTTTTTAGATGGTTTATTCCCTGCTCATTCTATTATTCATCAAAATTTTCCTTTGTTTATAGAATTTCAAATTAAATGTACAAAAATGAAATGGGTATTGATAGATAACTATCTAGGTTTGAATATTTAAAATCTCACATTATTACAATGGGTATTAATATGAATTATGTTCAAAATACATACTAATATAAAAGGTTTTTTTTATGATCCTCATCAATCTTTGGAATCGATCAATTTTGATATTAGGATGGGTCATAAATTATTATCTAATCCATTTGAAGACATGCATTATCATTTTAAATATAATTTAGTATTCAGTAGTCCATGGATACATTAAATGGAATTCTTACCTTTTAATTTGCATGAACGTGTATTTTTAATAATCAAGTATTCATATATTACAATATTATAGAATTTACATCTTGAAATTGATCATAATTAAAAGAACCTCACTCTACCATAGTGACAATATGAGATATAATACCTATAGATCAAATTCATACATATGAGGTTAGTTAATCCAATAGGTAGAGTCCACAATTAGCATCTATGAATGCTTCAAATACAATACATTCACCTAAACAATATACTAATATGATGATATGAAGGATTTACCTTTATTAATAAATTTAGAAGACCCACATTTCATATCTACAAAAGATGTTGATGATAATTCTCATCCTAGTTATTATGATGATACCTACATTGAACATGCACATTCATGATCGTTTTTGTGGTTTTAATTTTCCAATAGTTGGTACAAGTGAATACATAAATGATTCAAATGAATTCATTCTGGTGAATGCATATAAAGGGAAAAAGTATTTATGGTGTTGAAAAAGGAATAAACATGTGTTGAAATATGGATACTACACATAATATTATATTTTAGGTGTACCCATGGACATACACAATTTTAAAATCTATAATATATAGGTAGTAGGAAAAAAATACATAGACTAATGCATTATAGGTATTAACAAGTTATGGTCACAAATTTAATATATGATTCAGAAATCATGGATACAAAACCACTTATTAGAATCAAAGTTACTAGTGCAAAATATAGATCACATGTTATGTTATAAATGTTAATTGAGTTATCATCCTACAATAACATAAAATATAGCCCTTTCTTCACTTTCAAAAAATAATAGGCACGATAATGACAATTTATCAAAATTATAACATTAAATATATATAAATATAATGAGAAATGAATTATTTATTTTATATATCTTGTGTTAACACCTAATTATGCTCATTATCGACATAAAACACGTAATAACTAAAAGACTATAATAAGGGATCCTTTGACTAATAATAATTTTATTTAGAATGATTATAGATAGAATTTAAAAAATAGTGTTGACAAAGATCCAAATGTATGTAAACTTGAATTTATATAGCTGATAGGTCATGGTAAATATGATTTGAAAAAGTTTAAATATTTTGAGGATTCAATAGGACATAGGATAATGTTATCCATTTATCACCCCAAAGTTATGGACACAATAATTACTGTTATGTAAATAGGGAATAATATATGTGATACATTGGGTTATTAATGGTTACATCAAATAGAATTTATAGTTTACAAGTTACAACATTGTATTAAATTAAAATTAGAAGATAGTACAATTCATATTTGTATGACGGTGTTGATGATAATCATAGACTCATAAATGATAACGAGTGATAAATGTTTATTATTATAAAAAAAATCACATGATGATTACTACAAACTATAAAAACATGTTATATATCTCCACAAGATTCTAAAAATATAGAAGGTAAATCTAAAATTATAAAACATGAGTGGTATGATCATCATGCAATGAGGATTATCTATGGGAATTTGACAACATTCAATATGCATAAGTTGATATTATACCACCAAATCCATATTAATATTATATGCACTTATTGGATGTGTTTTTTGAATTTTTTAATAGCATGGTCTCATATATATATATATATATATATATATATATATATATATATATATATATATATAACATTTCAAAAAAATAAAAAACTGGGACATATGCATTATATGTCATGTTCATTTAAATAATTTAATTTGTGATTAAATATATGTAGTAATTATCTATATTTATTTTTATATAAAATATGTTTCCAAAGCTTACTAGAGTGGTTTTTATAACATGTCACTTCTAGATGCAGTTTTAGGGCGTGGTCTTATCTCAAACATAAAAGTTTTACAAAGACAAAACAACTCTAACCCATATAGTGACACATTATGCTCTTTTTTGATTCTAATGGACCTGTCCCAGTGAAAAAATGATCTAATTATTCATATTTAAACCATTCAAAAGCTTTATACATCTTGTTTACATATCATGAAGCTCATTAAGGGCATTCTTTTTATAGGTTATATCACTCTATGAATTTCCATACGATTCATACTTCAATACATTAAATTAAAAGTTTATTTTCCCAACTAATTTCACATTGATATGATATTAGATACCTATTATTTTTAGTATCATGATGCTTCAAATTAGTTATATAAACATCACTTGACTTAACCATGCATTATTTTTAGGTTTGATTTATTGCTTTGTGTGTTATGTTTTATTGAAGTTTATTGAATTGTGAAAATTTAAACATGTCCTTATATTAAATTATAAGCAACATTTTATTCTTTTATGCATGTAATTGAAATTCAAACATGTTCATTAAATGTGACCCCTTAGCTTTCTATTACATTTTTTTGGTGTGTCATGGCCATGACATTGTTTGCTTAGTAATTTCAATTTTATTTTTATGCCATGAAAGATATAATGAATATTCCTAGTAATTTTATGCCTTGATTAATATTATGTATCCTCCTTGATTTATTCTATATAATTTTCACATTTTAAATATGATCATTACTTATTGTGTTCTTTATTTCTAACATCTATCTAAAAATGACACTATGTAGGCTACATACCATATATATCATACATTATAATTTTATTATATTATAAATGTGATGCCATGATCTCCATTTATGTCACTATTACCCATATTTAAATATTTTATATACCATATTTTCACTTAGCCTTTTATTTTTAACTAAGTTACTGTACAGGCTTCAAAACTCACCTTAAAATATGGGGCATACATAGTGGCTTGTCTTAGAGACTAAGTTGAAATAGTCCATCACAAATACATGAAATGACATATTTTTATAAATTTTTCATAATTCATGCCTATTTTCTACGAAAAATACACATTTAGATAACAACACTCTATTTCGACAATAAAGTAGGCTAGGTTTGTCAAGAAGAACACACTAACACTTTTTAGAAGTTTTATAATTTCATTTAGGATGTAGAACAGTTTAGAATGTAATTATAAAGAGTTTTCATGTTTATACAAAATATCATCTCATATTTTTTTTATTAAATTAGGAGCATCATGCATGATAAATGTTCTATAATATTACATAATTTTACTAAAAAATCAAAGTGGTACTACCAGGTTATTTGAATCCATCTACTCAAATATCAAATTAGGGCATGTGCATGACACATTATCACTTTCTTAGTCCATTTACACCATTTTTAAAAAAATGAATGATAATATATGCCATTATCTATGTTATATAAAATAGACTCAGAGAAAACTATTTTTTCACTAGAATGAATCTTATTCCTTATGTAGTGGTTGATTCACCATTTTAACACAATTTTTTACACCAATTTCACATCAAATTTATCTATTAGAGTTCTTAATGAGATTATATGTGTTTATACTACCTCAATATATGTTATGATGGATTCTTAAACATTTTATATTCTTAAAACACTCACATTTCAATGAGGATTAGGGCATGCACCATCCAATCTAATTTTATGAATGAAAAGAGATATCAATGTGACCTAACTTCTATAGTCACTATTTTATCACAATAAAACATAATAGTTAACGTATCCAAACATCTGTATTCATTCCTTTTTATTTGATATTTAAGTTTATTTTATTTTCATTCATATTTTAATCCTAATTAAGGACTAATTTATACATATTTCATTATAGGTTTACATGAAGCATAGTTCAACATGTGGCATACATCCAATCCTACTCAACACATGTAAGCGTGGGGTAACTCTCTTTCTTCTACTCTAGTATTTTAATTTTTTAACCATGAATAGAATATAAGTGGTGTAAATTTATTCACTAAAATTTACATCAAATGAAAAAATACACCTGTGACCATCTTTTTATATTTACTTAGATCATGCTTAATCCATAATTTTTAAATATTATTCCTCAACATTTATGCAGATTATGTTTGTCCTTAAGAAATTATGATACTATATACCCCTATTCCTCATTTAAAATATCCTAATCTCATTATTATACTAATCCACATTGTCATTTTATCTACTTCTACTCCTCATACAAGTCCACTCCTTTTGGATGATCCCACTTACTAGTAGTGTTTAAATCCATGGATGGGTCCTCCTCCAAAAAATGACTAATTTATCAAACTCAAATTCACCTGAAAAGTCATTACACATGTTTATCAAGTCATATTTGAGGAATTTTACAAGAGACCAGTATAGAAGAATATTTTTCTTTCATTTGTTTACGGGTTGGAAAGAGGATTATATATTACAAACACCGTAATTATTCTAATTTTACTTTGAAAATAAAGCACCTATTTTTCCCATTTAAAATTCCACATATTTTGATTATCCTTGGCCTAAGTCTAAGTATTCCTCTAAGGTCACAAGCCATTATTGAAGCACATTATTACACCAAGATTTCACCATCATATAACATTACACAAGTATTATATATATATATATATATATATATATATATATATATATATATATTATATATATATATATATATATATATATATATATATATATATATATATATATATATATATATATATATCACTGTAGCATGGGATAATTACATTGAGTTTTATCACTCTTAAAAGTCTTAGTATGCAATAAGTGCTCAACACAAGGGGTGTTGAGGTCAAACATAACTTTATCCATTAAACCCCTCTTACCATTTATATATTTTATTACCAATGATATCTTGATATAAGGTTCCATGTGAATAAGAATATACACAATGGATTCTAAAGGAAATTGAAAAATTAGGAACTATCACATGAGACCTATAGATGAAGGATCACCTATCATATTTTACATAAAAATTACAAAATTGTACCAATCACCAGTGCACTCTAAATATTCCAACAAAGCGTACCCTTGTCCAAATATCATTCACTTATTTCTGGTAGATGTCAAACCCTCTTCTTGCTTCATATTGATCTCGTACAACCATACAATCAAAATCACAGTCATGCATATCCAATTTATATTTAATCTATTCCTCTTCATTACTTTAATTGTTTATCACATTTCTATATTTGGAAAGTTCTAAATCTATTTTTTTGATTTATTACATATCTTATATGCAAACAAATTCTTAAGTTAGATTAGGTTTATTATCTAATCCAAATTTTATAAAAAATAGATTGGTGAACTTGTTTACTTTTTAATATTAGAAAACCCTAATTTCTCCTAGGGATACCCTTAAATAATTTTAGAATCTCTATTAGGTTTGAAGATTATTCTTTTTCCATTTTCCATAGTAATCATGATCATAAGGACTAAATCTACCTATTGTTTATTCATCCAATTTTTGGGTCTAATTTACATGTTGTTTACCTCTAATGGGAAAAATATTTAAATTTCATGTAATTTTATTAATGCATAATTTAAAATAAGATATGAAGTCCCATATTAATCAAAAGGTTAATAGTGAAGATTTATATGAAGCTTATTATTGCATGGCTTAGTTTGAGTTGTCATGTGTTACTAATAGATCTCAAAGGGCTCAAATAGTTCCTTTTATTCCTCTTACTGTCATAAGTCAAAAATTTCCTAGGTCATATCCTACCTCTACTATTTTACTTAGGTTTATAATAGATATTTTGGTCTAAATTATTGTCACTAGATGAGTTTGGGTGGATCATCAAAAAAATGACAAGATTAATAAACAGAAACAATCCCTTTCCATACTAAACCAAATCCTATAGGACCTAATAATAAATATAAGGGGTATGATGTTATTGATCAGTTAATAAATACATAATATTAAATACACATGAACATTGATAATTATCTGTTTGTTTTGAATTTTACATCAGTTGATGTAGGTGAATACAAATATGAGTCAAAGCGAAACATTTCATTGAATGATGATAAATGAAAAAAAAATGATTTTAAATGTATATAAAAATAATAATATGTTTTTCAATATAGATACAAAATAATTAGGGGTACCATGGACTAACATTTTTTTTTCATATCTAGCATTTTTAAAGCACACGAGGCACAATCCATCGAATAATGCATTATAGGCATTGTAAATTTATTAAATAATGTGTAATTCATAGATATAGATATATTTACTACAATCCAAGATAACTATTCAGAGGATAGACCACATGTAATTTTACATATGTTTCTCAATAGAGAATGATTTATTTTACCAATAGTAAGGCATAAATCTACTAGAAGATTATCAAATAGAGAGGGAAAAGCCTTTAATCATTTTTCCAAAATAAAAGGACATGCTACTAATACATGTTCAAAATTAGAAAAAAAAAAAAAAACTGAAAAATAAAATGATAAATGTACTATTACTATTATGCAACCCATACTACCAACTACTAAGGCTCATCATCAAGATCAAATACACAAAAATTAAAAGAATCTAAGAAGGAATCCTTTGAATATCCAAAATATTATTCAGAATGAGTATAGAAAGAAACTAAAAATATATGTGGACATAGAGCCAAATGTATGTACACTTGTATTTATTCACCAACTACTAAGGCTCATCATCAAGATCAAATACACCAAAATTACAAGCATATAAGAAGGAATCCATTGAGTATTCAAAATTTTATTCAAAATGAGTATAGACATAATTTAAAAATATATGTGGGCACAAATACAAATGTATATACACTTTTATTTATTCACCATATAGGTCATGTTAACTATACATTACAAAAAGTTATATATTATTGAGATTCAGTAGCACATATTACAATATTTGTCACATGTTGTCCCAAAGTTGTGGACACAATAATTATTTTAATGAAAATATGCATTAAAATAAGTGCTACATTATGTAAAAAATGGTTTATTTAATTGAAATCTATATTTAATAAGTCATGACACTTTATTACATTCAATTTTGAAGATAGTACAATTTGTATTATTTATTGTGTCGTTGATGACAATTATAGATTCAAAAATGATTACCAAGGATCAAATTTCATTTTTATAACCACCATACATGAGGCTTCATGAAAAATAGGAAAACATGATATCTCCATCCGTGACATTAATAAAAATGAAAAATATAAGCATAAAATTATAGAACATCAATGGTATAATGATCACAATGACCATGATCTAAGGGAATTTGACAAGATACAATATATAAAATTAAATAATATTTATCTTCATCAATTGTTCAAGTATTCAAATCCCTTTTATTATTTGTTTTAATTTTAAACTATAATTATTTCATATATTCAAAAATATGAAAAAATATCACACTTCAAAAAGACTAAAAATAAATTGTTATGAATGATATGTCTAGTTCATATACTTCATTTGAGTTATGCCTCGATATATATAATAATTCTTGATATCCAATTTCATATCAACTATATTTCACAAGTGTAATTCATTGAGTTGTATAACATATAATTTATCACTTATAGATGTAATTACATTTGTGATACTATCTTAGACTAATAAATTTGACATTGAAAAAAGCCACTCTATCCAAGAAAGTCATGTATTATATGATTCCAATGGACTTGTAGTGAAAATAGGCATTTATTTTTAAAATTAAAACCAATCATAAGACTTCTAAATTTTCATGCATCTCATAAATTTTGATAGATGCATCTTGTTGGTTCTTAGTTATACACCTCTATCACTTGACCTTGCACACTTGAATAAAATGGAAAACAAAGATGAGAAATCTAATGATATCCTATTATAGCTAGGGGCATGTTTGGCATCCAAAATGGATCTAATAGAGAAAATGATTAGGAGGCACCTACAAAAGATATGGTCAGCTCACTTCTTTTGGCTCTACCTGAACCAAGGTGAGAGGACCTATGGGGTAGCTTTCTCACTTGGAGAGATTATACAATTCATTCTCCATGGGGTTTTTGGTCACAAATAACAATAAATATGACTAGAACACAACCAAACTCATTCACTTCACTTGGGAAAGGTTGTCACATGAAGTAAACAAATGTTCTAGGTCATATGCAAGCTACTATAGATAGATAGGAAAGTGACTACAAACTTCATTTGAAAAGAAATTTTCAATAATGAGGGGATGAAAGGAAGACTAGAATGCTAGTATTCGAAGCACAAAATAGAGACACATGTTAACTATGCAAGATTTGATGCAGATGTAGTCAAATAACACTTATAGTATACAACAAAGTGTCTTATATATAGGGTAAGATAGGGTATAATAGTTGGATAATTATAAAATAGAGAGTGGTATGTTGGTTGTCTTTAAACAACAGGGATTCTTTCAACATTCATGAAACCACCTATTCCAAAGATGTAGGAAACTTAAATGCAATCTAATGGAACTATCATGAGTGATTTGCACTTATCAGTTCTAATGAAATATAAATACCCAAATAATCCTTGAAATTATAGAACATACAATGAAACTAAAATATCACATGTTTTTCACCATTCAATCCATAAACCTAGGGTGCCCTAACAAGTTCTTCATAAACATATTTCCAAACATGACATAGAAAGGGATTTATAATCTAGCTTTAGTCCTAAGATGACTAGTAATGAGTAGAGAACAAGATGTACAATAAACCACATTTGTAAAACATATTACTACACTTCATCAATATAAAATAGCAGAGATCAACAAGAATTTTTGTTAGCCTTATAGGAAAATATTACATGCATCAATGCTTCAAAATGTTGCTATGGGGATAACCATGATCGATTTGTTCCATGTTGAGTAGGGGAGACATATAAATATGCTCTTAGAGCTCACTAATGGTTGTAAATATGCAACCACCTTAGAAAGAGAGATAAAATGCACATAGTAGTGATCCCAAAATGGGGAAGAGATTATACTAATGAGGAAAAACAATGAAAAGCAATTATCCTCCTTGAATAAAAGATAAGCCTTATATTTATACATTTTAAATCTTGGACTATGGGTCAAAATTTTCAAAATTTTAAAATAAACATTCAAGTCTACCAAGATTCTTCCAACCAAAAAATATTCCCTTACCACACCTAAAATTCTCATTAATTTGCAAGAAAAATCATAACTCTAACTATATCTATGAGGAATGATGAATGTTTGGAGCACATCCTTTGATTTCTTGGGTGAAAATGCTTTCAATCAAGGTGAAAGGAGAATATTCATGGTGGAGGGAAAGCAAGAAATTTTTATTTATGTGGAACTCCCTGTAAATGCCCTGGACCACTTGTTTGCATAGCTGGAAACATCTAGACAAATGCCTTCCCCTTTGTGCACACAAAATAAATCCCATTACCTTGTGATGATTTCAATCAAAAAGATTTAGCTGTGATAAAAATAGAAAATGATCCATGGTCACTTGTAAAATATGATTTGTGGTTGCCCACACATATTCTTTTATGCTTTGAATCATTACTACATCCATGAGAGAACCTCCAATTTTAGCTTTTAAACTAAAGCTTACCACATACTAACATTTAGAATGCCACATCAAATATAATTGGGCATTTATGGGGTTCAAAAGTGACCATGTAAAATAATTAGATTCAATTTAGACACTTATCACTTCCTCATGTAATTTAAGCCCTTTGAAAAATCCATCTCATCTCACACCATTGGATCATATCTACTTGAGAAAACATGAGCCATTGATCTTGTGTGAGATGGTCAAGCTCTAATTCATGGCATGCAACTATTCCACCTATCATTTTCACATTTGTTCATAGGGTCCTTAGATTTTAAACCTTAGCTACATACCGTCAAATTTGGATCGAGTGAGGAAATGCACTCCATGATATCATGATCCAAGGGGTGGAGCATTATTAGATATTTCTTATACTTGGCCTTGAGGATATGCCACTTGGTAGTCCCATAGGCTTCTTGTGTAGCTTTCAAATAGTCTCTATTTCCTTGAGCACTATTGAGATATGTGGTGGCACCTTATGCTTCTTGACCTTTTGACCTAATTTTCTCACCATTAGATCTATTGCTACTTTCTTGATATATTGACACTTCTAGATCTCATGTTCCCTTGTAGGGTCTTGAATGCTTTGAATATTCAATCACCATTTCCTCATCCTTACTTGAGAAAATTTATATCATTGGATTTACCTCTGTTTGAACTCAAATGGATACCTCATAGGGCCTAAATTTGATGCTCACATGATTGTCTTAGAATATTTGAACCCAAACAACTACTTTATGTGGCTTAAAATTGATGTTTTAATGCCTATCAATGATGTCTATGAGCTTGTCACTTATGCAATTTGGAACTTTTGTTCAGGAATTTACTCATTAGGATTTTCGTCTTCGACATTCTTGTTTGCATTTGGCATTTTGGTCTTTAGCATTCTTGTTCCCTAATAATCTTGCTCTTTCAACCCTTTTGGACTGTAAAATTTTTTCAAGGCTTTTATTCTATGGTAGTTTATTGGGATAATTATTTTGGTCATTTTACCTGAAATAATTTCTCTTAATAAATTGAGCTTTGCATTCTTCTGAAAGAAATTAAACTTTACACTTCTCAAAACAATGGAATTTTTTTGAGATTTTTATGTGAAAAAAATGTCCACAATAATTCAGCTCTCAAACATTTTGTAGTGGATAAAATGTCCAAAACAAATAGGCCTTAAGGATTTTTGCTAACACTTTTGTTGAAACATAGAATTTTCTCAAAATTTTTGCATGGGAAAAATGCCAGAAGGAAATAAACCTTCATAACTTTTACGTGGGCAAAATGATTGAAGGAAATAAACTTTTGAAAATTTTGAGTTGGCCAAATACCTAAAATAAATAGACCTTCATCATATATTGAGTAAAGACTGAATTAACATGAAACTTAACCTTTTGAAGGAACACTGGAAAATAGGACTTGGGTTGAGGACTTACAAATTTATACTTGACAAGAGCCCAATTTCTTAATTGCAATTTTGGGCACTAACACATCCTTTACATATGTTATATCACTTTATGACTATAATTATTATTGATACTTCATTACATTACATTGTGTGATTATTTTTTCACTTAATTTCACATTTCTCTATTACTAGATTATGATTTGGTGAATATCATGATGTTTACATTTATTTATGTAAACATCACTGCACTTATCAATTCATTATTTTTGTGTTCTCTTTCTCTCTTCACATTTTGTGTGTAGATAGTTTGTTTGGATTATGGACATTTGAACATGTCCTCATTTACAGATCTAATCCTTATTATATGTCTCTATATGTGTGAGTTAAATTTTAACATTTCCCTTGTAGGTGGGTCCTTGACCTTATATTTTTTTATTTTTCCCATATTTGTGTGTAATCTTTATGTGTGTGTCTCATGACCATGGATCTTATTTAATCAATTTTCTCAGAATTATTTCAATGCCATGAAGAATATCATACATCTTCCTATTTTTTCATGACATGATGGATATCATGCATCCTCCCCGATGAATTCTATATCAATTTCACATTTTTCATATGATTATTATTGACTATATTCCTCATCTCTATCATATATTAAGACATGTCAATATTTATGTTATCTTCTACATGTATCATACACTAATATTTTTACCATATTATAAATTTGATGCCATGATATTCAATTTAATCATTATTACTCTATATTTATTTAATTTTTATTAGATATTTTTGCATAACCTTTTATTTTGAGTTAAGGTATTGCACATTATTCATAAATCACCTAAAAAGAAGGGGCATACATAGTGTTTTGTCTTATAGACTCAGAGGAACCATTTTATCATACAAATAAAAAATGAAAGATTCTTCTATGTTGGATACAATTATTTTCTACCCAAAACAACATTTATACAAAAAATCTCCATCTGGTAAATAATATAAGTTAGATTCATCCATAATAGCTTGATTTCATCCCAATAGTAAAAACCAACATATTTAATAATTATAAAAAAAATCACATGGTCTATAAAACAATTTATAATGGGTACTAAGAAAAGAACTCATAATTATACATAGGATCGTCTCATATCTATTGTTAAATTGGGGGAATCATGTAAAACTTGTGTTCCATAATATTACATAGTTATACTAAGAAATCAAAATGGTATTGCTTAGTTATTAGAATCAATGTACTCAAATATTAGATTAGGAGCATCTGTGTAGTACATAATAGGTTTATTACTTGGTTTTGCAGCAATTTTCATAGAAGGAATGGAAACATATAATAGTATTTATGTTTTATACACCAGACTCATATAAAATGGTTTTTCATAAGTTTTCACTACAACGAATATTATTCCATCTCCAGTAGTTTATTCACCCATTTTTCACTAGTATTACACCAAAATTATAAATATTAGATTTCATATAAATATTCCAAGATAGTATACTATCATGATTTTTGCAATGATGAATTCAAAAAAATGTTGATTTCTTAGGATGGTCTCCATTAAATGTGGATTCGATCATGCATAGTCCAATCCATGTTTTTCAAAAAATTAATCTCCAAAGGTCCCACCCTCTCCAATGATTAGTTTTTCAATAGAAAACATAGTGGTTTGTGTACACAAAAATGTTTATTTATTCTTTGTTATTTTATCTATATGTTTCTTGTACTTATTTTCATATTTCCATTCTAATTAATGATGGAATTATAAATGTTTCATTTCATCTTTGCATGGAATAAAATTTAGCTTTTGGACTACATCCAAGATTAATAAACACAACAAAGCTCAAGCATAAATAAATTTATTTTAATATAATACTTCTGATTTTAGTGCTTTACATAAATTAAAATGGGAAAAATGTACTCACTAAAATTATAAAATATTTATAACAAAATGCATTTGTGACCATCCTTTTATAAACAATTATTTCATGCTTAATTACATAGTTTTTAACTGATATTATTCTACTTATATATAGACGATCTCTATCCTAAAGTAGCATGATACATTATATCCATATTCCTCATTCAAGATAGCCTAAAATCACTATTAGTATGATGCACACTTTTAGTTTAGTTGTCTCCACTCCTCAAACAAGGCCACTACTTCAAGATTGTCCATCTCACCAAATTACCTAAGTCTAATGGATGCATCCTCCTACTAAAAAATTGATAGTTTGTGAACTTTAAATTCAGCTAATGGGTTTTATTACATGTTACTAAAGTCCTATGTTAATAATCTCTGAAATAACACTATAAAAGCATACTTTCCATTCATTTGTTTAGTAATTGGAAAGAGTCTTGTATATTGAAAAGACTAGAATTGTTCTAACTAGACATTGAGATGAAACTGCGTACTATTCCTAATTTTGATTTCACACAACCCAAGTATCCTTGAGTTAAGTCTGACTACACCTCTAAGTTCAAAATCTATTGTTAAAACACATAATTTTATTAGGATTTCATTAACATATAATATCACACCTTTATTTCACACACACCACCATAACATGGGAGAACGACATCTGTTTTTATCTCTCTTCATATTATTGATATTTAATAATTTCTTAACACATGAGGTGTTGCTGTCAAGCATAAATTCAACTACTAACCCCTTTTTCCTAGTTTTTTAGTTCATTCCTCATGGTATATTTAGTTAGGGTTCAAAGTGAACAATAACATACATAATGGTTGCTATAGTATATCAAAAGCTTTTGTACTATCACATATGACCTACAAGAGAAGCCACACCTTAAATATTTCACATGAAGTAGAAAAACCTATTGGATGCTAATTTTCCATATAAATGGTAACATATGCTGACATTGTCCACATAGCACAGCGTTGTCCTAGTAAGATGTGAATGCATGCTTATGACTCATAGTGACCTCGTACAACTGTAAAGTTAGTCTTCTAGTCACAGTCACAACCCTACATATATATTTTATAACTCAATTACTCCTTCCAAGGACTTTTCTTTTTTAACACATTTCTATATTTGACAAGTTCTAAATGAGTTTGTTTTACTTATTGCATATCTTATACACTGTGATTTTATGTGGATTTTTTCTAAATTGAATTAAGATTATTGTCTAATCCATTTTTAAATGAAATAATTAACATCTATGATTTGCTACAGTATATCAATGGGATTTTTAAGTCATAAGATATAATAAGGACAAAAGTTGTGTTGGTGAAGGACAAGAACTAAGTAGATGACTATGTAAAGATGATAAAATGATTAGTCTCCAATAGTTATCCTCTACTTCTCCCACAACACAACCTAACTTACCTGTATTGACTAATAATTGTTAGAATCTAGTAGAAGAAAATTGTTTCCATATTTAATTGAATGAGGTTTATTTTCATGAATTATTATTATCACCTTGAACCGAACATATAATTTCTGAAGAGCTAAACTGGAGGACATAATTTTGTGATCTCCACCTTAATATATTCATCATAGTGATAGTAGCTCTCGTACCAAAACAAATTGTTGGTGAAGTCGTCCTTACCATCCTTATAGAAACACATTTTTATTAGTAACTTATGGTACTGTTGTTTTCATCGAAGAGTATTATTTTGACCTATTAGGTATCGGCATCCAATAAACAAAGGATGCTAGTGAAAAATCTAAGTCAATTTACAATGTTCATGGTACGGTTTGAATAGTTTACTATTTTTACTAGTTACCGATAAACAGTGATTAGTCCCATTTATGTAATACAATGAAATTGCAGTATGTTTCTAATGTCTCTAAGAAACAACATCTCAACTACTTGAAAGAAGAGTTATTCAAAATAATATTTAATTTATCACCCCTACAACTAGACCTACAGTAAATGTTAACAGAAGATCATTGAATAGTCCCTCCTCTCACAGTCTCTCAGAAAATGTAAGTTTAACATTCTCTCCTAATGCAATCTCAAGTTTGAATGAATCAGACAGAAATTACAATTGCATGTGGATTACTCCTATTCATGCAAATGATGCCCCGTATTCTTTCCTTTTTGTTACCTCCAATCGAACAGGTAAGATATCCGGTAATCCTCTTCAACCATGTTCATCTCTTTCATTTCTAATATTAATTATAATTCAAACTCTTACTCCATTCCTTCTATTTTCAATACCTATACAAACCCATTCAAACTACATAGTTCACCAACTAAATCATGCGAACGAAATATTTTTCCACAAGCAGGTACTATAATCAATCAGAACACTTATTTAATTCAAAGCCATTTCAATTTGGCATATAAGGAATTTATCTATTTCAAATTAAGATTTTGTCATCTTGTTTGATCAAGATATTTTATTAACTATATTATAAATGCCAAGGAATAATAAAATAAATTTAATTATAGGTTTAAGAGTATTACTATCCTTTCATTGAAAATAAAACACTTAAAAGTGGTACACAATATAAGAACAAATTAATCATTGCAAAGATGATATTTTTGGGGAAAAATCATTTCTAAAAGACTAATATTTTTTTAAGTCGTTATGAGTTGATTATCTTGAACAAGGGAACAACTACTTCAAAAGAATTACGTGATATATGTTATG
This sequence comes from Torreya grandis, assembly GCA_037957365.1. NCBI lineage: Eukaryota > Viridiplantae > Streptophyta > Pinopsida > Cupressales > Taxaceae > Torreya > Torreya grandis. The sequence goes on along the minus strand of JARHVA010001497.1, from coordinate 3,177,544 downwards.
GATATTTTTTTTATTAACTTTTATTGAATTTTATATCCTACCTATATACTTTGAGCATTATTATTAATATATTTATATCTATAAATTTAATAAGTGGACCTATATGCTTTTGTCTTTGAAATTCTAGAATTATGTGAATCTTATATGAATGGATTCCTTGTTAACATGACCCCTTGCTAACATGGGTCATGACATGATTGTTATAAGACTTATTATGGCTACACAATTATTATCACCTTATGAGAAAATTATATAAGATTACGTAAGTATCATATTTTAGTTTCAAAGTTTAGTAGTGCAAGTATGAATAAGTTACATAGTATATATTGACACGTGAAATGTCGACTTGAATTATTTATAAGTTTTAGATCTATTTTTTTTTAGAGTATTTAATGATCTAACAGTATCTGCAAAAGACCAAAAAGAGAAATAAAATTGTTATGTGTCTTTCCAGTTGTAAATTTGCTTTGAGAAAAATAATTGTTGTGTATCTTTCAAATTGTAAATTTACATTGCATAATACTTTTTATCATTTGAAAACAAGATGGGAAACTATAAAAAATCTCTAATTAATATTAATCGGCATATTCATAATACCTAATCTCATATGTTTGCTTCTATAAATCATATATAATATAGTATTTATTATTTCTTGGTGCCAAATGGTTAGAATGCTATATGTTTATTTAGAAAGTAATAGACTCCTTAGGATAGTAAAAGAAAGTAAATAAACCAATAAATCATGTTAACATTCACAGATGTCAAGAGTGTCTCAAATGGGAGTTGGAAGCATTATTTTTAATAAGTATAGAAATTGTGTTGGGGAAGGAAAAAAAATGATGAAAGGACAATTTAAATATGTTAAATGATTGGTATCCACTAGTTATTTAACAATACAAATTCACTTATTTTTTAAGATTATTAATTTTTAAATTTTAATATAAATAATTTATTGTGGTATTTAATGGAGTAAGATGTTTTTCCAGTTAATTATTCTTATTACTTGAATAAAACATATGATGTTATTGAGATATAAATTTTATCACATTATTTTATCAACTACATCTTCATAGATTTTTCATAACACAAATAATTATCATAATAAAATGATTTATTAATAAAACCATTTTTTGTTCTTATAGAACCACCTAATTTTTTAATTCAAATCTATTTCAATTTTGCATGTTAGATATTAAATATTTTTTTATTTATTATTTCTTCATCTAATTTTATCACAATAATATACTAACACTACTATATATCATAAAAAAACAACTATATAATATAATTATAAGTGTAAGGGTAAATATCCACTCATTAAAAATAAAACATTAAAATGGGTAAACAATATAAGAGTGCAGTATTCTTTGCTATATATCATAAAGAAAAACTATATAATATAATTATAGGTGTAAGGGTAAATATCCACTCATTAACAATAAAACATTAAAATGAGTAAACAATATAAGAGTGCAGTATTCTTTGCAAAGAGAATCTTTTTGGGAAAATAAATGAAAATCATAATTTCTTTATTATTTTATATATATAAATTGAATATTGAACAAAATTACTTTCACTGACTTAATATTATATTCATTTAAATGTTCTAGCACACATATATTTCTTTCCCATTAAAACTACCCTGTTAATCAGTACATTAAGGAAGCATGTGATGTTATGTAATAGTTTAAAATCTTAATCTAGGCTGATATATCAATATAAATAGATATTTGATTAATGCATTGGAAACCTATACATGATATAGATTTATTAAATAGATCTGCATGTTTAATAGAATATGAGTAAATGGAGGTAATGCCAAAGGTTTCGTCTTTAAATATTTTTGTCTTAGGGCTTTCATTGTAATAATTGTTATTGCTTTTCATGTGTGAGAGAGACATTTTTAAAATTATATTGTAAGTATTATTTATAAGTTTTTGAAATCATTTTTATATATTAATTACATAATTGTTTGGGAAAATAATTCATTACGGAAAGATAAATTAATAATATTTAGTTTCCTTTCTGTTATAACCATAAGTTAAAAGAAAATAAACAAGATTTATCAATCTATATCGATAAAGAATAAGCATTTTCATAACTTCCTTTACATATGTTGGTAGTTGTTGATAGTTGTAAATGTTACTTACAGAACCATTTTAGAAAAACTCAAAACAAGTAAATTATTGATTCTCGGATTATAATGGTTGTAGTATTACATATATAAGTCTATTGATTTATGACTATACATAGATGTACTCAATGCCCCATTTCAAAATTGATGATTATGTTAGGGGGTGACATGTTAGTTAATTATGATTTGTGGTATTTATGTTGATCATTTAGTGTAAAATGGAACATAGTCAAAAGGAAATATGAATCAATAAAATAAGTTATTTGTTAAAGATTAACATTTTTTAATATTATTATAAAATATTAATAAAATGAAAATATATCAAAATACTTATAATATATATTTTTTTGGAATCTGTTTTATCATAAATATGTATTGAACCCTACATAGTAATTATATACTCTAAACATTATTATTAGTATGATTCTATCATTAATAGTAAATATATACTCTAAACATTATTATTAATATGTTTCTCTCATTAACTTTAATAAGTGAACGTCCATTTTTCGATCTTTAAAATTTTAAAAAACTGTTCATCTTGTATGATGTTATGTGCCTTTGATGTTATGTACCCTTGATATGTGATATAAATTTGTTAAACAAGTAATATTATTGATTGATTCACGTGGTGTTGAGAAAAAAATTTAAATAGGTTGAGAGTTTGAGTTTATGGAAAAATGTCTGCCCTTCTTACAAACTAGGATAATTCCATGGGAATAAACATTGTTTTTGGTGGTTTAAAATAAACAATAGATTCTATGCGATCACAACCTCTTAAAGAACCATTAGTTAGATAGTATAATGATGAAGTAGACGCACATCTCCTGTATATTGGCATTTTAAACTCAATACTATCATCGTCAATTGTATTTTGATTTCATCTTGTGCGAAATATGAAGTATACGTTAAGAATGATAGATTTGAATGATATACAAGAGGGAATGGATTTAGTGAAATGGGAATTTTATTTGTAGTTAATTGAATGACAGTGCAAAAATAAAATTCTCAGCAAGTTTAGGGGCTGGATGCGATGGAAAAAAAATATATCTCTTATTTATATTCTGTAACTGAAGTTTTAGATATACTTTTACCCTTGATTTGATATGTTTTTACTTTTGATTTGATGGGAATGGTTCTTTTGATATATTTTTAAAAGTATTTATTGTTTTGAATAGAAAATTAAAAACTTAAATTTTCCTAAATTAGATATGCATGTATTTTGTTTTAGATATGCTTTTACCTTTGATTTGATATGCTTTTACCCTTGATTTGATGGGAATGGTTATTTTGATATATTTTTAAAAATATTTATTGTTTTGAATAGAAAATTAAAAACCTAAATTTTCCTAAATTAAATATGCATGTATTTTATAAAACTCAGATTACACTGTGAAGTAGAGTATCTTTTTGTGACTTCGGTTATTCCTGAGAAAAAATTGTGTTATACTTAATGCTATATTAAATGATCATCTTAAAAAAACAAATAATGTTGTGTAATGTGTTCTTTGAAAAGTCTCACAGATAACACTGGTAACATTGGTCAACTCTAATAATGTTGTACACAATTAAAGTGGTATATATTCTACAGAAATTAGCATTAACTCTTATCTTAAAATCTAAATACTACTCCAACAATAATATTCTTTGTCAACCTAAAGCTCCTAACCTTTAAAATAAAGAATTATTTTTATCACTATAATTTCTCTGACTTTTGAGTGTTTCTAACGTGTCATTGACAACAAAAATGCAAGCGATGGCCACAACATTTGAAAGACTTGATCATGCATACCAACTAGGATTGCATTGAAGAAAAAATTAATAAAACAATTTTTACGCGTGCAGTGGGGTTCAATAACGCCGTTTCCAAAAATAAGTGTATATCAACGTCAATCTACATCCCGCTTTAATCGATTTGTAGTATAGGGATTGTCGAAAAACGACTCTCACAGTCGAGAGATAAAAGACAAGATGATTGGTGTAAGAGTCGTTTAAGTCGTCGAAGTGGCTTGACCGGGGTCAATGCAAACAAAACAATTATCTGCCGGAGTGGAGTGTCAGGTTCGACTATGGGGCATATCTCATGTGTTATAAACCATTGTTTTGTGCCTACCAAAAATGCATTGGCGATGATTTCAGATCTGTCGAGTGTAGTTGCTGGAGCAGGTGTTATTCATTCTATGGAAACCAAACCAGACGATTTACTTACAGGAGAGAAGGGAAAAATAGATGATGGGCAGCATATGACGGCAATCACGACAGAAATTGCTGGCGATCTTTCTTGCGGTGGATCTCGTAAAGGTGAAGATACTGACTTATACCCGTAACTCTAGTTAATATTCTGGCTGGATAGAAATTGGAGTCTTTCTTTTTGTAGCTATTGGTCGATCAAACAATTTATTTATTTATTTTTTATTTTTTTGTTTTTTTGTTATTTAGGATGTTACGATGCTTGGGCAACTAAATAAAGCATCTAAATACATGCTTTGCAGCAATTTCACAGAAATTTATTTGAGAAGAAGATTTTATATATATATATATTTGATGAATCATTGTTTTATACGGGATTTTTAGTTAAGAGTTAAGGATTAAGGGGTATTTATTTTTTTAAAGTTGTTTGGGGTACGATCTTGGCCTCATTCTTTTTCGCGTATTAAGTTTTGCAAACATCAAGAATTGCTCCCTAGTAAATTTTTATGAGCCAAGCAACTTCATCAATTAAACCAAAAAATATTTAAAAAATCAATCAATAAATAAATAAATATAAATAAATCATCACTAAATTATTAAAAATGGCCCTTGATTTTATATTTATTTATTTAAATCTTACCCAGATAAAAAAAAACCAAAAAGAAGAAAATGGGGAAAATTAAATGTTTATTTATTCCGTGTATTCATGCGAAACAGTTTCTTAAAACAGGGGAAAATCATCCCTTGGCTGAGAAACTACCACCACTGACAAACATAAACATCATGTCACTTGTGCGACCTCCAATTTAATAGACACAACTAGCCCTTCATTGCAAATCCGCTGGTAACACATGGACCCCATGAATTGAACCAATTGAACTAACCAATTATAACTTTTTCAGCATTTGCTTTAGCTTCATAACGCTGAATATTTATTTTAGTGCTACCATGAGTGGAGGCTGATTTCAGTGCTTGTTGATCTTTTGCAATATCTCTTTCTAACTGGTTGAATCTTACATCACCTTCATCCTGTGATTCCATTTCACGAGCCTCTTCCAACCTATTTTTTTCACTTCCATCTGCATATGCATAGCTATAAAATACCTCCAAAACACCTTGTGAAAAAGCACTATGTAATTTTATAATATATGTAAAAATTATACCACATCAAAATAAATATATAAATACAATTAAAATATAACAATTCATCTTTAATAATAATTTAATTTGAGCAAATTGATTTACAGATTAAACATCTACACATGCCTTTTTATTTTTTATAATTAGAAAATCAATACATAAAAGTTGTGGAAGAAGAGTAAGAGAAATAGATTCTTTAAACCAATACAACCAAATTTCATTACACTTTTTCTTTTTCCATGAACAAATTTTATTTATAAAAATCACAATAGGAATGAGGTGTTACCTTTTTGTTTATTTTAATTTTGGTTTTTAATAAGAAAAAGAATAAATAATTGTATATTGAGTAAATTTGAAAATAAACAATTAAAATACAAAATTTAGGTTTACAATAAGATGATTAATAATATGAAAAAATTGGCTATCATAATTATAAGTTAAATAAATGTAATAAAATGATAAAGAAATTAAGAAATGTATGTATCTAAATTGATCTATAAAATTTAAAGTGTACATTAACAGTTTTTACTATTTTTGAGTTACTATCGAAGATTAGGATTCTAATCTTCTGAGGCATGCCCATAGTTATACAAGCATGTCTTTTGCATGCTTGGCCATATCAAACACGATGCACCAATGTTGTCTATGTGATGTTGGTCTTATCTCTATATCACTAAACTACTATTTAGGGGTTTCATAGTCTATTTATTATGGTTCTCATGTCATGTAATTTCTTGATTATGATTAAATATGTACTTTGCAAATGTCCAAAGAAAACTATTATCTGTGACTAAATCTTCTCTTTTTCTTATGATTCATATTCCAAAACAAACAAACTATAACGAAATTGTGATAACCACCAAAGTTGTATTACAATTACATATCATGCATGCTCAAAATTAAATCCTCATATACTTATATGGTGTGCATTTGAAATAACTTGAGAAATGTTTTCAACATCTTCTTCTTTAGAAATAATCAATGCAACTATTAAATACTACTTGCATCCATTGGCACAAGAGATTGTGTAAAGAGACCAAGATGGATAAATGTCTCTATTATATATTAATATAAATCATAACAAACATGGAAAAGATTATATCTAAGATTGATATTTGTTATAACTGATGTTCCTTCTCTATTGACATACTTGATTCATATATGTCCTTTGTTATCTTTAAATATTTATTTGGCAAGGCCTTGTATTTATAATATTTTTCAAGATGACCCATGTGTATTAGACAATTTTTGAAAATACAAACGAAAAGGGTCAGTATATATGAAGGACCAAATAAACCAAATAAAAAACAATAAAAACAATAAAAAAATAACATATATGGGTTTGTGCCCATATAAGATGGGCCCATATAGCTACAAGTTTGTCTAGGAGAAAAAGAGACTCAATTAATGGCAAGGTTTGATAATACATGACAAATAGTTCAGATGTAGTATTAGATATATTGTGAATTTAAAACCATCTTTAAAAAAATTAAATCTCACAATTCTAATTTAATTAAAATATATATATGTGTATAGATATATATGTATATGAGCATATGCGCATATGTGTGTGTCAGTCTATGTATATATGTGTGTGCATATAAACATATATATATGAAGGACCAAATAAACCAAATAAAAAACAATAAAAACAATAAAAAAATAACATATATGGGTTTGTGCCCATATAAGATGGGCCCATATAGCTACAAGTTTGTCTAGGAGAAAAAGAGACTCAATTAATGGCAAGGTTTGATAATACATGACAAATAGTTCAGATGTAGTATTAGATATATTGTGAATTTAAAACCATCTTTAAAAAAATTAAATCTCACAATTCTAAGGCATGCCCATAGTTATACAAGCATGTCTTTTGCATGCTTGGACATATCAAACATGATGCACCAATGTTGTCTATGTGATGTTGGTCTTATCTCTATATCACTAAACTACTATTTAGGGGTTTCATAGTCTATTTATTATGGTTCTCATGTCATGTAATTTCTTGATTATGATTAAATATTTACTTTGCAAATGTCCAAAGAAAACTATTATCTGTGACTAAATCTTCTCTTTTTCTTATGATTCATATTCCAAAACAAACAAACTATAACGAAATTGTGATAACCACCAAAGTTGTATTACAATTACGTATCATGCATGCTCAAAATTAAATCCTCATATACTTATATGGTGTGCATTTGAAATAACTTGAGAAATGTTTTCAACATCTTCTTCTTTAGAAATAATCAATGCAACTATTAAATACTACTTGCATCCATTGGCACAAGAGATTGTGTAAAGAGACCAAGATGGATAAATGTCTCTATTATATATTAATATAAATCATAACAAACATGGAAAAGATTATATCTAAGATTGATATTTGTTATAATTGATGTTCCTTCTCTATTGACATACTTGATTCATATATGTCCTTTGTTATCTTTAAACATTTATTTGGCAAGGCCTTGTATTTATAATATTTTTCAAGATGACCCATGTGTATTAGACAATTTTTGAAAATACAAACGAAAAGGGTCAGTATATATGAAGGACCAAATAAACCAAATAAAAAACAATAAAAACAATAAAAAAATAACATATATGGGTTTGTGCCCATATAAGATGGGCCCATATAGCTACAAGTTTGTCTAGGAGAAAAAGAGACTCAATTAATGGCAAGGTTTGATAATACATGACAAATAGTTCAGATGTAGTATTAGATATATTGTGAATTTAAAACCATCTTTAAAAAAATTAAATCTCACAATTCTAATTTAATTAAAAAATATATGTGTATAGATATATATGTATATGAGCATATGCGCATATGTGTGTGTCAGTCTATGTATATATTATGTGTGTGCATATAAACATATATATATGTCAAATTTAAAATTTTATAAAAAAAATTTTACACACATTTATTTATGTTATTATATATATTTACTTTCATTATCACACCTTTATGTACAACTAATTTATTATAAGAACTCAAGCACGCTTTGATGCTTTACAAAATTCTCATAGTATATGACCTCCCTTCGTGCTCAAATCCTAAGACATCCTACGAAGAAGAAGGAGACAGAATTACTCTTCAAGATTTAAATATCATGCCTGTCTTAAACAAAAAGCTACAAAGGAGAGGGATTAAGGTTTTTTTCTCTCACTCTATCTTTTGCCATTCTTCATGTCGAACCACAACATAGAACAACATGGCTTATTAGACACGCAAGTTTAGGAAATTTCGGTCAAAAGAAGCCTGGCCCTTTGATTTGCAGTCGTTGCTTGTTTCCACCAGGTTTTTTTTATTTCCATTCATTCCTCCCACCATTGGACCATGCATCCTTTTTAATACGTAATTTTAAACTGTACATTATGGAATTTTACGCTAAATCCAAAATATTAAGTTTTATATAATATCAATTGTCAAAAATAGGTAATTATAATTTTAAGAGTGACTATTTTCATATATACATATACATATGTATTTTTATATCTAATATCAAAATATAAAACTGAACAAATTAAATTAAAAAACAACTATTAAAAAATATTTAATATGAATTTGATTTTTAATTTAATTGAATATTATAATAATTAATTTATTCAAATATTATAACAATTAAGTTATAAACATAAACTATAAAACATTCTCAATATAATGAATTGATTTAAAAATTAAAAATATACAAATAATTTATTTTTTTAATTAAAAAATCGTTAAAAAAAATTGTATGTAAAAATAGTAAGAAAGATAAATAAATTATTTAAACAAACACAACCTAAGTACACTACCTTTTTCTTTTAAACGGTGAACAAATTTAGTTTTAGAAAATCACATTATGAATGAGGTCTTACAATTTTATTTACTTTAATTCTGATTTCAACTAAATATAACGAGTACACATAATGAATAGTTTATTATATAAATATAAATATAAAAAATTAAAATAATGAATAAGAATTTAATTTAAGATAAATATTAGTAAAAGTAAGTACAACTATCATAATGATGAAAACGAAAAAAATATTATTAAACATAATTAATAAATTATATAAAAATAGATTTCTCTCTTGATTCTTATTGAATAAATAAAATATTATAATAGTCTTTAAATAAGGTTCAATTGGAAATTGGATTTGACATGCATAATTTAAAAAATTAAACAAATTTAAATTTACTTAAAGTTAACTGTGTCATATATTTTTTAGAAAATTGCTATTTTTTATAACTTTCCTTTTCTAACAATTTTTCAATTGTTATTTTTAGAAGTTTTACATATAAATTCATATGAACCTAAAAAATTCTAAATATCTTCTAAAAATTAAAATTAACTTAATGGACAAATTTCAATTGTTGTTCATATCTACATATAAAATTAAAATTGTGTGTGTGTGTGTGTGTGTAAAAATAGACCATCAAATTGACATGTCTCACCTCCAAAATGTTTTAAAATCATCCATAACAAGATAAGATGGGTTATAGATAAATTAAACTCTTTAGGACGATCATTTTGGTGTAAATGAGAAACCAAATGGAGTTATGAATTAAAATTTATGAATTCAAAAAATTTGGTATTCTCATTTCAAGTTTACTTATAACCATCACAATAATAAGATCAACAAGTGTAATGAAATGTTAAAGAGATTAAGCAACACATGCACCTACAATGTTCTATAAAAATTGATGTATACTCTCATTTATTTTTTTTAATATTTTTGAGTTTCTCTATAATTTTATGGCGTCCACTTTTCTCTAAGGCATTCCCATAGTTGCACATATATGTTTTGTACATGAATGACCATAAAAAGTCCAAAATGTTGTTGTTGTATTTGTCGTGTCGATCATGTTTATGTGCCATTAGGCCTTTATCCTTAGGGTGTAACAATCTATTTATTTTGGTGTTCATGTCTTGCACTTTTCAAATTAGTATTTAACCCTCACTTCGTAGATGTCCAAACCAAAATATGTTGTGTGAAAATATTTTCTCTATTCCTTAATTTACATACTCTGAATTAAAAGAACAATAGTAGATTTGATATAACCACCTAAACTACATTTTAATTACGTATCTTTCATGCTCAAAATCAGACATTCATATAATTTTATAATATGTAAATAAAAAAACTGAGTGAATATTTTCAGCCTCTTTTTCTTTAAAAATGATCAATGCAAGAAATGAATACCAATTGCTTTCCTTTAACGAAAGAGATTTTATAAACTTAACATAAAAGATTGTATAAGGAGACAAAGATAAATAAATACCTCAAATATGTATTTATAAAAAGTACTATAAAAATGAATCGGTTTGACTCTAAAATTGATCCTTCGTGTAATTTATGTTCCCTCTATATTGACACACTTATTTCCTAAATGTCTTTTGTGTCTCTTTTTTCATTGATTTGGCAAGGTCTTGTATTTAAAGTATTATTGAAAATGACCCATGTGTATTACCCTACTTTTCCAATTTCACAAGGGAAGGGTTAAGGTGTAAGATAAGGAACAGCAGGTGAAAGGACTTAGAAAAAAGAAAAAGGGATAAACTTGAATGAGTACAAATAATTTGTCCATAGCAAAGAGTTTGTCCAAGAGACATGTAAACTCAATTTTTTAAGCAATTTTTGATAAGAGGTGACAAATAATTTAAATCCATTAACAGATATATTTTCGAATGGGATACTTTTTAAGTTTGGTAGACCAAAGACAGACTTGTGAAATTAGAACCAATTCTTAAAATAAATTAAAATGTACATGTTTAAATTAAAACGAAGATAAAATAGAGATATATGGATTTTTGGGGGCCAAGTTTAAGTGTCTACGCTTCTTTTACCAACATTTCTGGATGCTACTACATATGCTTAGTTTCACTAACATATCTTTGTGGACAACTAATTTATTATAAGAATCCAGACGTGCTTACATGCTTTGCAATTTTCTCACAATACACGATCTCCTTTCGTGCTGAATTGCTAAGACCCAGTAAGAATAAGAATGAGAAAGAAGTACACTGCAGAAGAGTTATAGATCATTCTAGTCTTATATAAGAAGATAATAAATGCAAAGGAGAGGGATGCGTCTCTTTTTCTGTCACTCTCTCTGTTCCAATTCTTCATCTCAAACCAAAATATAGAATAACGTGGCTTATTAGACATGCATGTTTAAAATTTTTGTGTAAAACTAAGCCACGCCCTTTAATCCCATGCCATTGCTTTTTCTTATTAAACGTGCATGCTTGGAAAATTCGTGGTCTGGTTTCTAGTCATTCCTGCCATCGTTGTATCGTGCGACCTTTCTAATATTTAATTTTATTGAAGTTAGTGATGGGGTGGATAATCTTAAAAATCCAAATGCTACAGCATTAAACTAATTCGGATACCCAGAGGTATTCAACATTAAAAAAACTCAGACTTCTGTCTGAAGCTACGGCTAGAAGAAAAACTAAAACACTTTCTTATCCTTCTATTTCAATTAAATAAACAAATTACAACTGACTCAGCTATCTACAGGACTTTAACAAAAAAAAAACCTCTAGAAACAGATAAACAAATTACAACTGGCTCAGCTATATAGAGGACTTTGACAAAACAAAAAACTTCTAGAAACAGACATAGCTTTCACGCTAATCTATCAGACCACATTTATTTCAGGTGTGGCAATGCATGCCATCTTCATGATTGTTAAAGTCATTGCAAACTGTTGGAGACATAAAAGGTATGGTCTTCCATATGCTGCAAAAAGGGGGATTGTCAATGGAGGAGCGTCGGTGGCAGAAGGTAGGTGTCATTAACATTTTCAACACTCCCCATTAATCACATCACCACTGTCAAGTAGACTAAACAGTCTCTTAGATGCTCAAAGCTTTCTTTTGATAGTGGATTTGTAAAAATATCAGCGAGCTGCTGCTCGGACCTGAAAAAACTAAAGCCCAATTTATCTATGTTCTATCAGCTCCCTTATGAAACGATAACCAGTATGAATATGCTTGCTCTGTCCATGGAAAACCGGATTCTTCATCAAGGCTATTAAGGATACATTGTCACAATAAATTGTACTACTATCTTCTTGTTCCTCATTCAAGTCCGCTAAGATTCTTCTGAGTCAAATAACCTGATATGCAGCTGCATTTGTTCCACTATACTCAGCTTGTGTTGTGGAAAGAAAAACTATGGGTTACTTTTTGGATGCATATGAAATGGATCCTGAACCCATGTTGAGCACATATCCTAATGTGCTCTCCCTGTCACCTACACTACCCACCCAATCACTATATGGATAGCCAACCAACTCAAATTCACTTCATGTAGTTTAGAAGATGCCATGGTTATTGGTTCCATTGACATATCTCAAAATTCTCTTACATGCTTGCTAGTGTGTAACCTTAGGTTTCTCCATGAATCCAGAAACTAGGTTTATTGCATACATTATGTCAAGGCTAGACACTGTTAAACACATTAGACTTCAAACCATGATCTTGTATAAGGTTCGATTCACCTCATTGTTGCAATATTCTTTACTCAATTTCAAACCTATGGTTGTTGGTGTCAGCATAGGCTGTTTGTTCAACATTTTGAATTTTTTCAACATCTTAATGGCATATTTGGATTAAGAGATAAATATGCCATGATCTATTTGTTATACTTCTATACGAAGGAAGTAAATTAAAAAACCTAAGTGTGTCATTCCAAATTCCATTTACATTACTTGTTTGAACTCAACAATGAAAGGATCAGTATTTGGTGTAAAGATCATATCATATATATAATAAAACAATCATTGACATCTTACCATGTCTTACCTTGATGTAAAGTGTGGGCTCATTACTATTTTTATTAAAGTCGTTGCTAGTAAAATATGAGTCAATTATACTATTACATGTCCTTGGTGCTTACTTAATCCCATAAAGTTCTTTCTTCAGGCTATAGACCTTGTCTTCTTGTCTTGGGACTTCATAGCCATGTGGTTGATTCACATATACCTCTTCTTTGAGCACTCCATTCAGGAAGGCAAACTTCACATCCTTTTTATATACCTTCCACTTGTGTTGGGTAACTATTTCTAAGATAACCCACACAATTTTCATTCCTAAAACATGAGAATATGTCTCATCATAATCTATTACAGGTTTTTGTTTGTATCCCTTAACAACCAATCTTGATTTATGCCTCTCAATTTTTCCTTTTGAATTATTGTTGGTCTTATAGACCCACTTACCAGTGATCAACTATTTACCCTTAGGTAATCTAGATAGCTCCCATGTTTTATTTCTCTCTATTGCATCTATTTCCTTATCCATGGCCTTACACCATTTGTCTTATTTCATTGCATCTTCAAAACATGTATAATCCCTATGAGAAAATAAAGCAAAATTTATATTTTAATTTTCATACCTTATATTATTACAAATCTCCCTCAAACTCCTTATCTTTATTGCTATTAGAGAAACAAGGGTTGGATTTGAACTATTGTTGGAGTTGCTTGACTAACAAGTATGTTTTGTGTTTGATGTAGATGGAAGTGTTGCCAAAGGCTCACTATGTTGATGTATGACTGGTTTAGTTTTACTATCTTCATTTTCACCTTCTACATCATCTATGGGTATAGATACTGAGATACTCGAGGTAGTGTCAATAGTATAATCCCATGATTCATTTACAATGAATTCAACATCATGTTGGTCTCGACCTTGTTGGCAACATGGTTGTACAGTGTATATGTTTTAGACTCTTTACTATAGACAATGAAGATCCATTTTTTCCCCTTATAATCAAACTTATGCCTTTTCTCATTTAGCACAAATGCATATGCCATGCACCCAAAGATTCTTAGATGCTCCATGCTATATTTTATGTTTGTCCACACTTCTTATGGAATCATGTCTTGTATAGTCTTTGTGGGACATCTATTTAACAAGTATACTATTGTTGTTATAGATTCACCATAAAATTCATTTGAAATTCCCTTGGCCTTCGACATGCTCAAAACCATCTCCTAGATGGTTATATTCTTCATTTTAGCTAATCTATTTTGTTGTGTACTATACCTAGTGGTAAATTATTTTTTAGTGACTTCATTCCTATAAAACCTCAAAAATTCTTTAGATACGTACTATCCCCCTCTATCTATTTTGAGGGCCTTAAAGAAGTGCCCACCTTATTTCTCCACCAATGCCTCGAACCACTTGAATTTTTTAGATACTTTAGATTTATTCTTTAAGAAATAAACCCAAGACTTCCTATTTTATTCATCTATGAAGGTTAATAAATATGCATTCTTGGATAAAGTGAGAGTTTTCATTGAAACAAACAAATCTAAATGCACCAATTTCAATGGTGTTTTTGCCCTCATATATATCCCTGATTGAAACAATTGTCTATGTTGTTTTCCTAAGATGCATGCCTCACATTTTCTATTAGGTTTTACTATTGTTTGTAGTCCACTAACGATGTCTTTCCTAGACGAAAAGCTTAATCCATAATAACCTAAATACCCATACCTTAAATGCCAAACTCCATATGTGTCTTTGATGATTGTATTGAAGGTTGCTTGTTGTAGTACTATTGTAATCTTTATCTGCCTAGAAAAATTAGTTTGCATTTTGAGTAGAAACATGTGGTTCTTTGTCACTTGAACCATAGCTATGTTTCTCTTGCTTGCATCCTTCTCAAAGATTATGCATTTTCCATTTTCCATCAAGACTCTATATCCTTTTTAGACCAACTATCCAACACTTAAGGTATTGTGTTTTAACTTTGGAGCATAGTAGATGTTCTGAATTGATCTTCATTGACCTCACTTAGTGCAATTGATGATAGTCCCTCTACCCACAATTGGAACATTTTCATTTTTTCCCATCTTAATTTCAAACTGAATGTTTTTTTCAATAGAGGCAAACAAACTTTCATTACCATTCATGTGGTTACTACAAGCGTTTACCAAGAACCAAACCTCATCATTGCTCTACTAAGCAATATTGCATATAATGAACATATTTGAAAATTATTCAAATTCATTTACTTTATCATTAGCTACATTTTCACTTTGCCTTAATTGGTCCCACTACCTCTTTTTGTATTCACTAGAAAATGACCATACTTGTGACAATAGTAACAATAAACATTACTTTTCTTATACCTTTAATTTTAGGTTGCTTCTCCTCTTGTCTTGGGAGTCTGACTATGAGCTGTTTGGTCCTTTTTTGCTATTTGAGCTAGCTCTTTGATAATAGCTTCTTCATTTTCTTGTGCCTCTAAAGTTTCTTCCTCTCCACATGCCTATAATGATGGTATGGGATTTGAAGGCTTGCTCTAGGGAAGAAGGAGTGGATATATTTACCCACTACTTATGGGTTTGTAGTGAACCCATCAACTCATCCACTATCAATCTTGAAAGGTCTTTAATTTCTTCAATTACAATGACAACCAGATCAAGCCTTAATGGAAACTTCTCTTGATTTTAACAATGATCCTTTGATCTTCCTTAACTTCACCATTAATTATTAATTGATTTATTAGTCTATAAAATCTTGTATTAAAATATCAAATGGACCAAACATCATTCATTTCAAGAGTTTCAAACTCTCTCCTATATAGTTGGAGTTTGACCAACCTCACCTTGCCAATTCCTTTGTAAGTGTTTTGAAGAATCTCCCATGCCTCTTTCTAGTTGTTCACTAATACTATTCTAGGGTATATGGCTTCTTCCATAGATGTATCCATTAGGTTCAAGGATTTTACATCCTTCATCTGATTCTCCTTGAACTCAGTCTTCTAGGTATTTGACAATGCATTCTACGTAGCTTGGTTAGTCATATTTATGAATCTAGTGACTACACACTCCCATAAAAAATTGTATAACATTATCATTTTCATTTTCCTAGCCCATACATCATGGTTTTGACCATCAAACATTGGTGGATGATACTAAATCTCACCCTTTGTTCAAGTCATGATATGGATTTGGTTTGCTTCTTTGACTTGACTTTTTGGAGACAAACACATAATAAACAACCAAACAAAGAATGATCTCTTATGCTAGATGAGTAGAATGAACAAAGAACTCAAAAAACATTTATATAATTGAAACCAGACACCTTAAATAACACAAAAATATAGAGATATTGTAAAACAAAATATAAAATAGATATATATGCATTAATCTTTGCATGAATGTCTTTACAAACTTTCATAATCCACTCCTAATAGAGCTGCACTGCCCACATAGTTATCTGTTGCTTATGAAAGAAGCAAAGCTTCATTGTATTTTTTTCCTTTTGTAGAACAGATCATACAAAAAGATTAATATAAAAAATAGATTAATGAGAGATGTGTCTAAGAAGTCTCTCGAAGTAGATGGAAACAAGAGAGAGAAAGAGAATTAAATAAATTAGGTGAGCATAATAGATAGGTATGCAGACGACAGCAAAAAATCTAAAGAGAATTTAATGTAAAATGGTGAAGAGAGATAAGTTGTGGTAGGGGAGATTAAATAGTATGTTGAGATGAAAGCCACATCCTCTAACACTCCCCCTGAATCTTCACTGCCATGTATGTTTGCTATTCCAATTTCTTCCCAGAGATGCTCAAACACGTTCTATGAAAGTGGCTTGGTAAAGATATTAGCAAGTTGATCTTCAGACCTAAAAAATTCAAGATAAATGTCTTCATTGTTCACCAATTATCAAATAAAATGATGTCTTATATCAATATGCTTGCTTTGTTTATGAAAGACATGAATTTTAGATAAAGAAATTGCTGAATTATTTTCACAATAAATTTTCATAGGTTTTTCTTGTAAATTCCTCAAATTTAAAAGTACTCTTCTCATCCATACTATTTGACAAGCTACTGATGTCCCTGCTACATATTATGTTTTAGCTGATGAGAATGTCACAATTGGTTGCTTCTTTGATGCCTAAGAGATAGAATTGATTCCAAAATAGAAAATATATCTAGAAGTACTATTCCTATCATCCAAACATCCACCCCAATCACTATCTGTATATCCAAACAATTTTTTATCATCTAAATATGTATACAAAATCCCAAATCTCTTTGTTCCAGCTATATACCTTAAAACTCTTTTTCCATCTTTCCAATGTGATTCCTTTGGTTTGTCCATGAATCTAGAAATGAGACTAACCCCATGCATGATATCCAATCTTATGGTGGTTAGATACATGAGGCTGCCAACTAATCTTTTGAATAAAGTTGCATCAATACTAGCACTTTTCTCATCCTTGCTAAGTTTTAAACCCAACGCAACCAATGTAGGGGCTGGATTCCCTTTTGTCATCTTGAATCTCTTCAACAAATCACTAGCATACTTACTTTGACATATAAAAATGCCTTGATCACTTTGAATTACACCTATCCCAAGAAATTATCTCATAAGTGCCAAATCAATCATATCAAATTCACTCTCCATGGTTGTCTTAAATGAGTTAATTCACATGTTACCTGTGAATATCAAATCATTTACATACAAACAAACCATTAAGATTTTCCCCTGATTATTCACTTTCACATACAAGGTAGTTCATTTTCATATCTATTAAACCCATTTTTTATGAACTAAGAATCTATTCTTCTGTACCATGCTCTAGGACCTTTCTTCAAATCATATAGTGCCTTATTTAGCTTATATACCTTATGTTCTTGTCCTGAAATTTCATATCCAGGTGGCTATTTTATGTACACTTTTTCATCCAAAATGCCATTTAAGAAAGCTGATTTTACATCCATTTGATAAACCTTTCAATTATTTTGAGCTACTATAGACAAGACTATTCTAATGGTATCCAATCTTACCACAGGTGCGAATGTTTCATTGTTAGGTTGTTGTGTGAAGCGTTTAGCTACTATTCTTGCCTTGTGTTTCTCTACTTTCCCATCAGCATTATACTTTTTTTTGTAAACCCACTTAACTCCAATCACATCCTTGCCTTTAAGAATCTCTACTAGATCCCAAGATTCATTCTTTTCAATTGATTGAATTTTTTCATCCATTGCTTCAATCCAATTATCATCTTTAATTACTTCTTAAAAATAAATTGGATCAACTTGTGTTAAGAATGCAAAATTAGAACATAAATAAACATTTTTAGTCTCTTTTATTTCATCATAAATCTCCTTTAGACTGTATGTTTTCTTTGAAGTGTTTATAGACCTTGATCTTAATGACGCATGCATTGGATTAGAAGACTCACTACTATTATTATTTGATGGAGTAGTTAAATTTGGATTGGTAGGTTCCTTAGAAGGTACTATAGGAACACTTGCTTGTGTAGTAAGATTCACATCTTAAATTGCATTCTCTTGTGCAACACTAGATGCAAAAGTAGTTGTTTTTTGTATGTTTTCATCCCATGCCTCTTCTTCAAAAAAATAAACATCATAGCTTATTATCACCTTCTTTGTAATAGGATTGTATAACTTGTATACCTTGGATTGTTCACTATATCCCACAAATATGCACTTCTATCCTCTATTATCTAGTTTCTTTCTCAACTCTTGAGGTATCAAGGAGTATGACACACATCCAAAAACTCTCAAATGTGCAATAGTATGCTTCTTTTTGCTCCAAACTTCTTCTGGTATTTTATTTATCACTACTTTTGTTGGACATCTATTTAATATGTATAGCGAACATGTAATCAATTTAACCAAATACTCATTTGGTAGGTGTTTGGCTTTTATCATACTTGATGTTATTTCAATAATTGTTCTATTCTTTCTCTTAGCTATTTTATTTTGTTAAGGAGTATACCTTTTTTTAAATTGTTTCCTTATGCCATTTGTCTTGAATTTTTTTTGAAAATTACTTGATATGTATTCACCACCTCTATCGGTTCTCAATATTTTGATATAATCTCTAATTTCTTTCTAAACTTTTGTCTTGAACTCTTTAAAAACAACAAATACATCTGATTTATATTTCAAGAAATAAACCCAAACTTTCCAATTGAAATCATCAATAAATGTTAAAAAAATAAAGACTTCCATTTATGGATGGTGTTTGCATCGATCCACAAAGATATGAATGGACAATCTCAAGTGGTTGCCTTGCCCTATAAGATTTACCAACTAGAAATTTATGCCTATGTTGCTTTGCAAGTATACAACTCTCACATTTTCTCTTAAGTGGCTCTGTTGATGGCAATCCATACACCATTATTTTCCTATATAACAGATGTAATCCTTTGAAGTTTAAATCTCCAAATCTCAAATGACATAGCCAAGATTCATTTTTTTATGAAGCTTTGAAAACTAATTTAAAAACCTTTTGCAATCCTTGAGGCTCTAAGAATAGTTCACTT
Source organism: Torreya grandis (assembly GCA_037957365.1). Lineage (NCBI taxonomy): Eukaryota > Viridiplantae > Streptophyta > Pinopsida > Cupressales > Taxaceae > Torreya > Torreya grandis. Next base: position 3,157,759 of record JARHVA010001497.1, on the reverse strand, counting down.
TGTATTCCAAGAGGAAACATCCTATTTTTTGTCATTTCAACTTTTACAATCAGCGTATTGCTTTGTTTCTTGTCTAAAATTACACATTCACCATTTTTAAAGTATATTCTATACCCTTTTGCACTAATTGACCAATGCTTATTAGATTATGCTACAATCTAAGAACATAGTACACATCATAGATATGCTTCTACTCACCTTAATTCTTATGTTAATCGACCCTTTTCCCATTATTGATACTTGTTGATCATTGCCCAATTTTACCTATAATTTTACCGAATCATCCATTGTTGCAAAAATCTCCTTACTCCCACTCATGTGATTGCTATATCCACTATCTAGAAACTATACATCCTTAGAACTCTCTTGTGGTATAGTGCATGTTATCAACATGGTGTTTTGTTCACTAGTGTTGCGCTGATTTTAATTTGTAAAGTTTGTTTTTTGTTTATTCATTCGATATTATCTTGTTCTACATTCACTTGTAAAGTGCCATAATATTTTACAATAGTAGCATTGAGTGTTTATTTTATCATATCTTTCACCTTGATGTTGGCTATGAAAATGACTGTTGCCTCTACCTCTTATTGGTGTAGAATGTATATCTGGGCTTGATGTTGGTCTTCTGCTTTCAAATTGTGTATTTTGTCTTCCGCCTCTTAGTGTAAAACGTCTTCTACCTCTGCTGTAATTTGTTCTCCATCTTGTTCTATTAAATGAAATCTAAGTTTAGAATGTATTCTCCAATGATGATGTCCTTGATCGATTTAATCTTTGCTGATGTGCTAAGAGTGATCCCACTAATTCATCTATTGATAGCTGAGTAAGATCTTTGGATTCCTCAATAGCTACTATAATTGAATCAAACATTGTAGGCAAGCTTCTAAGTATTTTTTCTACATCTTTTTGATCTTCAACAGTTTCTCTATAAGATCTAATCTGATTTATTTTTGCCATTGCATGAGTAAAGAATAAATCTATTGAATTTGAATCCATCATTTGTATATTTTCAAAATCCCTTCTAAGCATTTGTAATTTTGTTGTTTTCACCTTGCTTGTGCCTTGGTATGTTGTTTGCAAACTATCACATTCTTGTTTTGATCTTGTTGCATCTCCTACTCTTGGAAAGATTGATTCCTCAATTTCTTGCTAAATAAAAAACAATGCTTTGGCATCCTTCTTCTTGTTTTCCTTCAACAAATTCTTCTCTACTTGTGAAAGAACTAGATATGCTTGCTAGTCTACTGGTTTAGGGAATCCATTTTCAACCAAATCCCATATAGGGTTTTCATTTTAATGCTCTAATAATCATAGTTTTTGCCATTAAAAATTGGAATTTGGGGTTGTGAAATACTTTCACTTATGTCTGCCATGATTTCTCAAAGTAATAATCTCCTTTTCCTTGCTTACTGCTGTGAGGATTATTTTTCAATTTTTTAAAAATAATAGACTAAAATATTCTGCCTTACCTTGGCTGGAATGCTCCTCCTTTCAAATGTCTCTGCTGCAATTCTTTGCACTTTTTTTAATTTCTGAATTTCTTTCTCTTCCCTGCGCTTTTCTTCCAATTATGTGCCCAATGCTTTTATGTGCTTTGATACCAGTTTGTTGGAGACAAACATAGAATAAACAACCAAACATAGAATGCTCTCTTATCCCAGATACATAGAATGAACAAACAACTCAGAAAACATTTACAGACTTCAAACCAGAGACTTGAAATAACACATAAATATAGAGAGTAAGATTGCCAAAAACAATATAGAATAGCTATGTATGCATTAATCTTTGCCTGAATGTATTTACAAACGTTTATCATCCACCCTTTCTAACAGAGCTGCACTGTCCACATAGTTATTTGATGTTTTTGAAAGAAGCAAAGCTTCGCTGTATTTTTTTCATCCTTCTTAAAAACAGAGCATACAAAAAGATTAATATCAAAAACAGAGTAATGAAAGACGTGTCTAAGAATTCTCTCGAAGCAGCCGAAAACAAGAGAGAGAAATAGCATTAAATAAATTCGGTAAGCGCAGCAGATACGTATGTAGACAACATCAAAAGGTTTAAAGAGAATTTAATGCAAAATGGCGAAGAGAGTTACGCTGCGGTAGGGGAAATTAAATAGTATGCTGACCTGCAAGCCACGTCCTCCAACATGACTCACATCTCTGTTATGATAAAGACTTTATCCATTGAATTTACTGTGATTCACTGATCTGCATGCTTTCACCAACCTGATATTATTCCTTCGGGCTCGCTCTGAATACTATTAGAGATGACAACTCCTATGAGAACAATGATCTTTTTCCACCAGCGTTTAGCTGGTTCTGCTCTTCTACCATGCTCTTATGGCGTTCTTACTTCTAGTATTCACACTCCAACGCATTCCTTCACGTAACCTTTAATTAGGTTGATGGAGTTAAAATGCACCCCAATTCCACTCAACACATCTCCACGCAGGCTACAATACCACCACGATCTGCCTTTTTTAACAACATGGCATAAAGAACATGATTTGACAACGGCTTGCTGGTACTCTTCATAATGACTGATCCAGTTGGTTGTCTTCAAACAAATCCGTTATGGCCTTCTATCTAAGCAGCTTGTGGCTCTTCTCTCATGTGCTCAGCTATCATCTCTAGAGACCAGCCATAGCCCATTCACGGAGTGGCTCTATACCAGTTTGATGTAGTGGATAAGCTTAAATAACCAAATGCTACAGCATTAAACTAATTCAGATACCTAGAGAAAGCTACGGCATTCAACATTAAAAAAAACTCAGAGTTCTGACTGAAGCGACGGATAGAAGAAAAACCAAAACACTTTCTTATCCTTATGTTCGAATTACATAAACAAAGTACAAGTGCCTCAGCTATATAGAGGTCTTTGAACCAAAAAAAAAAAAAAACTTCTAGAAATAGACATAGCTTGCACGCTAATCTATCAGACCACATATATTTCAGGTACATGACGATGCATGCCATCTTCATGACTGTTAAAGTCATTGCGAATTATTGGTGACAGAAAAGGTATGGTCTTCTATTCGCTGCAAAAAGGAAGATTGTCAGTAGAGGAAAGGTAGGTGTGATTAAAATTTTCAACATTTAGATATTAATTTTTATAGGAGGTTAACAATGATTTATTGGACAAGTATAAATGATATGAATATAATATATTAAGAAAATGTTAAAATATATTTTTAAAAAAATAATAAAAGAAAATAATTAATAAGAAAAAATGATTTTATTATTTAAATATTTAAGATCTTCAAACCAATAAAATGTGTGTTATATTACAAATTTATATCAAATTATTTGTAAGTGTGATCTCTTAAAATTATTTAAACATATAAATATTATAATTTTTAAATTATATATTCTTCTAAATCAACAAAAACACTGTTATATAATATCTATTGTCAATAATTGATATTATAATTTTAAGAGTCCCTATTTTCTAAAATTTGTTTTTATGTTTTCACTATTTTCATATTAACGTGTTTAATATCTGACTACTCCCTAGTGTATGAAATTAAAATACTTTTAGATTACTGACTACAGTACTTTTAAGATTAAGATATGTGATCTTAGTTAATATTAGGTTAACCAACAAAACCCCTACACCCTCAACAAAGTTATATGAGAGGGCACGGCTTATTCTCTTATCAGATATGAAAAAAAACATTTGTAGCACGAAATGCGACGGCAACAAGCCATGGCATATTTTAACACTCAGAAACGACAACAGGTCGGAAACAGCGATTTCTGCTTTAGATTTGTATTTTTCTTAAATTTTTAAACTTTTTAAGTTTTAATTTTCTATAAGTAAATTTTGTTAGTGTCGATGTAAATAGGTGAATGTATATGGGTGAATTTTTTATTTATTTTTTTTCAAGAAATTTTTAAATATTATATATATTATAAATATAAAATTATTAAAAATGAATTGTAAAAATAAAATATTAATAATAAAAAAATAAAATTAATAGATTAAATTTTTTCCATTTTTTATTTCTTACAACATAAAATAAAATCAAGCATCGCTGAGGCTGACAACTCAAACTGCCGGATCTTGCAGATTTGGTAAGAACTTTTTCCCTTGTAAACGATAAGAAAATAAACATATGCCCTAAGAAATTGCTTCTAACACACAACTACATGGCTACTTACATAATTGGCACTGTCACATGCCCAACTACAAATTTATCGCAAACACCCACTGACAATGAATACAAAAACGCTGAAGTGAATGAATTGGCGGTTTTATCATGCAATATAAGATAATCTGTTTCACTCTGTTTTCCTTGATGCTAGTTCAACTGAAGTTTACTTCAATGTCTTCGAATCGCCCGGAAGCTCTCCAATGTGGGAACCAAAAAACTTGATGATATAGGCCTTGGAGGCACTGACTTTGTTAGGAAGATTATTGTTTTTAATTAAACTTGTAAATGAATATGCTGTTCTTATATTTTTTGTCGTTTCATGGCTATCAGAAGTAAACCGTATTAAGAAAAAGCAGAAAAGAAATCAGTCACAGCTGGATAGATTGAAGAAAAATAATGGCGACCTACTTACATATGTCAAACAAAACTCGAATTCCCAGCAGCAGGAACAGAGAAAGAGGAATTACAGGGGAGTAAGGCAGAGACCATGCGGTAAATGGGCCGCGGAGATTCGTGATCCGAAGAAAGCAGCTCGAGTATGGCTGGGAACTTTCGAGACAGCTGAAGACGCTGCCAAAGCCTACGACGATGCTGCTTTAACATTTCGAGGAGCAAAGGCCAAACTCAACTTCCCAGAAAGAGCATGCCTCGCGGACCTTAATAGGCATAACAATAATAAGGTCAGTCTCAGCTCAATTGACGAAAATGCCATCACTCCAACCAGTGTTGAAGTTCCATCCGTAATTTCAACATTAACGGATTGTCCATTCAGACCAATGGACGAAATGTCAGCGGTGATGGAGCGCCGTGGTGCAATTGGGCACGGCGCCGCTTATTCTGACTTGTCCCAACACGATTTTTCCTCAGTGTTTGACTAAATCGCTCGAATTTAATCATAAAATCCAACTTGTGCATAACGGAGGGAATAATCCTATTTATGATGCAATTACAAGATCTCATCATCAGCACCAATACCCGCTGGGTGTATGCTGCATTAAAAGCCATCCATGTTCAAGACATGAGCAATTTATCAGGACAGCATTCTTGGGCAGCATTTAGCTCAGTATTCTGACAATATTTGACAACCAGAGTAGCAATATTTTCCAGAAAGTGATACACAGTCAAACTCGTCAAACTTGTGGACGTCATTGGCTCTACGAAGATCCTTGACAGGAAGGAAGAAGCGGCACTCGTAAATTATTGTTTATGATAACCTAGGCCATTTTCCCACAATCAAAGTAGAATAGTTTTTATTTATTACCCTAAGAAAGTGCCAAATGTAAGGTATATAGGTTTCAACTTTATTATTAGTGCTCCTTTGTTAGTTATCACTTTCTCATAGTTGTTAAGTGTAATATTTTGGATATGATTTGTTTGAAAAATAATTTACTTTTTTATCTTAAAATATTATTTGTTTTATATTATATTAATTATAAAATAATTTTTTAATTAGACAATTATTTTTTAATTACTGTAAAATAGTTCTTTCAATTTGTTTAGATATATAATGCATTTTGTTAGTTATAAAATAATTTTCTTTTCCTACTTGTCTATTGAATTTCCTATTAATTAGATTTTATTTTTATTTGCTAATGACAATATTGACAAGGTTATTGTTTATTTGAACTTTTTTAAATAGAAAAGTGTAAGAGGTAAGAAAATCATGGAAAGTCTTTTTACAATGGATAATGTTGAATAATTATTGTTCTTTATTTTTATTAGATCTTGTGTATTTTTGAAAAAAATTACATCGTATATCTTTCTAGGTCAAATAAGGTTTCCTTGCAAGTAGTCATTGTTGTGATGTATATATGGCCTTCTAATATAATGATTGCGTATAAGTATTGTTTAGTTTTTTCCTTTATAACTATTGGGTTTATTTAGTATTTGTTCAATAATAGTTATGTTTAATACATATGAAATGAATGTTGGATTAAATTTATGGTTCATTGTTGTTATTTCGAAGGTGAAAAGCGATGGTGACAAATTAATAGAAATCTTTTTATTTTTAGAACGAATAATATTAAATGATAATTTTTCAGTGAATAATCATAATGTTTTTCTTTGATTGGATCTTGTGTATGTTTGAAAATATTCATTGGTATTTAGTTTTAGATCAAGAAAGGTTGTGCTGCAAGTAACCATTACTATGTTGGGTTTGCGGCCTTCATGTCTACAAATTATGTGTATGATTTATTTTAATTTTTTTCTTTAGACATGATATATTTCTTCACTGATTTTTGTAGCAGCTCTATTTGTTATGTAAAATAAAAAATGGTTTATGTTTACTATTTGTTATCGTTACCATGAAAATACTAATGATGACAAAGCCATGAAGTCACAAAATCCCTATTTTACTCTTAAACTTATTTCAATTAACTGTATTAATATGTATATATATTTTGTTTCATATATGTCACAACCACTCATGTCTCAAATTAAAGAGGGCGTAATGTCAAAAAAATCCTCATTCTATTTTTATATAAACAAATATATCTTTTTGTATTATTTTTTTTATATATGGTGGGTAAGAGGTGAAATCCAATGTAATATAAAACAAAAAACTTTAACTTTATTGTGTTTTTATTTTGTTCTTTCATTATATTTATTAAAAGTCATCAGTATGTCGAGAATCTTGGTCTCGAAAAGGTTGGTTTTATCTGTCTTGATTTCGGTGCTTAGTTATGATTTTATTCATCCGAGAGATTGGAGTTTAATTGTATCATCAAATGTTGATGGCGATTTTATTTTGGGAATGCCTAAGTTCTCTCCACATGTTCTGATATTAGATGACGAAATAGAATACGGCACAAATTTATTTTAACCAATTTGATAGCGGTGAAGCTGGCATTTGCACCTTTTTTTCAATTTGTTAGCAGAGCAGGTGACATTCAAAATATGTAAAATCGAAATTCATGGAATCCTATACTGTTTGAGATAGGGAGAATAGTATATAAGGCATGACCTTATATTCAAGTGTTTAATCCACATAAATACTCATTAAATTCTGAGAAATCGACCAACAACCTTGAATGTTAGAAGATATTGAAGATATATAAGTGATAAGTGCTTGTTGATGGTATCCTGAATTTTTTTAAGGCTTTTATCATCATCATATTGAAATATTATGTTATATGTATTTTAGTCATCATTTTATATTTAGTTTGAGGTTTTTACATTGTAGGGACAAAAAATCTAAAAATAAATTTGAAAATTAATATTTTCTCTATGGTAATATCATTTGTGAAGAAATTTTAAAAAATTATTTTTCTACTTTTTTCTAACAACGAGACTTTGCATTATCACCTCACATTTTGAGTTATATATTACTTCAGCTTCCACAATGTTCCCTTTTTTATTAATTTGGATATGTATTCTCATCCGGATGCCTCTGTTATCATCACTTCAATTCAAATGGGTTCATATGTATCTTTTGCTCCATCTTTGGCATCAAAAAATTCTCATATTTATAGCTCATGATTTGCACTCATCATTTACACCACTTTTGGTGGTTTTATAGTGTATATTCATGTAATCTCCAGATAATTCAATATTCCATTATTATATATATAATATAGGGCACTATAAATTGGAGAGATTATCTCAACAATATCATTATCATGTTTTTTTTAGGGCCTCTCAGAAAATGTTCTTATGTAAAATTTTTGGCAATATTGAAAAGTACGTTTTAAATTCTTGGTGAACTAAAGGGAAAGTAGTTTCATTGTGAAGATGAATCCTAAGTTTCACCTGACCATAACATTTAGGTGCCTTTGTCCAAACCCTCTAGTCATTATTTAGACCATATGGATGGCATCCAAACCCTGTAGACAATGTCCATACCCTATGGACGCTAGACTACATGCTTTAGATACTAGATTGCATGCTCTAGACACTCATAAAAATATAAAAAAATTATAATCGATAACTTGTAACATAATATTAATTACATATTTAGATTCCTCTCAAAAAATTAGACAAGGTTATAGAAAGAATCATCTTAATCAAATTCCATATGCAAATATAATGCTTATTTGAAGCTTTAAACGATGATAGGAGGATCTTCCCACCCAGCCAAAAGCTATGGACTGCAACTAGAGGCTCTAGACCCCCAACTAGAGGCTTTGGATGGTGACCAAAGGCTCTAGATGGCCAACTAAAGCCTTTGGTCAGCCAACCAAAGGCTCTAGATGGGCATTCATAACCTATAGGCATCATCTAGAGCCTCTGGTCGAGTAAATAGAGATTCTATTCATCTATTTAGAGCCTCTATTCAGGTGTCCATATCCTTTGGTTGGATGTTCAAAGCCTCTAGTCATCCACCAGAATATTTAATGAGCATAACTTTAGCATATGGATTCAAATCAAGATGATTCTTTTTTTGAAATTGTCTAGTTTTCTTAGAGGAATCCAAATATATAATAATTTTTAGGTTAAAATTTATCTATGCTGATATTTTCCTATTTTTTAGATGAATATCTAGAATATACATTCTAGCATCCAGAGAGTGTAGTCTAGCATCCAGAGTAGTTAGACAGGTGTTATCTCTCTATGTGTGTGTGTGTGTGTGTGTGTGTGTGTGTGTGAGAGAGAGAGAGAGAGAGAGAGAGAGAGAGAGAGAGAGAGAGAGAGAGAGAGAGAGAGAGAGAGAGAGAGAGAGAGAGAGAGAGAGAGAGAGAGAGAGAGAGAGATTCATACTCATAACTATGGAATTAGTAGTAAATGATAGGCAAGGCAACCTTGAAATCTAATTTACAACACAAAAATTTAGATGACACAGTGCTCTTTACCAGTCCAAATAAACTTCCAAAACTAAATTTAAGAAAATGGAATATTCTTGAATTAGGGAAGATTCAACACTAATAAACCATGATCATAGGTTTGTTTAAAAAGAAGATGATCCAAGCAAAATAAAGATGTCACTTTACAAAAAAACTATAGAAAATGTAGCTGAAAATATATACAATTCCAAGTTAATCACTATTTATCATGACAATCCTTTACATCATCTTGCATTTTAATTGCCAAATTTTAAATACTATTTAGGAAACCAGTAAAGGACATGCCTCATATGGACATTTATTACAAGGCTTTTGCTCAAATATTCAAAGGGAATTTCATGGCCATCTGATGCCCAATTCATTTGAAAAGTTATTTCATGGACATGGAAAATAGATAACATTTTTAGTATTATTATTTGAATTTGAATAGGTTTTTAATGGATATTTTACTTGTGTTATTAGATTAGAAATATATTTCTTTAAATTTTCATGTAATTATTTTTTAAATTTGGTGGTGGTCCATTAAACCCTTATATATACATTGGATTTTTCTTAGATTTAAAAGAAAAAAAAATACTCTTAAGGACTTTACATGGGATCTATAATTTTTAGAATAAATTATTGGTTTTATTTTATTTTATATTCATTGAACATACTTCTTTGCAATTCACTCTGGCATATTTTTATAATGAAACTATGCAATGGGACATTTCATAATGAATATTTCCTTTGACATTTACTTGTGTTTATCTAAACTTGAGTCCCTACTAGATTTAGTAAAAACTAGCTAATTTTTAGTGAATCTTATAAATTATTTAGCTTTGACAAAAAATGTTTTGTATTAAATATGGATTTTTTTCCTATCCTCCTCATTTATATTGTTATTGATTTTTATTTTAACTAGACTCCAACTCTGAGAGATAATATCATTGTGAATATTCCTTTTTAGTTTTTTTTAAATCTTTTTTATAATTTTAATTTTGTGAATTGGATTTTTTATTTAGATCACCATAAATTCTGTATGTAAAATGAATATTTTTTTAAATAATATATTTTATTCCACATGCGTTTTGGATATAAAATAAAAATAACATAAGGTGAAATAGGGGAAATAAAAAATATATTTAATGCACATAGTGATAATATTTGCAATCATCTTTATACCCATGGGATTTGAATGTTATAGGTTGAGATTCCTCTCAATAGTTTATTGGATTACTTATTTAGGTATTATAAATCAGCTAGAATGATGATAAACCATTCACTCTATTATTTTCTCTAAGGAATAAACTTAACAATAAATCTAGTTTTCCATAGGACCATTGATACCTAAGTCTACCTACTTAAAGAACCCTTGACCTATTTTCAAAAGTGAAAGTACTTGGTTCCCTTTATCAAGTTGTTTAGAATACACTCAAAATACTACAAATCCTTCACATAAAGTTTAGAATCAATCAATAGAGAAAAAATATTCAACTTTTCTCTTTTTAGGCCTCAAACCCTTTCCAAGGCCTAATTTGTCTTCTAATTGGTCTTAGTCCTATGCAATCAACAAATGGTTTGAAATAACTCTATAAAGTGTTGTACAATGATTATACTACCTCAAAAAAATCTCACAAATAAACTTGTTATCAAAGAACAAACCAAAATAATCAATTCTTATACCTTTTGAGGCTTCTCGATTGACACCTATAGGAAATACAATGTACAGTTGGTTTTTATTTGCACTACAAAGCTTATTTCAACTGAAAAACTTATGGATTAGCTAGAAATTATATTTGAACAAACTAACATAATTTTTTACAAGGCTTCACTAGTTGAAACTAAATTTATGGGCCTTTTTTCTTCAATATTCCCATTTTAGGGTTTTACAAAACACATGAAATCCAAAAGCTTCTTATTAATAGTTTATAGAGTCTAGGAGTTTTTTGATATTACTAACACTTATAAGAGACTCTTAAGAAATTATTTCAACCCTTACAATCCGTAAATTAGACTCATGCATCATTTTGTACATGCTTTAAGTGACTGTAAATGACTACAATTATATAGAAAACATGACTTTGACGGTTTTGATAAGAAAAGATTTAAATTGAGTGCAAAACCAATTCAAAATGAAATGGATATTATTCATACAACAAAAACAATAGAAATACAATTGATTAAATTGACACCAGTCCTATATTTATAAGAAAGTTATACTTTTTATATGAAACAAACCCCTCTTTTTGAATAGTGTACTATCATTAGTCTTCATGGTGATGATAATTTGGTCCCATTATGTTTGTTGAAAGACTTGAACTTACCCACTTTGATAGATTTGATGATAATAAATTTGTTAAATACTTAAAAGGCATATTGATAATCTTGTTCTACTGATCTATGTAGAATAATACTAATTTCATCTTGAGAAATAAATTTTAGTTTATTTACATACCCAGATACCTTCCCCATGTCCTTCTTAATATGGCATGCTCTTATAGTCAACCTATAAAAAAATTCAATATAATCATTAACTAAAATATTCTTCTTTTTAAATTCTAAATTTTAATTAAAAAACTATGTGATAATCTCTAGGCATAATATTTCCTTTGAGTTTTGCCACCATCCTATCCTATCTCTTAATTTTAGGCTTACATTTTCTTCTTCTCTCCTCTTACACTCCATCCCATTATAGGGATGCATGACCTTTGAGCCTTGTCATGGAAAATTTTAATTTCTTATCCCCATTAACATTATCAGAAGTAGATTAATTATCTAAAACACTTATCTAGTCAATCATGTCTTCCAAATTGAGGATACAATCATATATAGGTAGCTCTATCTTAGGTTTTCTATTAACACCTATTGTTGCATTGACCTAATGTTTCTTTTGTTTCTTTTTCTTCCATTTCTATAGCTACTTATTCTTTTAGAGGTCTCTCATATTATCTATCACTGATGTATCATGTATCTACCTGTCTAATTTATGTGAAACACATGGTATGTAATCTATTATTGAGACTCATCATCTTCTCAAACAACAGAGCTTGAGTGTGTTGTCTCTGTTGTCCTTTACCGCTTCTTGCTCTTAACCATTTCCTTTTATGATAAGTTCTCCTTAATTTTATTGATTTGAATTAAATTTCATGGTTTAGATCTTAGTCCTAACTGAGCCATGATACCAAATTTTATGTCAGAATGCATGATCTTCTTACTATAATTTTCAATTAGATCTATTTCAAAGTTTGTAACATTAAATAGGACTATTACATCAGATCTTTACCAATACAACCTCCAATAAAATATTATTCTCTTAACTTAAACAACCCACAAAAAAAATTAATTACTTAATTTAATGATATGAATCTTTTAGAGTTTTTTTTTATTGAGTTAAAACACTAACTAGATCACTTAATGACAATATATCTCAACTCATTCCTTGGTCTATCTTAGGATTGTGTATATATCTTTTATGACCCAATAATGATGTTATTGGTTTATATTCATCTCAATAGTCCATTTTATGACTTAATTAGGTATTATAGGACACATAGGATGATGAGAAATGAATCACTCTATTGGTTTCTCAAGGGAATAATCTTAACAACAAATCATGCTCTCTATAAGACTATTTAGGCCTAAATATACATGCTTAAAGAATTCTTGACTTAATTTGAATGTCAATAGACTCATTTAACCTTATAAATCTATTTAAAATTCCATCACAATCTTATAAATCCTTCCCACCATGTTTTGAATCAATCAACAAAGGAAAAATATCCAAATTTTCACGTTTTAGACCTTGAACCCTTTTCTAGGCATAATCTACCTTCTAACTGGTATTTTTACTATGAAATCAAAAAAATGGTTGCAAATTACTCTCTCAAGAATTTCACAGTGACTATAATACCTTTAAAAACATCATAAAACTTTTGTTATCAATGAACAAAGTAGAATAACCAAATCTTATTCTTTTGAGACTTCTTAATTGACACCTATAGAAAATACAGGGTATAGTTAGTTTATCTCTGGACTAAAGGTATTATTTGAACTCAACAATACATGTATTATCTATAAATCATATTATTTCATATTCACATATAGTTTTAGAAAGTTTCATTGGTTGAAACTAAAGTTATGGGCATTTTGTCTCAAGATTTATAATAGATTTGGAATAATAGTCCTTTGATATATGTTTGAATATTTAATTGATGAAGAATTTAAGAAGATATGATAGGTATAATTATATAACTATCAACATATTCACTATCCTTCTATAATTATTATCTCCAACTCACAAGTAATAAGAAGAAGTCTCATATAATTGAATGACATGACTATGATAATGTAGTAAATGGCACTATAATTTAGAGAGTCTCTCAATGGCCAATGTATTAAATCATCATTGGTAAATCGATTATTGTTATCTATTGAACTCCCCCAAGGTTTGAGAACCTTTTCTTGACAATATTGTATTTACAAACCCTTGTTGTTTATTGAAGCTCGCATAGTGGACATGCTCAATAGACCTATATACCTTGATACTTTGTGAGGAAAAGCAATGGAAAAATTCTAGAAAGGAGTAGATACTCACCCAGGATATGATATTGTCAATGAATAAAAATTATAAGTATACTATGATATGCCTTTAAAACAAACTACACAAAGAATATTTGATTAAGAAGAATGTTCTACATCTGCATCACATATTGAAGCTATAGAAGAAGCAATAGAAGGTACAATTACACATTATACTCCTACTTTAAAACATTATAAAGTATATAAGAAGTATAAACATCAAAATAATATTTTAGGAAAAATCATGTATAAGTCTACTTTTAAATACTTTTTCAAACCAAGGGTCAACGCTGTAGAACTAGGTCTGGTTTATAAGCTAGGAAAAACTTACCAGACCCATCTTCTTCATTTGTTGCCTAAACATGAAATAGAATATATTCAAAGTCTTTAGGAGGTCTAATTTGTCCAATTTTCCTTAATAAGAGTCTTTATAAAACCTCAAATCCATGTTAGTATTAGACCTATCTCCTATGTTACTCTTTTAGATAGAAGACAAGTAGATTTTAGTCATGCATGTCAATTATTTTCTATTTGTCAATTAAATGGAGGGCAAGTTTGTTAGAAACATTATCCTAACTTGGTAGTAGGAGTTAGTGACAAAGGGTGAAAATAAGTTATGCATGGATCTTCAGATTGTTGGGATTTATATTCATCAGTCTATGGCCTGAATATGTTTGGTCCTTTCTAATATGCTTCTATTAATATTCAGGTCATGTATAGAATGACAAACACTAATAATCCCAAGATAATAGAAAACATTCCTTATGGTAGAAGACAGAGTGGTATAGTAAAATTACAAAAGGGAATAATAAATGATATAGAAGTTCCATCTGAATGGAAACTTGACTAGCTTAAAAATGTAGCCCCAAGGTTGAGTAAAAGGAAATGGAAAATACAAAATACAAGTGGATATAATATACATATTCTACCTAGATCTTTATCCCAAACCTCTACATTTCATTCAGGAGTCTAGTCTCCTAGACCCACCTTAGCATCTTCTCATAGGAATTTAAGAAAAAGGAATGTGTTTGTTGAAATAGAAGATGAAAATGTTAACCAAGGACTAGAGCCACACTTCACCCCTTCTATGAAACTTATTTAATCCCCATTTCCTAAAGTATATCCTTAGAGTGTCATACCTACAAAATATGATAGTGTATTCCATGATATTAAGGATTTGGATGAAGCATTGGACTGGCTTAAAGAACAAGAAAACATGATTCTAGAATAAATAAGAAAATTAAAATAAATAATTGAATTTCAAGATGATTTAAGTCATCTTCTTGAATAACCAAGACAAGAAGGTCTTGATGATACTAAGAGGGATATGAGCATATGGAAAAGTCTCCCTTATGAGATTCAGCTTAAATGTCTCCCATGGATATTAGAGTCATACTATTCAATACTATGATTCCCTGATTTTGGTTTTACCTCCAAAAATTTCATTGAAAAAGAATTATTACATCATGCTTATTGTTGGGTGAATATTTTGTCAACTAGCTAACTGGTGAGCATAATAGGTCTCTTCACCATAGCATAGGGAGAATGGTCATCCAATGTTGCAGGTTTACCACATCCAAAGCGGACAAATATCTCATCTCATCAAGGGGAGGTTCCATATAGGTACATAGGAGCTATATATTATATATATAAGTAGAAAGTAAGACACGGGAGTAGGATAAGCCATCCATCTCTTTTTTTCAGAGATGATGCTAACAAATAGAGGAGAAATATTGGGTGATTGGTGAAGGTACTTATCTTCTTTCAGAAGTAACATTCATCCCAGAGCTAGATCCCTTCCTAGATAATAGAAATTTTGGTGAAGCGATAGAAGGCACTTCTCTTCTTTCAAAAGTGCTTGTTTTTGCAAACAACATGAATCTTTCTGGTAAGATAAGTAACAGGGTGCCAAGGGTGTAGTAACCATCAATCTAAGATGCAGCACAAAGTCTCCACCTTGACTGCCCAAGAGTGAGATATGAAGGACAATGAGGGCACAAAGTCATCCCAAGGTCCTTTACATAGAAACAAAAAACTAACACACACTAAAGACAACTATGGCAGCACAAAGTCTTCCCACAGTTGGCTTCAGGACACCTTCCTTGTTACTTTCACTAATTCTACTTGCCAAATTAAATAAACAAGAACACATTCAAAAGATAGACATAAGAATAATCTTCTAAAATGATACAAGCCAAAACAGCACAAAGTCTGCAAACAACTTGATTTCTCATTCAGATAAAATGAAATGAAATACAATCTGAGCTCAAAGTCTTAGTATTCACCTTTAAATTGGGTAGAGCTTCACTTCTGTATTGAGAATATCTCCCTAAAATAGTAAAAAAGAAAATAATATATAGCCACCAAGCAAGACTTGGCACTCTCTCCCATGGGATGGCCCATGCTGTAGCCAACACCTTCAATCCGCCTTCAATTCTATTTGGAGGGACCATGCCTGGAATAATGTGTTGCCTTAACTATGACATGTCTATTCATCTAATATGTCTTTTCCTGGGTCTAGATCATCTGGTCTGTCCCTCTAATGTCTGCACAGCTATCCATTTTGTCTTTACTCCAAAGGAGACTAACAGGGCACGCCCTCAATGTTTGCAAGCTCAAAAATCTATTCTATAGACTGTTCTAGCTACCAGAATAATTTCTATATAGATATTTCCCTCTTTGTCTCTTCTTTTTTTATCTTTTCTAGCTTTGTCTCTTCCTAGAATTTAAGCTCTCGAGCTATCTTTTCCACCAGTCATTTGGTTCTTCCTTCAAGTTTCGTGCTTTATTTGAATTTCAACGGATATTCCCTTACTTTAAATTTGATGTTTGCGGGGCCGTCAATGGTTGCTAGCTGCTTGAACCATGTTGAACCTTAAACCTTTGAACCCACTAAAAGTACATTGGTTCATTTTTTCATCGATTCATTTTGCCTCTTTTGTTCTATCGCTTCCTGGTTCAATCATTTTCTGACCCATTAGTTGAACCATCTGTTGAACCACCTATTTACTGCTTCTTTCCTTGACTGAGGCTATCTTTGAACCTTTGAACCTATGAACCATTGAACTTTTAACTCTTTCAGTTCATTGGTTCATTCTTTGTCCATCACTTGTTCTTTCTAAGCTCTTTGATCTTCATCACACTGGTTGAACCTTTGAACCTGTGAACTCGTTGAGCCAAAGTGGTTCAATGGTTCAACGGTTCAAGCCTTCTTTATTTGGCTAAGTATTCTTAATATTTTTAACCAAGTGCATTTAACCAATTGGTCATTGAACCCATTGAATCGATGAACCAAAATGGTTCAAGGTTCAATGGTTTAGGCCTTTGAAACTCATTAAGTGTTCAGAGCCGTGGAACCTCAGAATGGTTGAGCTTTGAACTTTGAACCTTTGACAAATGCACTTAGCTCTTGTTGATGATGTCAAACCTTTGAACCCATTGAACCCATTTAACCATAATGGTTCAAGGTTCAATGGTTCAATGGTTCAATCCTTGCTTAGATGCTCGCCGATGGAAATTTTTGATTGAACTAAGGCGTTGAACCATTCCTCAAAATGACTAAGTGCTAGAAACTGGTTCTTTTGATTTAACTTGCCTATAGAAGCCTTTGAACCTATTGAACTTGCTAATTTCAAGCATGTTGAGTCCATAGATTTCTGGAAAAGCTTTGAAAAATGAAGAACCCAATTTTTGGAAAAGGGAGAGATGATTTTGGTCCCGATGAACCAAAATAGTTCATAGGTTGTCTCAAAAATGAGAATTCTAGTTTTTGGGACAACAACTGGCTCCATTTGGGGAGCTTCCTTCAGATGAGAACTTGGAATAGCTGAGAGGAGTAGAAACCAGAATCTCTAATGCCTTGAAGTGTGCCATTGGGCTACGGAGTCATGCTACCCAAAAAGAAAGGTTTCGAAAATAAAAATAAACAACCCAACATAAAAAACTTCACAAATATACAAATGTATAGGTGAACTTATTTGATACTTTAAAAATTGAAGTACTTCAGATGCTGCTCATCATGAGACAAAGAAAAGGGGATGCCATCTTGATAAACTAGCAGGAAACCATTTTTTCCCCATAAATGGTGACGGGAGAATGGAACTCTCCACCAAGAATCAAAATTTCTATGCACTCCTTTTAGTCCTCTCCTCTTACTCCATGGCAAGACGTGGTCTTCAATCTAAAAACTGTAACTCCTTGCTCTCTTGGTGAAGAGTTCTTTTCACTGAATTTGGAGTATAACAGTATGGTCCACCACCATAGCTTGTTGTTCTATTGGTCCAATCCAGCACATGTTTTGATTGTTAGCACCAAACTCCTGACAAACCATCAGCTCAACATCTCCTTTGGTGTGAAGGAGTTTGATATCTTCAACCTGAGTAATCTGAGCAATAGAGATTCACATCTAGCTGTGTTTTTGGTGTTGCTAAACTACAACTTGTATGAAGGAAAAATATCTCCTTGAGGAGATATCAACACAATCCCAGCTCCAGCATTAGTGGAAGAATCGTTGCCATCAGATTCCAAGATCCAAGCATCATCAGAAGCTGATCTTATATCAAATTTCTCTTCATTGGAGATGGAAGATCCTTCTTCATTTGTACTTCACCCTACCAATTATTTTGATGCCTTTTTTGGATCAAATCCTAGATTGCCAGCTACAGGACTTTCATCAGCTGAGACATGAGCATCCTCTGTGGTCAAGAAGTAATTAACCCTACCTGAAGGCTCAAATAGAATTTGAGCTGCAGGGGCTGACGTTTGGGTGACCACAATTTTTGCCTTAGATAGGTCCACACTTAGTTCTCCATAAATGTTTAACTGCTCAGGATTGGCTTGCAGGAATTCAAATTCAGTCATTTGAATTTTGGATTTCTTGACATGATCAATTATATCAGATGATTGAAATGGACTTGGAAGAGGGGATGGGAGTTCATCCTTTTAGTTTTTGGGAGGGGGAGGACTGGTTTATGAATTTGAAGTAAAAGGTGCAAAAATGTTTGATGTACTTACCTTTTTGGTAATCACTGGGTCCTTTGACTGGAAAGGAAGAGGGGTTCTCTACTTAGCAATTGAAATTGCTAGTTGGGGTCATTCCTCTATCTTTTCTTTGTCAGCCTGCTGGGCTGACTTATTATTGGACTCAGTGAATACTTCGTATGATCCTTCAACTGCTTCATCTTCACTTCTGGGTTCATCTTGGTAATTTAGGAAACTAATGTGGGAGTCGCTAGTTGATTTTTCTTGATCCTCTGTGAAGAGATCAGCATCATTTTCTTCCTCAAACTTAGGTTTGAAAGAGAAAGCATGTTCTATTTCCAGATATCCAATTGATGAGTTGGTTGGAGGTGCTTGAAGGGCAAGGTTCCTCTGTGGGGGAGGAAGACGATTTGGTTGCCCTTGCCTTCTAGCAGCATTGCCTTGATATGGTTGATTAGAGAATGTCCTCTTTGGTACATCTCTGTATGAAGGAGCAGAAGACATACCTTGTGCCATTTGCCTTTTCAAGGCTAATAATTTATTTGCTAACTTTTGTACCATTTGATCAGTGGTGGCTGTGGGTGAGTATTCAAAAGATGAAGAGGGTTTACCTCTGTTAGGATCTCTCCTTGTCTTTCCTACCAAGATAAGGTCATCTTCAACCTCAATAGCCAAGTCTTGAGTAGTAGCAAGGTCTATGTGGCCAACACGCCTCAGTAGAAAACTCACTTTAGGTAGCTGTGAGTTGATGAATAAACATTTGAGGTTTTTAGGTGTTGGTTGAGCAAGCATGGGAATCCTATGCCTCAGCGTGTCAAACTTAGAAATGAAGTCCCTCATAGGTTCATGGGGCTCCTTATTCATCTATGTGAGCTGGGCTAGCAAGGCATGTGCATATTCTACAGGATTGAAACTTGCTTCGAACTTGGCTTTAAGTGTGTCCTAGTCAGTCACTGATCTAGCTTGCAGATGGTAGAACCACTCTACAGTAGCACCTTGTAGGGTCTCCACAAAAAGCGTAACTGCCACATCTTCAAATTCCACCCCTATCACACCATAGGCTATGCTAAAGGCTGCAATGTCTTCATCAGGGTGAACTCTCCCATCTCTAAATAATTTGGGGATGTTCTTTCTTGAGCTACATGGAAGTTCATGCAGAGGTGGAGTCAAGTTGAGTGGGCCAAAAGAGTTACCCCAGGGGCCTCAAACTACCATTATTTAATTATGAAAAATAGGGATAAAAAATATGGGTGGAGTGGCTAGATCGTAGAACAAAAATGGAAAAGAACTGGCCCTGCTTCAGCTTGAGGCTTCAAACTATGCACTCTTTTCTAGCAGCTCTGGTTTTACAGATCAGATAAAATAATGGACATGAAGGAAAATGGTAAGGCTATAATGATAATGGTTAAGACACAGAATGGAGTCACCAGAGTCTATATAATGGATAAGGGAAGGAACTGCTTCAATCTAAAACTTGAGGCTTCAGACTACACGTTCATCCCCAGTGGAGTTGCCAAAAACTATTGCGCGAGGCTAGGGAGGAAAAATTAACAATGGGAAAGCACTAGATAAGTTCATTCTTCCATAAAAGAATGCATGGATAAGGTTATAATGATAATGGGTAAGAGACAAGTGATGTTTCAATCTAAAACTTGAGGCTCTAAATTGCACAAAATTACTGTGTCTCCAGTGGAGTCACCAAAAACTATCGGGTGAATATTTTGTCGACCAACTAACTAGTAAGAAAAATAGGTCTCTTCACCATAACATAGGGAGATTGGTCATCCAATGTTGCAGTTTTACCACATCCAAAGGGGATAAATCTCTCCTATCATCAAGGGGAGGTTCCATATAGGTACGCAAGAGCTATATACTATATATATGAGCAGAAAGTAAGACATGAGGGTAGAATAAGCCATCCATCTCTCTTTTTTCAGAGATGATGCTAACAAATAGAGGAGAAATCTTGGGTGATTGGTGAAGGTACTTCTCTTATTTCAGAAGTAACATTCAGCCAAGAGCCATATCCCTTCCTGGATAGTATAAATATTGGTGAAGCGACATAAGGAACTTCTCTTCTTTCAGAAGTGCTTGTTCTTACAAACAACAAGAATCTTTCTAGTAGGATAAGTAATAGGGTGCCAAGGGTGTAGTAACTAGCAATCTAAGATGTAGCACAAAGTCTCCACCTTGACTGCCTAAGAGTGAGATACGAAGGACAATGAAGGCACAAAGTCATTCCAAGGTCCTTTACACAGAAACAAAAAATAAACACACACTAAAGACAACTATGCCAGCACAAAGTCTTCCCAAGGTTGGCTTCAGGACACCTTCCTTGTTACTTTCACTAATTTTGATTGCCAAATTAAATAAATAACACATTCAAAAGACAAACATAAGAATAATCTTATAAAACGATACAAGCCAAAACAACACAAAGTCTACAAACAACTTGCTTTCTCATTCAGATAAAATGAAATGAAATACAATCTGAGCTCAAAGTCTCAGTATTCACCTTTCAATTGGGTAGAGTTTCACTTCTATATTGAAAAGATATCCCTAAAATAATAAAAGAGATTACAATATATAGCCACCAAGCAAGGCTTGGTGCTCTCTCCCATGGGATGGCCCATGCTGCAGTCAACACCTTTAATGTGCCTTCAGTTCTATCTAGAGGGACCATGCCTACAACAATGCATTTCCTGAACTATGGCATGTCTATTCATCTAATATGTCTTTTCCTAGGGCTGGATCATCTAGTCTGTCCCCTCTGACGTCTGCACAGCTGTCCATTTTGTCTTTTCTCCAAAGGAGACTAACAGGTCGCGCCCTCAATATTTGCAAGCTCAAACATCTATTCTACAGACTGTTCTAGCTACTAGAATAAATTCTATATAGATATTTACCTCTTTGTCTCTTCTTTGTTTTGTCTTTTCTAGCTTTGTCTCTTCTTGGAATTTAAGCTCCCAGGCTATCTTTTCAGCTAATCACTTGGTTATTCCTTCAAGTTTCATGCTTTATTTGAATTTCAATGGATATTCCCTTACTTTAAATTTGACGTCTACGAGGCCGTCAATGGTCGCTAGCCACTTGAACCATGTTGAACCTTAAACCTTTAAACCCACTGAAAGTACATTGGTTCATTGGTTCATTCTACCTCTTTTGTTCCATTGCTTCTTGGTTCAATCACTTTCCCGTTCCTTGGTTGAACCATCTGTTGAACCACCTATTTCCTGCTTCTTTCCTTGACTGAGGCTACCTTTGAACCTTTGAACCCATGAACCATTGAACTTTAGACTCTTTTTGTTCAAGGTTCAATCGGTTCATTGGTTCATCCTTTGTCCATCACTTGTTCTTTCTAAGCTCTTTGATCTTCATCACACTGGTTGAACATTTGAACCTGTGAACTCGTTGAACCAAAGTGGTTCAATGGTTCAATGGTTCAAGCCTTCTTTATTTGGCTAAGTCTTTTTGATCTTTTGAACCAAGCACATTGAACCAATTGGTTTTTGAACCTATTGAAGTGATGAACCAAAATGGTTCAAGGTTCAATGGTTCAAGCCTTTGAAACTCATTGAGTGTTCGGATCCGTGGAACCTCGAAATGGTTAATTGTTGAACTTTGAACCTTTGACAAATGCACTTAGCTCTTGTTGATGATGTTGAACCTTTGAACCCATTAAACCAAAATGGTTCAAGGTTCAATGGTTCAATGGTTCAATCCTTGCTTAGATGCTTGTCGATGGACATTTTTGATTGAACCAAGGTGCTAAACCATTCTTGAAAATGACTAAGTGCTGGAAACTAGTTCTTTTGATTGAACTCACCTATAGAAGCCTTTAAACCTATTGAACCTACTAATTTCAAGCATGTTGGGTCCATAGATTTCTAAAAAATCTTTGAAAAATGAAGAACCCGAATGCTCAGAACAATTTTTGAAAAAGGGAGAGATGATTTTGGTCCTGATGAACCAAAATAGTTCATAGGTTGTCCCAAAAATGAGAAGTCTATTTTTGGGGACAACACTTATCATCTCTATTTTTATTTCTACCAAATCACTCAATAAATAAGGATCATTAGTCCCTAATTAACACTCCAAGAATTATACCAGATTTTTTGTTTAATAAATTCAAAAAGAGCAAGACATATTGGATTTTGGTGTGAAAGAAATTGGTCATTTTTATTATCTCCATGGTGGATTTTTTTACTTTAAAATTTTTACCCAATCTATGAACCTACTTCCAAGAAGTACAAATCCATTTTTAAGAACCATTTGTACTTGAACTTCATAATCAATGAAATCCATTATGATTTTATGAATGCTAGAGAAACCAAATGGATCACTATGTCATGATAATATCAGTTATTCAATGACTACCCTGAGACCTTGATATCCAAATATGCATACCTCTAGGAGTTATTTCTTGATGAAATTCTAGCCATCCATCTGAAGTAAACTATCTATTAAATAATAAATCTATAGAACCATACATTGAGGAAAAGAGATAAAGTAGTAGTGTGATTCTAAATCATTCTCCTATTAAAATACCAATTAGAATTTTTAATGGAGAATTTTTTTTGTAAACACACTTTTATGATTGAATCATGATCTGATGTCAATTTTTCTTATCCTTATATTCTCAAAATTTGGATCCATACTCCTACACCTTTTCCCATCTATACTATAAATAATTATATTTATGTTTAGTATATTGCTTTAGATATTCCTTTAGCCATTGGACATCATATTTTAAATATGACTTTCTTGAAAATTTAAAATGGCTATCTTTATATTGGCCTAGAAATCCCTTTTTTTAATTCCTTAGAATCTTATACTATTTCTCCAACAAGTTTCAGCTTTGTTTATAAGATACAATCAAAGATTGTTTATAGAATACCACCAAGATTCTATCTATTTGATTGTTCTTCATAGAATATAGAAATAAGTAACGCATATATGCTCATAGGAGAATCCTCAAAATCTCTTGATAAAAAAAAAAACAAAATCTCTTCCCATTATAATGTTTCTTCTTCCTTAGAAAATAATTACAATTGGATCCAACTACCTGGTAGTATTATAAAACTCATGATAGAATCATGGTATGTAAACATATGGTTGGAAAACATCAAAGATAAGATATATTAGGAAAGTGCCAAAAATATATATAATAGATATAATTTTTATCTCCAAAATGTATTGTATATTAAATAATAACCAACTAACTTATACGTACAAGGAAACTACTCTATTGATATATTTATTTATAAATTATCTAGGGAAAACTGGTCCACTACAGGGATGGAAAGAATACTAAAATTATCAAATATTGGTGTTGTAAATAAAGTATAGGAGGTTTTTGATATTAATAAAACTTATAATATACTCTTATTAAACTCTTTCAACCATTGCAATCCTCCTAAACTAGACTTGTGCATCATTTTGCATGTGCTTTAAGTGACTGCAAGTACATAGAAAATAGGAATTTGAGGGTTTTAATAATAAAACCTTCAAATTGGGTGAAAAAAAGTTAAAAATTGAATTAATCTCAATATTAAAACATAAAAATCATACACTTGATTCAAATAACACTAGACCATTATTTGTAAGAAAATTGTTCTTTTATAAGTCACAAACCCTTATTTTCAAACTGTAGATTATCATTAGTCTTCAAACTGATGAGAATTTTTCCATAGTATGCTTTTTAAAGGACTTTAATGTCCCCAAATTACTATATTTTATGCTTATCAAGTTGTTAAAACATATCCCAAGCTTATAGTGTTCAAATTTGGTTGATATTCTCTCTCAACTGCTCAAACTTAAGATAGAAAATGGCTTATTATGAATAGTATTTTGTTGTAATTTCCTTATTTTGAAATTTAAAGATGAATATGAGATTAAGAAGGAAAATAAGACTCTAATATATGTTTTAAACCCATAAAATGCAAATGAAAACTTATAATAACTCATAAATGAGTGCAATTTTCCTTGTATTTACATATAGTACTTTATAAAATTCAAATTTACACTTTTGAAGGGAAACCTTACTCAATACTTCAAACTTACTTAAAATAAATTATAAGACTTTTACAAGGTGTTTTTATTGTGTTGAAAGATATTTAAATACTATAAAGACCCTATACCAACCCAACCAAGTACAATCTTGAATATTGATAATGATGCTCCTATATCACTATTTTGGAAAAATAAGTTGGCTAGCATTGTACCCTAGGACTAACTATGATAGAAAC
Source organism: Torreya grandis (assembly GCA_037957365.1). Classification (NCBI taxonomy): domain Eukaryota; kingdom Viridiplantae; phylum Streptophyta; class Pinopsida; order Cupressales; family Taxaceae; genus Torreya; species Torreya grandis. The sequence continues at coordinate 3,133,028 of JARHVA010001497.1, read as the reverse complement.
AAAGGAAACTAACATAGTTTTAAAACATGTCTATATTGTATAATTTTTATTTATGATATACCATTTTCATGACATTGTTAATATAAGTGGATGATGGCATTATATCTAGATAACTTAGTATGAAAGAGGACAAGTTGATGTAGTAGGATACATAGCTGACGTATTAGGATAGAGTAGGTCAATGTTATTAAATGCATGTATAATATAGTTTTAAAAATATGGAAAAAGAAGAAAACATGGATAGTGAAGTAGTTAATTATATTATTTAATTGTTTTTGAGTTTTATAGTACATTTGATTATCATTTGGATAGATATCTGATAATCTATTTATTGTTTGATATTTTTTAGATGTGAAAGAGGTTATGGAGATTAGTAGATGTAGTGTGGCTATTAAATTTACTACAGTATATTGACCACAAGTGACTACTTTTGGATTCTATGGGATTATGGAGAATGATGGATTCCTCTAAATTTTGATTTGGAGGCCATATTCTTAGAAACATTGGAGAGATTGAATAGTAATTTTAGATGTGTGTCAGATGGGGACACCATTAAGGTGGATATTACCATAGATGATGTCCATGCAGATTTTATATTTTAGTGACACTTATGGTATGTGATACACCATATACATACACTTAGAAGTGAGCCTTAAGTTTATGGTCAACTATATCTAAGAGGTATATCTAAGTGCGATTTCAATTTTACCTATTTGATGCGTTTGTGTTAGTAATTTTTTATATATTAGAGGCCATCATTAGACTTGTGAAAACTTGTGTGATTTATCATAAATTGGATGAGAAGGTCCCATTATACAATATTACATTATGCCAATCTATGTTAGAGAAGGGAACATTATATGAATTTAGGTGCAGATAGTGTATGAATTTATAGTATTTTATTATGGGGGTGAATGATTATGGGTCCCCTTATATTGTTGACTATCTATATTTATGAGATGTTCCCTGTGCATTGACCTATAGGATTACCACATGTAGTATATGATGCCTTTTCATGCATATGATGTTGGTCACAAGATTGCATAGTACATATTATAAAACATGACCTAACATTAAATATTATTGCATAAGGGTATATTATTTAGCAATAATATCAAGGCACAAAAGATGCTTGGAAGACATGGAAAATTAATATTAAGACATAAGGTTAATTTTAAATTACTATATATTATTAGTGTTGGGTGGAGCCACGTGTAAAAGCACATATACAATGGAAATTTATATTTCCACATCCATTGGATCTAATAGTATTCCTAATCTCATGGGCATGAAATACAAAGGAGTGGCATGGAGTAGGAGGTGTAGGGATGCCAATATATGATCATGATATACAACATCATTGAGTGAGGGTTTTTATACGTAGATTCTAATGAAAAAAAGTAAACAGAGTAAATTATATTTTAACATGATAATAGATACCAAAACCACAACCATAACCAGAGAGACATAGATAGGCTCTAGTGCAGCCATACATAGAGCCAAAAACACAAGAAGACCTAGTCATTCATCTTGCACTGAGTTGGCCTATTATGAGGTGGATTCATAATGAAGCACGTGATGCTTATGTGATTTAACTTGGTCAATATATAGTTTTTGTGCCACTATAGAATCATGTATCATATTATGTGTTTGGTGGTTTAGTAAATATAATGACTATTGGTGAGTAATATGTGGTGTATTATGACTATTTTGATTTGATATAGAGATACATGCTAGATATATGTATGTTTTTTGAGATATATATGTGATAGGTTATGTAATTTTTAGATTGATATTTATAGATATTATATTTGAGGAGATAAGATGGATGATCATGATGGAGACATGTCATAATGATATATTGAATGGTGTGCCACCTTATCATGATACTATGCATATGGATGATCATGTGGTGTGTTAATCACCTATTTATACAAGTTGGTTTCAATTATTTAGTGAGGCAGTTCAAGAGCTACAAAGACTATCAAATGCAGCTCAGGTAGTAGTGCCACTAGGATTTTTTGATGGGTAGTTATGAGTGTGGTAAAATTTGGCTAAAAAAGGATCTATGCATTTGGATATAGATTGATATTTAGCATAGGTGTAGGAATAGATGGTCCATTAAGGGGGACAAGTAGAGGGTCTACGATCATAGACATGATCACTACATCATATTATTATGAAGGGTAGTATGTATCATTTTTGGGTAGTACATAACATCCTCATGATATACTTCAACCTTAGGGTTGTTTTTATACTATGATCATATCATGTTGTATTGTATCATACTTTTTATCGATATATAGATTTATGATTTTGTGACTCATGGATTCATCTATTTTTATATCACATGTTATTGGTTTTTATATGCTATATGAAAATGTGTTTATAGATGTTATGGATGTTTTTTATTTTCTCTCTATCACATGTGTTGATTTTTATATATGCTGTGACAAAAGGTAGGATGTATGCATTATTATATTCTATAAAATGTTAACAAATGCATGGTCAAAGATATTTATAATTAAATAGTTTGGATCTAAATAAAATGAAAATGTGAAACCAAATTTACTAATAGATAAAACTTTTTAAAATATGTCGAATAAGAATAAAATGAGAATGATGAAAATTTTATGATAATGAGAGAAATATGAATGTTTAATAAGAACACAAATAGAGATATTTAAATAGAAGATAATTGTCAATTTAAGATAAGGACATAAATAAATATATGTCAAAATGAAATAAATTGTCAATATAAGATAAGAATATAAATAAAGAGATGAAAATGAAAGAAATATCAATTTAAGAACACAAAAAAAGATCTTTAAATGAAATAAATATCAATGTAAGATCACAAACAAAGTAATGTAAAGTGAAATAAAAGTAAGAGACGTGAAGAATAAAGATAACTAACCAAAGTTGGGGCTTCTACTAATATGTTATCTAAAAAAGAGTATGGTTGTTTATATAAACACATGACACATCATTTGTATAGGAGGATAATGGATTATTATGATAAAGGCCTAGTTCTATCCAAATGTATTATAATGCAACTCAAAAAAAGGAAAACTAAAGAGGTGTAAAAATGGAGGGTTTTTTATATAAAATAAGGGTGTAATTTTTCTAAGGAAGGACTTGTCATATCCAAGATCTTATTCTAAAAATCAGAAGACAAAGATCAATGAGGTGTGATATGATATTACTTGATACTCATTAAGCAAAATATTAGGGGTAATATGATGAATACAAATAATAGAAAAAATTACATAGCCATTATAGAAATCCTTTATAAAAATGATACACACTTTAGTAAATGCACCTTTTTTAATAACTATTGAACAATAGAGAACTAAAAACTCTAAGTTGTAGAAGAAGGCCTAGGATAACAAGTGAATTATATATATCATGCCATGAATATTATGTAGGCATCAATAATTAAAATGGGCCTACCTTCCCACAATGTTTTCCATGTTCCATCAGACCCCTTAAAAATTAATCAGTCTAATGTAAAAATAAGGTACTTATGAGAGAAATTATATTGAACTAAATAATAGACTTAGACCTATTATCCTAGTCTACTATCTTACCACACCATAATGGACCTTGACTCTATAAGTCTAACTAATGAGTTTTAAATTAAACTATAATATGATATATGATAATGAAGAATCATGCATTTTAATGTGATTTTGACTTTTTAATTTGTCATTTCATTTTTATCATTGCCTTTTGTTTCTTTTATGATTTTGATTTTAACATTTTATGGATTTTTAGTATCCTCATACCTATGGATTTATAAAACCAATCATGATTGATATAAGTGGAAAACATAATAAATCTTACATTTTGATTGTAAGAGATAAGTACTGAAAGACTATGTTGTGAAAAATATTCTTAAAATTTACAAAAAGTAAGTGTCAAATATCAATACTAACCTTAGTTGTGTTTTAAATGAGAGTATTATGTGGGATAAATGAGAATCACAAGAGACATATTTAAGTAATATATTGTACAATTATGAGTATGTTGTGTAGTTTATCATAAAGGAAATAAGATATTGTTGGGAATAATATGATAGTTATTTCACATAAATAACTATATCATTTAACACTTGAGTTAGCACAACAATGAATATAAGGAAAAATAATTCCAAAATAAGGGAAATATAGTTTTTTTAAAAGTGATTAATTAAATAACATTGAATATGTATAAAAATGGTATTTTTAAATTAAAAATAATGAATATAAAGATAAAAGTGACACGATAGAGAAGTGAACCATAATAACAAAAGACAACAACTGAAACTTAATTCTATAATTAAAGAGGAGTATCAAAAACCACTTAGGTGAATATATGAGGTAATTCATAAAGATAAAAGTGACACGATAGAGAAGTGAACCATAATAACAAAAGACAACAACTGAAACTTAAATTCTATAATTAAAGAGGAGTATCAAAAACCACTTAGGTGAATATATGAGGTAGAATATGCCATACAAAAAAAATGTCATCACAAACACTTATGAATTTCACAACATACATAATCAATAACATTAGAGAAATCGATTTGTAACTAGAATCTATCCTTGAACATAGTCTCGTTTATATTGACCAAGAGACTTGCGAGGACTTCCAAATACATAGTATCTATGGAGAATGTAGGTATGTTAGAAGAATACAAATGAGCATGTGGTATATCCTAGGAAGGATAACATTGTGATTAAGTGGTGTTATAATCTAAATTAAATCATTTTATCTTTAGGATGATGTAGGTTTTAAGGAAGCTTTATCCTCTTCCCTAAAAAAATTTGGGTGAGCCAATGTAAAGGTGATGGTGTGGGTCATGAAAATTTCTAAAAATGTTTAAGTAGTACTTAGCACCTATATATATGATGTGTATCTTAGTAATTCTAAAGACAAAAAACATTTTCATGTTTAGGGATATGTTATGGAAGTATCTTGGGTAGAAGCAGGTTCTTGTAAACATATAGTGACTTATTTTGAAGAAGGGCATCAATTTCCTACCAAAGTTGTCAAAAAAGAATAGAATTTTGTGCAATTTTACCATGGAAATAACGAGTGCAACTAAGATTAACTAATAGTTTAAGCTATGTATCTATTGTAGAGGAGGAATTCGATGCTTGTTGTTGTGCTAAGAAGCACTGGTATGCACAAAAATATTTAGCCCAATGATAGAAAGCAATATGGAAATTACAATATGGTTCATCTTCTCATCATGTAGGTAGGGGGTAAATCATTGGAAAATTTAGTATGGAATCACCATTAGATGGAAAACATTGATTACTATAAATACTAAGATCAATATTTTATAAGAATATCTCAAGGGGGTAATAATAAAGTGCCTAACATCTCAGGATGGAACAAGCTCAAAATATAAAAAATCTATTGAATTAATATGGTGTTGATATGGCATGATCAATAATTATACTTTGAAGAGTCTTAGAAGTGATAACATGATAATTATTTTTTGTCTACTCCATCTCAAACTTGTGGAGATCAAGTGAATAATACATAATGCTAGGTGAGATAAAATAAAAATAAGCATGAGCTATATTTGTAAAAAATACTATCATGTAAATGTAAAGAATGATGTAAATAAGAATGATATATAATTATTTTTGCATATTTATCATAATAAAAACTAGATAAAAAGGGATCATCTAATTAATATACATCATCATAATCATTATTATGAAGATTAGTAGTGAAAGCTTAGATGAGTTTATTAGTCAAGTAATAATGAAGGAAGGGTTATTTAGTGTTTGCTACTGTAGTACAAATATCATATATTTTTTTCTTGATGAGAATAAGGTCATATATAAGGAGGTAATTAATTAATTATTTAATAAGGGATATTTGATGTTTGTTTGTCAAATTGATCTCATCAGGCTCATCATTGTTAGAATATAATATATTACATGGTATGTTTCCCACAAGTTAGAGGTTAAAATTATAACCTCTATAAGAGTTGATAGGATAATTAAATAACTGATATTTATGAGAATTAATTATAGGTAAAGTTTCAAGGGTTGATTATGCAAAGGGAGAGAGATTGTAAGAACAAAATGTAAGTAATCCCGATCATTTTTATTTCCTTATAACCCTCTTAAAGTATTTATTCAGTTGGTTTGGAAAACACGTAATGGTTAAATATAAATAAATCATAGTTTTATATACCCATTAAGTCCATAAATATCCCTATAAAGTTTAATAACCCAACTCTTAAGGTAAGTGTATTAACTCAAACTAACTTTCTTGAAGCCAGGCCTTAATTACATCTCTAGGTCTGTTGAACTAAGTTTAGGCTAAGAACTCCTCCACATGTGACAATACTTAAATAAACCACTTGATTCACTTTTAGGACATTAAAATCAATATATAGGTTCAATTATAATGTTTTAAAAGGTGTCTAAGGTGATTAAGCATAGAATGACCAAAAACCCTAGATAGGGTTTTACACAGCCTCAAAGGCAATAAAACAAGTTTTATAAGATCCAAATGGTGTTTTAATGACCAATACCACAATAATAAGGTATTTTTTATAATAATTTATATACATTAATTTAAATATCACTCAAATAAATTATAAATATACTCATGAATATTAGTTACATAACACATGGTACAGGACTGTGTGTAACAATCTTGATGTTTGAATGAATTTTAGTCTTCAAAATGGGTTATTGGGCATAATTTTTTCTTAAATCACCTAGTAAAAAATATTAAAAAAAAATTCCATCATCGAATATCTTGAATTAGACTAAAAAACCTTCCTCGCCTATTGATAGTTGACTGTGTCAACTCAAAATACTCTATGCTTGAGTTTCTTTCTTTCCACCTATTTATGAATGATAATATTAAAAATATATAAATAAATAAATAAATTATATATAGTTATTTAAAACTATTAATATTATAAATTTCATTCAAAATATTCTCCAAGATCTTTTCTCATTCGTTAACATTCACGATCTTACACAAGCATACATAAAAAATTGAGACAATCAATCTTCTTCAAGAAAATAAATGAATCTTTTAATTTTATCAAATTTTTAAACCCCTAAAAACTCTCTAACCAAATCTTATTAATCGTCATCCTACATCCATGTTTGAAAACACTAGCCTTATTAGGCGTTATAAAAGATGGTTTATGAAAAACATGACCAAGATAATTATAAAAACATAAATACCAATAAATAAACCAAAAACAAACCTTATATATTATCAAAATTATTAACTATACCAAATAAAAAATGAAAGAAACCAAAAAAAAATGAATTGGCAATTTTGGTACGAAAATACAAAAAGATCTCCAATTCAAATTTTATTGACATCTAAAACCTAGTAATGAATCAAAAATGATATAAAAGACTATAAAAACCACATAAAGACTCAAAAAATATAATAATAAGCCAAAATTTATCAAATTTGGTGATGTTCCTGCATCATACTTCCTATAAATAAGAAATTAACTCATAAACTCATGCTCATGAGGTCGTTTAAGATTACCCTCATGCTTGATGATGTTTGATGTTATCATCCAAGTGGAATAGTATATAGGATTATGCTTACATTTCATTATGTACTTGTAATACTCTTTAACTCGTGTTCCCTTTACAACCTTCTTGTCTAAGTTGAGTTCAATTTATTCTTGTTTTACTTATAGTAGTTGATCTACCCACTCTTGGATTGTTGTGTCTTCATTTCTAGCTAGTTGATCCTGATTATCTCCTTCCTTGTATGTATAAAATTATAAAACATTGAATATATAACATATCACTATACCTATAGGTAACTCTGTCTCATAGGGATCATTAGATAACTTCAATATGATTTTACATGGGCCAATCTTCTACATCTTTAGTTTGTTAGACTCACCTTTTGGAAATATTTTCTTCCTCAAATGAGATAACACCTTGTTTAAAATATGAAAAATTACTTCTCTCCTATTTGAATCAATATATTTCATGTACTTTTCCACATGCAAACCTAATTTTTTCTTCACTTTCTCATACACCTCTTACATCGAAATGAGAAACTCTTCTCCATCAAAACTTCTTTTCTTCATCTTTCCAAGATATCTCAACTCAAGACATCCCTTGGGTGCATACCATACACCACATGAAATGGGTTCTTTCCTATGATTCTATTGGGTGAGTCATTATAATCAAACTCTACTAATGGTAATACTAATTCCCACTATTTAGGATTATCCTTTGTCAAACATCTTATCATGTTACTAAAAATTAGTTTGACCACCTCAATTTTGGCATTTGTTTGAGGGTGGTAAACTAAGCTAAAGATTAAGTTTGTCCCTCACTTATTTCACAATTTTCTCCTAAATTTCCCTACAACTTTGTGTCTCTATCTAAAATAATGATAAATCATAATCATATAGTATAACCACATCCTTTAAGATCAAATTATCCATATGTGTATCATCATTGGTTATCTTTCATGTTATAAATTAAACCATCATTAAAATATGTCCACAACAATAAAAATTTAATCATGCCCTCTTTGATTTATTGGAAACCCCATGACAAAATGCATGCTAATTGATTCACAAGGACTATTTGGTATAGGTAAGGGATAGTAAAGGCATCTACTAGTGCTCTTTACCTTTACATATTAACAAACTTCTTAGCTTTTTACAAAATTCCTCACATCTATATATATATATATATATATATATATATATATATATATATATATATATATATATATATATATATATTATAGTCTAATAGTATTGATTACTAATTTTATCCAAGGTCTTATCAAGAGAAAAGTTACCTAACTAACTTCCACAAGGTTTTTCCTTAATTAAATTATCTCTCATAGAACTTCTTAGCACTCAAAGCTAAACTGCCTTAAATAACAAACTTTTTTGAATCATGTACTCCATCCAAGGCTCTTGTTTCTTGTAACTGGTTACTTACAAGCCTCATATTCATCTTTAAATTCTAAATCAGCTTCATATAACTCCTCATGTTACTTTTTTCCTCAACTCTCAAACTGTATTTCATTAATAAGCAAAGTTCTCATACTTAGAGCATTGACTACCTTATTTGTTTGACCTTTTTCATGCTCGATGACAAATGTGAATTTTTTAAAGTACTCTCCCCACTTCATGTTCCTTTGAATAATCTTAGGTTAACTAGTTATGAACATAAGTGCAAGGTTCTCCATGAAGATAGCAATCCTTTATCATTAGATATTGTTTCCAATTCCTCAAGGCTTGAACTATGACGCAGAACTCAAGATCATAAGATGAATAACTTATATTATCATCATTTAAATTCTCAATAAATTAAGTTATATGTATTCCCTCTTTAATTAGGAACTCTCCAATGACCACTCTAATTGCATCAAACTTAACTTGAAACAACTTGTTAAAATTAAGATGTCCCAACACACATTGTTCTATTATGTTTTCTTAAAAAAGTAAAAATTTATCTTAGCTATATCAGTCCATACAAATATTTATTTGTCCCCTATGATAGTATCAATAATTGGAGCACAAATACCACTAAAATTTCTTATAAACTTCCTAAAAAATCTAGTTAAGCCATAAAAGCTTTTTACCTCATAAGTTGTCATTCGAGTTGGCTGCTCAATGATGGATTCCAACTTGTCTTATCCATCTTCAAAACACCTTGATAGATCATAAAAACAAGATGCATCTTAATGAATAGACATTTATTGAGGTTAATAAGAAGGCTCTCCTTTTTCAACCTTTGAATAACCATTCTTAAATGTTGAATATGCTCCTCTTTGTTAGTGTTGTAAATCAAGATGTCATCTAAATATACAATCACAAACCTATAAATAAAATGATTTAAGACCTTATTCATGAGTCTCATTAATTTTTTTGGGGAATTAATAATACTAAATAGTAGGACAAGTAACTCATATAACCCCTTATTTGATTTAAAGGAACTCTTCCATTCATCTCTTTCTCTTATTTTTATTTGGTGATAACTAATCTTAATATCCATCTTATAAAATTAGTTAGATCCAATGAATAAATCCATCAAATCCTCAATTCACATTCTCCAGTCTCATTATTTAATTGGCATTAGTATAACTAGTACTACCCCTGGGTTGAGACTTTATTTTATCAAACCCTTTTCCAAGAGGTCTTATATTTGCTTCTTTAGTTTTTTATTCTCTTTTATAATCATCTTTTAGGAATCTTCATTAGGAAAACTTTCACCTAGTACAAACTCAATGTGATGACTAATGCTCCTAATAGGAGGCAGCTCATTGGGTAGTTTATCCATCTCTATATCAACATATTCCTCCAACATGACTTTCACCTCTTGTGGTAACTCATTCAACTTTGTTGTTGTTAAAAAAATCCTTGGTTTGAACAAAAATCCAAAACCCAACTATGCATCTTTCATACTATTAAAGAACTATTTCTCACTTCCTATCATAACACTTGCATTGGTCTTTTGTCCATTGTCTTCTTCTTTGAGAGGAAATAGTATATGGTTTATGTCATGCTTGTACAAGGTGTATAAATTATTTTTACCATCATGAGTAGTCTTCTTATCATATTTCCAAGGCCTTCCTAGGATGAAAAGATACACATCCATTGGCTTTATGTCATATAATACCTTATCCTTGTATCCTACAATCTAAAATTCTATTGAACATTTCTCATTCACAATAACATGATTTACCTTTAGAAGCCTCAAAACTTTTAGGGTTTTGGATGTGGAATGCTCTTCAAGCCAGTCCTTTTTACCATATCTATTTCCACTAGATTATATGTGCTACTAGAATCAATCACTAGTTTGTACAACTTACCTTGACTTTTACATGTTTTCTTGAATATATTATTTCTTTGGTAAGGATCCTTATCCTTGAGTGGTTTTATCATCACTCTCCTTGTCAATAAATATTCACCAATTTCTAGTTATTCAATATGAGATGTATAATAAAAACTCTCTTCTTCTACCTAAACTATTTTATTTCACTTTTAAATGCTAGATCCACTATCTTGATCATTTTATAAGCATTTATAAAACCTATGACTAAAAAACTTATTGCATTTAAATCACTTATAAGTGAATCCATTTAATCATATTCTTCATTATGTGTATCCTCATCTAAATTATGGTCTCCTTCCTTTGAATCCACCTCTTGAATTGGATTCATATTCTTGAGATTTACTACATTATGAATTAGTTCTTTCTGATGTACCTCTTCCACCTTGTTGACTTATATCTTTATAAGTTCTACCCTTGCCTTGTTTTGTTGAGTTTATCTTATATTGAGCTTGTAGTCTACCTTCAAATCATATATGTAGCATTCCTCAATTGTCTTTGGAATTACCTAGCTGAATTCATCTTGAATATTGTACCTTAAACCATTGAGATATATATCAATATTCTCCACATCCTCTTCCACATGACTTGATCTGATGGTCAAATTGTAGAATTCCTCAATATATTATTTAAAACCCATATCTTTTTACTTCAAGTTATCCAATTTCTTGAATATGCTAGTGCGATAATCACTAGGTAGAAATTTTTAATTTAATTTAGCAACCATGATGTCCCAATATTAGATCTTGACCTTGCCTTTATTTCTCCTTTCATCCTGCACATAATCCAACCAAAGGGTTGCATGTCCTTTTATTTTGGTGAAATAAAACTTTAACTTATTCTCCTATGGTACATTTTCATAATCAAAATACTTATTCAACTTTATAATCCAATCAATGATCCTTTCTCTATTAAGTTTCTTACATAATTGGGAAGTTCTATTTTTATTTTAGACCCATGTCTCATGACCACTTTTATTAGCCTATCAATTACTTATTCCTCTCACTCTACTTCTTCTTCCCTATTAAATACATCCCATGTTACCACTCATCACATCTGATTCACCTCTATTACTATCAACCTTGCATCAAAACTCACCATCATGTTCATTGAATTCTCCAATATTACATCTCCCATATGAATACCTCTTCTTCCACCCCCTCTTAGGTTCCTCCTGGGTGGCATTCTAGCTTATCAACTCAACTAACCAATAGAAAACTAGTTCACTCTAATGTCTTAAATAATTTCAACTTCCTATTGTTATTCAAGTATCCAACCCACTCTTATACCAATTTGATGTAGAGGGAGATATATTTTTAAAACAAAATGCATGTTATCTCATATAGGCATATTTTCTTGTATCCCTAATAAAAGACTTATTAATTTTTTTGAAAAGACAATAAGGTTCAATAAAAAAGAAGCATAGTTTTTGATACCCACCATATTCATGCATCTCCATACAAAGTTTAATAATCTAGCTCTTACGCTACATGTATTAAATCATTATGACTTTCTTGAAACTAGGCCTTAACTAGGTCTCTAAGACTGTCAAACTTAATTTAGGCTCTAAAAATCCTCTAGACTTTCGAAGACTTAAACAAACCTCTTTTTTTCACTTTTAGGACATTAAAATCAAGCTCTAAGTTAAATTTGAAGGTTGGAAAGTTGTCTAAGGTGCTTAACCACAAAATGACAAAAAACCTTAGACATAAGCAAAATAACTATTCAAAACTTCAAATGTTGTTTATGTTAGGAATGGTAAAAAGAAATTCAACCCAAGAATCTGAAGAGTTAGAAGAAAGAACATCACACATGAAGCTACAAATAAATGAGATGCTAAAAAAGGCAAGTCAAATGATTATTTAAAAATGAGATTCTAGTAAAATAAGAATCCCTTGCATAATTAGGTGAGGCAAAACAAAGAACTAGCCTAACTAACTAATGTGGGATAAATCTTCATATAGGGTAAACTAAGAAAAATATAAAATACCTAGCTAATAAACTAGAAAACATGAAAAATACATAGAAATACATACATTAACACCCCATCCCTAGTGAATCTAGGGGTTAACAATATCCAAAAAATAAATAATATCATATGCATAGAATGAGTCCTGACAACTGGGCTTGGTACTCATGTATAATATTTGTCTATGAAATGAAGAAGAAATATGTCCTCATGAACACCTCCCAATGACAACTTCTAAAAGCACCCCAAGCATGGCATGCAACTCAAGGAAATGAGGTGATGCAAAAGGCTTCATGATGATTTATATACTCTATTTTTGGGTCAAAATGTACTCCAGGCTAAGAAATCCATCCTAAATGTGTTGATGAATGAAGTGCATATGTATCTCAGTTTGCTTGGTCCAATGGTACTCAACTGGGTTTTAAGATATATGAATTACACTATAGTTATCACACAAAATTATATTAGGTGAATCCTACATGAATACAAACTCTATAAATAATTTATGGAGTTAAACAACCTATTGACTCACTATAATTGCTTCTCTATTCTCAACCTCCATAGATGAAAGTGTAAAATGATGTTGCTTCTTTCAAAACCAAGCAATAGGTGAAGAACCAATACAAAGGATGCAACTAAAAGTGAAATGTTTTTCATCAAGAAAACTTACCATATATAAATCATTATACCCAACCAATAGAGTAGAAACCCTAGTGTAGTGTAATCCAAAATTCGTAGTACCTCAGAAATATCATAAAATCCTCTTGGTAGCCTGCCGATGATTATCCTGAGAGGCATGTGAAAACTTAGATAGAAGATCAATTATAAATGAAATGTCTAGGTGAGTATGTGTTAAATGCATAAGACTCAAAACCATTTTCCTATATAATGTAAGATCACAAAGTGGAGTAGTACAAGTGGCAGTGGGAGTCACTCCAAAATGAAAAAAGAGAAGGACCTCGATTGCAATCAGTCATGCTAAAACATTGAAGAATATCAAGGGTGTACTTATGCTAACTCAAATAAGTCCCTATTTCTGACAGTGAAATCTATAAACCAAGGAATAATTTAAAACAACCAATATCTATCATATCAAACTATGATGAAAGTTCCTATTTAATATCTTGAATTTGAGAAAAAAATTATTTGTGAGAAGTAGATCATCAACATATAAGAACAATATAATAATATCTTCCATAATATGCTACATATACACTATGGGATTAGAGTGATAGTGAAAAAAGACAATAGAGAGAATAAAATAATCCATATTCTCATACAAAGCTCGAGAGGCATATTTGAAATTATAAAAAGACCTCCTATCTTGACAAACAAGAGAAGAATCCTGAACAAACCTAGCAGGATGATCCATATAGATTTTCTTTTGTAAATTTTCATGTAAGAAGGTACTCTTAACATCCATATAATACATTATCCAACCTTTTGATGCATCAAGAGAAAGTACAAGGTGAATAGAATCCATCTTGGCAATGGTCAGAAAAGACTTAGAGTAGTCAATACCTTCAACCTATAAGAACCCCTCTACAAAAAGATGTGCCTTATACTTATCAATGGACCCATCATCTACATTATTGGTGTGGTAAATGATCTTGTACCTAATAATTTTTCTCCCTTAGGAAGAGTGATTAAATCCTTGGTGTGATTCTTCACCAAAGAAGCATACTCATCTGTCATCACATGATCCTACTCTTGTATCCCATGAACATATGAAAAATACTATGGAACCTCAGAGAATGCTTCACATTAAATTCCAATACCTATATGAATGTTCACGATAATTTCAAGTGGGTGTAAGGTCCTATATGAAAGTTGTTAGCTCAATAACTATAGTATGATACCACCTAGGCATAGTGGGAACATTAGTGTGAATGAGATCCTTAACCTCTACAACCTCCTCATGGGCCTCCTAAATTGGCTCCTCAAAGAATTAATCCTCAAGAGGAGGTGATGAGTCATAAAAAGATGAAGAATAAGTCATGGAAGAGTATGAAGATTCATGAAATGTGAAGTGCTCATCAAATTATATATGTGTTTAAAAATGAACATCATGAGTGTCAAGATCGAAAAGATGATAAGCTCTCATGTCCTTGCAATACCCTATAAAAATTAAAGGTTTTTTGTTCTTATCCAATTCTTTCATTTTCTTATTTCATATAAATTCAAAAACAAGGATTCCAAAGACTCTAAAAAATGAGACAATAGGCTTGGTTCCAAACCAAGCCTCTTATGGAATCAAATACTCAAGTGCTTTATGCAGTGTGTAGTTCTAAATATAGTTTGCATAATTAACTACCTCTACCCAATAAATAAGATGTAAATCCCATGAATGTATCAGGAAATTATCTATCTCCTTCAATTTTTTCTTATTTTTTATACTAATCCATTCTATTATGGAGTATATGAAACAAAATACTGGTGAACAATACCATAAGCTACAAAAAAATCAAAAAAATCTTGATTAAATTACTCCCGCCCCATTATCTGTATGAAGCATATATATATATATATATATATATATATATATATATATATATATATATATATATATATATATATATATATATATACCTAGGCCTTAAAGACTTTTAAGTGAGAAAATACGTCACTATTTTAGTTGATAAAATAAACCCAAGTACACCTCAATAAATTAGTAAAAAAAATAAGTGCATACTTAGCTCCATTGAAATGAGTAGGAAAGACCATCAAATCACTTTGTAAAAGTTCAAGTGGTGAAGAATCTCTTGTGGACATACCCTTAGGAAATGGATCTCGATTTTGTTTCCATAATGCAAAAATAGAGCAAACTCCATCAAAACATGAAATTATAGGAACACCGTATACCATAATTTGAGTGCTCAACTCCTTCAAATATCTTTAATTTAGATGCACAAATATATCATGCCAAAGCATACTCTTAGAATCTACATGAGAAAGTAAACACATCCCTAAAGGATAAATATCATCAAAAACCTCAAAATAATAGATTTTATAAATATTATAAACAACATGATGTTCAATAAGTGTGTGAGGATCTAAAAAAGCTCAAACTTTAGCACTATGTGGTATGAAAGTCATTGTCTTACCCTAACCAAAATGACAAATTTGATAAATTGAAAGCATATTGGTGGTGATGTATGGAACATATAATGAATCACTGATCTAACCACCATATAGTTGTATGTCACCCTTTCCATTAACATAAATAAATGAAGAATATCTAACCTCAATGTTGGAGGCAGAACTCAAAACAAGAGATACAAGTGACTCTTTAGAAGAAGTCATGTGGTGTGAAGCACCAAAATATAGAACCCAACAATCTAAAACAGGTGACTATGATCTATCTACAAAGTTATGTGTTTTCCCATGCTCATGATATGGATAAGGAGTGGAGATATAAATCTTGTGTTTGTTGATGGCATCCTATATAACTTGTATTGTCTTAAAACATCTATAATCTTCATGACCTGTCTCCCAACTAAATGAACATGATAGGTTGGACTTATTTTTGGATTTTGAATATGATTTGGGTTAAAATGTGTTGGTGTTGGGCTTAGGTGCAGTTTGAGATGGAGGAGGAATTTCCTTCTTATTACTCATTTTTTTCCTTTTTTATTGCGATATAATTCTACTAATGCCTTTTAAGGGGTGGAATATTCTAGGTAAGATAATTTGGATTCCTCCCTATTAATTCTATTACAAAATAACTTTGAATCTTGAAATTTGAATGTGAATCCTAAGGCATCCATGTTAGAGAAAAAGATAGAAACAAATATTTATAATGGACCACTTAACTTGGATGAAATCAAGTACACACACTCTTCATCTTTACTATCTCATCCACTCCCCTTAAACTATGTTAGCAAATGGTTAAACTTACTGATGTAGTCTATAATAGAGGAAAAGTCATATGGATTCAGTGAAGTAAGATCCACTTCAAGCTGCATGGATCTCATTTGATCTACTTTACCAAATAAACCCTTTAGCTTATCCCAGATTTTGAATTAAGTATCACACATATCGAAATAAAATAACAAACTATCACTCACATAAGTCCCTATAAAACCCATACACTCTTCAAAATTATATTGGTGTTGAAAAATTTCAAACTCTCTTATGAACTGTGGTTGAGTTTCATTCATTACGGACCATAACACTTTGTGTTTTATGATTGTTTATATTTTAGGTATCCATTTATGGTAATTGTGTGTATTTAAACCCTCATAATGATAAATACCATAATTATAAGATATTCTAGTAAATCACTAAAGATCAAAAAATGTTAAATAGTGCACAAATCAACACTAAGATAATCGGTAAAAGATTTTATTAAGGACCCTTCCTCCCCCAAATTTTGAAACTTTATAGAAGTAGTTAATTTATAAAAATTAATGACATAAATAAATAGAGAATTCAAAAGGATACACTTTTGAAAACATATAACTCAAATTTGACTTATGGTTTAAAAGTTAGAGGCTTTATGAATTCCCATAAATTGGTTAAAAAATTTCAAACGACACTAGAAACAGATTTTAGTGACCAAAATGGGATTTAAGGTAGGCATCAAACCACTTTTTGAAATAGAATCAAACCACCAACTTAAAAAAATCTAACTAAGGTGAAACAATATCCTCCTAGTTACCTTGGTGTGTATGCAAGTGAATGACACATCCTCTTTAAGGAAAAAATATAGCCTAATAAAGAAAATAGTGGAATAAAAAGCTATTTTAAAAGGAGAAATGGTGGAATATAGTTATTTTTAACCTTAAAAGTAGTTGATCAATAGAGATACTACTATTTGGAGGCTCCTAACTCCAACTCAGTCCTTTTAAAAAAGGAAAGGATGCCAAGAGTGGTGTTCCAATGCACATCCACTAATTTTTTTCAAACCCTCATAGTAGATGAAGATCGAGATAAACTATACTCATCTATCAGGTCTACATAGAGTGTCAGGTATGTGTATTCATAGTTCTATGCAGACTTTAAATGTCTTACAATGCACTAGACATGAAAAAAAGACTGCATGTACTTCTAATGATTTCTGATCCTTCCAAATTTTCTCAGTGCAATAGATATGATAAGTGGCACTTGGGATCTCCTTGAAAGAATTTTAATATATCAATGTAGACTAAAAAATTGAATTTCCAATGAAACATAGGTGTCAGACATAAACAGAGGACATTGGTGGTAAAAAACTAATTTTTGTCCATGCAACAACAAAAAAGGATAAAACATAGGCATTAAAAATAAAATTCAAGGATTTGATCTTTTCCTCTTTGATGTTAGATGATGCCTCTTCTATGCTCCTCACTTTTAACATAAATCTCCTCATTATGTTGTCCTCTATGTAATCTTCAATAAATATTTCCATCCCACGTACTTCTCCCAGCTACAATCCTACCTTCTGATGCACTTCCACAAAGAGTAGGTTTTTTAAAACTAGAATGAAATATTATGATCACCAAAACTCACAATCCAAATGGAAGCCAACATAAATGTGGGTCAGACAAAAGAAAACCTAGTTTCTTCAAAACATCAATGAAAGCACTATTATAGATCTTAAAGAGGATATGGTAGCTTCATAAAGGAAACTAGAAGTAAAATAGTATTATCCAATATATTGAAAAAATAGAGGATTATTAAAACCTTTCAAAGTATTTGGTACCATGTTACGAATGTTAAAAACATTCCAACCTAAGAATTTGAAGAGTTAGCAATAAGAACATCACACATGAAGCTACAATCAAAAGAGATGTAAAATAAGGCAAGTTAAATGATTATTCAAAAATCATATGCTAGTATAATAGGAATACATTTCATAATTATTCAAGGAAAAATAAATAACTAGCCTAACTAATCAATGTGGGATAAATCCTCACATAGGAAAAGCTAGGAAAAAGATGAGATACCTAGCTAATAGACTAGCAAACATGAGAAAAACATAGAAATGCATACTATAAAAAATTAAAGGACCAAGACCACCATAATAAGGTATATGATATCATTAATTATCTATATGAATCAAAATATCATTCAAATTAATTGAAAATATATTTTAAAATATCAATTACTCATCTGAACTATACATAAAATATAGGGTGCAGAATTGTATGAAACAATCTTGATGTTTAAATGAAGTTTAGTATTCAAAATGGATTCATGGGAATAAAAATAGTTTCCCTCACCTAATAAAATTTATTCAACCCCATTTCCATCATCAAATATATTACATTGGACTAAAGAAACCTTACTCACCTATTGATATTTGACTATCTTAATGTATAATGCTCTAGGCCTGATTTTCTCTCTTTACACCTATAGATGAGTGATATTAGTAAGACTATAGCAAGAAATAAACAATATATATGTATTTACACTTAAAAATAGTCTCAATTGTAATCAAAATATTCTCTAACATCTTTTCTCATTCATTGACGTTCATGATCTTGCAAAAGTATACATAAAAAATTGAGATAGTTAGTCTTATCCATGCAAATTAGGATATTATTCTTGGTTATTTGAAGTACTATACCTTCATATACATGGTAATCCAATTCCTATTACAATCATTTAAATTTTTTAAACACATATAAACTCTCTAATTAAATCTTGTTAAACCCCATCATATATTCATGTTTGAAAACAATAGCCTTCTTAGGCATTACAAAAGGTGCTTTATCAAAAACATGACCCAAAAGGTGGAAAACCACAAAATATCATTATAAAAAAATAAATGCCCATAAAAAGACCAAAAAAAAACCTAAGATCCTAGCATAAACATCAACTGGACCAAAGAAACAATGAAATAAATTTTTAATTTTTAATTAGTAGTTATGGTGGGAAAATTCTAAAAGAGCTCCAATTAAAATTTTATTGACATCTAAGACCTAATAATGAATAAAAAAGGATATTAAAGACTAAAAATTCCCATAAAGACTCAAATAATATAATAACAAACTAAAATTTATCAAATATGATGATTCTCTTGTATCAATGGGTATTTTGAAAACACCATATTCTCATAATTGTTCAAAATTCTAAGAGTTCAAATCTCCTTGAATCTTATAGATATCACCATTATAAGTAAATTTGACACATTGGCATGTTTCAATGAGGATATAGCTCTCATGCGATGTGTCTAGGGTTGACCTAGTAAAATGTTTTATGATATTGAGAAATTAAATATCATGACCTTGATACGAACTATGAAAGGAGGAACTATGATAGGAAGCAAAACACAACCTAGAAGAGTTTATTTTTCTATCAAACCATGACATGTGGTTTGGTTAGATTTAAGGTTACACTCAGTATACCCAAGTTTTTTAATAAATTCAAGGGAGGAAACACAAGTGGTAAAATCTTTATCAATCAAAATATGATTGATATGGATATCACCAACTTGGAAAATAATTTATAATGAATGATCATCCACATGAAGAAATAGTTTGTTAGTAATCATTGAAGCGATAAAAGTTTAAAGTAACTCAGAAGTATTTACATTTTCATCAATGTCTATAAACATTTCCTCACATTATTGGAAAATACTATCTTTAGATCCTAACTAAGTGGATTCCTTCCCATAGGTAGAGGTGAAGGGATACTAATTTCAAATAAGAGTGGAATTAAACAATTATTATGATGATGGGAAGTCCTCATGAGTTATGTAAAATTAATTTTAGATAGGAGATGATAAATTTTAGTGATAGGATCCCATTCATCGTATCTAGTTATAAATGTATTAATTAAAGGTGCATAATGTTAAATTAAGTTATTTGAAGGGGGAGTGAAAGTAAATTCAAATTGTTGGTGATAGTGAGCAGTTTATTGGGATTTAGATAATGTGTTTTTTCCAAGTGTTTCATATTATATTAAATTGTGTAATATCATTTATTGCATAATTGGGTCATTGACTGACTATTTTGAAGTTTTAGATATTAATGTGGTGAAGAAAACACAAAAGTAGATCAATTTATGAATTTTAAGGTGGGTAATTCAAATTGAGGAGAAGGTGATGATAAGCAAGGAATATAATTTGTATCAATGGAAAGAGAATTATTATCCATATGTATTATTTTATTGGAAACATGTGGGATAGTAGATGAAGGAGTAATTTATGTTTTTAGAGTTTTAAAATCATTATCATATGCTCAAGTTCTAAGAAATGAGATTGATAAATATCTTTAATAATATTGATTTTTTTTAATTATTATAGTTGAAATGTGGCTAAGGATTAATGTAATATTATACTCTCCTCATATTGTTCATGTTGACAATAGTCTCATCATTAATGAGAGAATTAAGATTGATGTATGATTATTCAAAATTAGAAGCTAGAGGTTGAGTAGTAATTGATGGATGATTAGTAATGGGACCCTTGTAGATAGTTAGATGAGATTTACATTGATTAAGTTCATCATGCTTAAGTTTTATTTCATGAGCCCTAGTTATCACTTCGTTAGCTTGTTGGCACATATGAATTAGGGTTTCATGATAAAAATTAGGCCCAAGGAGATACTCAAGGGAAAATGTTCTAATCTACTTATAAGTCTCATAAGAATTACACCAACATGCATGATACAAAAAAATATTGTAAATCATACCAATGTATGGTAGGAAGAGTATGGTCAAGATTTCATGGTGAAGACCCAGAAAGATGCTTTTGAATTTAGAACATGGAAAGTGGATTTTGTGAATTTAAATTATTGAAATGGGAAGATGTAGAAATAGAAGATTGTAAAGGATTATTCCAAAGTAGTTGTCAAATATTAATATCATAAGAACAACTTGGAAAAATAACATGAATAGTGTATATGGAATCTTAGATATCCATAACACCATCATTGGTAGCATGTCAGTGCTTCTATTTCATAATCATTTAGGTTCCATGTGGGGGAGGAAAGGTTCAAGTTATCCTATGAAAAAGTATTGACATCTAGATTCATATAAGGCTTATTCCAATTATTTTCAATATTATATTAAAATTTAGGATGAATACCATCATTGAACAATTAGAAGAGATTTTCTTTTAACATGTTATGTTCGACATTATTGGATAAGGATTTCCATAAATTTTAATGAACACTTGGGAAATTTTAGAATCTGTGTGTTTACAATTGATAATGTGAACTATTTTATTTGTAAGAATATTATTATATTAAAATTATTATAATAATTAATTGACTAAGTATTCTCAACTAGATTTAGTATGATACTTTAGTTTAATACACCAATCAAAATCATGACATGAAAAAGGTTTAGCTAAGAACTTGGTGGCGAGAAAGTTATAAAGATTAATCCAATATTTATACAAGTTTCTTAAATATTTCAAATGCAATTCATGATTATTGGATCCATTATAAGTGATTACCACTTATGTCAATATATGCAATGAGGAACAAAGGGTTAATTTTGTAAGTGGTTGATAGTATTGAAAATAAGTGGTGGTTAAAGTATAATGTTACCTTGTGCATATGAGGGGGTGGGGAATGGAGGAGATGGATTAGGATTTTTCACTCCCCATTTAGTTGGTTAAGGGTGATTTTTTTATTTAATAAGTTGGTTTGGCATTTGCATCATTTGGTTTTCACTATTAGTTTTAAAAGTATCCACTTGATTCATGGCTTGTAATAGAATTTGATTAGTATTAATAATGGCTTGACTAGTAGAAGTATCATTAGGAACACTAGTGGTAAAATTTACTTGAGTGTTAGTGTGGGATTTTTATGTAGTCCTAATAAATGAGATCTCAACCATGTTGGTGCTAATTGTAGGCATGGTATATGAAGAAGAAGGCATTGATTAAGAAGAAGGAATAGAATATGATAAATGCATGGAAAAAGTTATAGGGTGACTTTCCCTAAGTATTATGGAGTATATATGTGTGGGTGAAGGGGGACACTCAATGTGAGGTCCCATCATGAGATAAGATATTACTGTGGGATCCTTACCCTAATGTTGAGGGTTTTCATTGATGAAAAGAATAATTTAAATAGTGTACTCAAGATCAATCTTATCTTATGTAATAGTCATTTTTAGATGTTAATTAAGATAATCAACACTATAATGTGGAGGATTACCATATTTGGTGGTCATAATAATGACATGGATATTACTAAGATCAGGATCTTATACCATAGTATAGGGTAGGCAAGATAATAAAACCTTATGAGAGTTACTGAAATACATCATACCATTTGAATTTTGTAAAATAACTTCATAAAAAAATGTATTTCATTGTGAAAGGTGAAGTTATAACTAGGATTAATCAAGATAGAATAAAATAGGTTTAAAAAAATAAATTATGTTAGCCACCTATTGACCTAAGCTAACCAAAGATGACGTAGTTATAAATATAGGAAAATATAAATGTGTTAGATCAATTAGGGAGAACTTAGTTACAAAAAAAATCAATAAAAAAAAATTTGGAACTATATTAGGTCAACCTAGGTTTATCTTGTTACATAAGAAGGTTAGGACATTAGTTTTGGAGTCTACTAAGTTTACCTAGGTTGATATAGTTAAGCATGAAAGTAAATATAGTAATTTGGGAGTATACTAGGTGAACTTGGGTTTATCAAGTTAGACAAGTTATAAATATAATAATATAAAATCTTACTAGATCAACCTAGGATGATCTAGTTAGATGGGTTAGTGCAAATAGTAATCTAGGAATTTGTTGGATTGACCTATGTTGATATATCTAGACATATAGGTAAAGAAAGTATAAGACTAGGTCACACATGGTAAACTTAGTTAGATCTGGAAAAATTTTGATAGGAATTTAGATTATGTAGTTTTGAAAATAGAAGTAACCAAGACATAATACAAAAGATTGAGTCAATACTTATTGACTTAGTCTCTTGACACAATGAACTATGTCTAAGACAACCAATTTAGTTTAAACACACAACACATAACTATATCAAAACTAGTGTATATAATATAAAATACAAAAGAGAATTAAAAAAAAGAAAAAATGAAAGTTTGTAACTACAATTACTACTGATTTATCCAAAATGAAGATCAATAAGATTTAATAAAAGGATTTTATTGATTTGTACAATTTTAAATATACTTACTCATTAGTATTATAGTGCTGACATGATATTATAAATCACTATGGAAGAAGTATTATTCCCATATATCACTAAACACAATTTCAAGGGTAAGTTGATAGTATCTTCTTGACACTAACTACTAACTATTACACTATAAAATTATACTAATGGTTAGCTTCTTTTGGATTGATAAAAATGGTAATCATAAAAAAATTCTAAATACCATAAGATACATGGAAACTAAATTCTATGTTTAGCTCTATATGATGGCTATGAGTGTTAGGAAAATACCCCAATTCCATAATATCTATAAATGATATATTAGGACCATAAATAATGTATCGTGTAGCCCTTCAAGATAGTAGATAATTAGTTTTAAAATTGTCAACACAAGTTTATAGATAAATCTATTATGTCATTATATACACAACCCATTTTAAAAAATTAAATAGGGACCTATTGTTGATTGAATATTTGTATTTGAGTCTTTTGAAATAGGAATGTGACATAGTTTCAAATGTGAAAACTTAAGGAATTTATGTGATGCTAAAATTAATTTGTTTGCCTCACTTGATCTTTCTTATTTTCTCGATTCAATGAACATGATTTAATTAAATTTTTATAGAGTGTTTCAAAGTTATAAGGAAACTAAGGGTGCGTTTAATACATATTACATGTTTTAATTTTCACCTTTAATTTCCTTTAACTTAATGCTAATGTACAAGTTTGATTTATGATGTAACAGCTAATGTGGGTGATGTGTTTTGTTTTTAGTTAGGTCTTTGTCTATATTATTTCTTAAGAAAGTTAATTTGTTCTTAGGTGTCTCATGGGCCCTCCTGAACACCATTTGATTTCAACACATGACATCAATTCACTAATTTATAACCTAAGTAAAGAATTTAATTCACCTAATAATGATGCTAGCATAGTATTTTGTATAGATTCACTAGAGTGGTTGTAGATTGGGATATTACCTAGTGTCATCTACCTATTATCCTATAGGTGGCATCTATATGGGAATATTTACAAATAATCTAATGAAAATGGATCAGTGATAGCCATCCACATTTCATTTTCCTAGTATCCCAGAGGTGATGTCAACATGGACTTTTATACAGATAATCCTAGGCATGCAGAGTAGTGAGAGTCATCAATGTGTCATCATCCTAGTAGCTTGGAGGTGAGGTCAACATGGAACTTTATAAAAACAATCCTAGGAAAGTGGAGTAGTGAGATCTATCCACATGTCATCATCTTGGTCTCCCAAAGGTGATGTCAACATAAACCTTCATACAGATAATCTCATGCAAGAACAGTAACAAGAGCCATCCATGTGTCATCATCTTGTTAACTTGTAACCAAAGAGATATAGAATAAAAAGCTACAACTCAGTTAGGAATGGATTAGTGATATATAGACATGTGTCTTCTAAATCCATGTAAATGAATAACAAAGACATTAGAACCAAGACAAAAAGAGTGGAAAAGAGACATCTTTCAAATGGTAGTAAAATCCATGGAAATCGGAATTAATAAATTCAAATGGAAATAAAATAGGGAAAAGAGTGAAAATTGTTGCTGAACTTAATTTGAATGAATTGAATAATTAATGCATTTAATTCTCAAATATAGCATAACTAAATCAATATATTTTAAATTACCATTTCTATTTTAATTACATTTCTTCTTAACTATCAAGTGTATTTTGATTTGTAAGCTCAGTTTCAAAATATGAATCGAGAACTCCTTTATGATAAAAAAATTAATAAGATTTTCTTAGAGTAAAACATTTTCAATACTAGATTGGTAATGGCTTCCTCATCTCGCATCCCAATCCCCTATGCATACTCAATTTCAGGACCAACTCAATATATAATATAACATTCAATTCAGTAAATCTGAACCATGAGTAAAAATGTTACTCTTCCTATTGAGATATGGTCAATGTAGTCAATCCATACAAGGATGAGGATCAAATCTATGTTTTCACATGTAAATATAAGGATGACCTCCTAGACATCAAAACAATTGGTCTTCACAACATAGTATCCATACCATAGTTAATGCCTTACATTAACCTATTGATTTATTTATTCATGAATGGAAAGGTTATTTGGAAGATATTAAACTTTAGACATATCAAAATTTGAATTGTATATATCAATGGAAATGCCTTTAAAAGGTATTACAAGCTCCTTTTCCCATACAATTTATATAGTTAGGACATGATGAACTCATATATTATTAACAACAATGGCAATAGATAGTTATAAGAATGGGATAGTAACCTAAGAAACTTTGTAATTTAGGTCCGTACCTTAGTTATCCCTATTTTGGTCTTTAGACTAGGGGTAATAGTTCCTATGGACATGTTACATATAGTATATTACTTTTCAACCATCACTTATGTCAATTGGGTATGGGTCCACTTACTATAAGGACATACCAAAGACATACATGGTTGAGGAAAAAGAGTTGATCATACATTGACCTTTCACTAATATTCACGAACACACCTTTATAACACCATCATTTCATCAACCTACCTGATTGACCACTGATTAAGTGGAAGAAAATCATGAAAAAAAATATTTTGTTGGCTATGATAGAAAATGGATCAAAGGGCATCAATATGCTGAAAATAATTTATTTTAAACTCATCGTGCCAATGATGAGTAACAAGATGAGGAGGCTTCAGGGCTAGGATTAGAAGAACTTGAGGATGAATCTAAATATTCTCAATCTACTATTTCCTATCATGCATTTTTAGGCAATATTATTCCATAAATTCATAAGGTGGTAGGGTTCTTAAATAAATATAAGGTGACTATGTTAATTGACTCTGGGAGTATACATAACTTCATCAATAGTAAGTTGATTGGTCATTTGAATTGTTTAATTTACCCAGCTTTAAACTTTTAGGTCATGATTGCAGATGGTGGTATGGTAAACTATTATAGAAAATGTCATAATATTAAGCATTCTATGGGATACTATTTTTTAGATTCCCCTATGTTTGCTCTTCCTATGGGAGGAAATGTAATTGTTTTGGTAGTGCAATGGCTCACTACTTTGAGAACTATTGAGATGAATTTTCAAGAATTACTCACAAGGTTTAATTTAGAAGGAAGGAATTTTAAACTTAAATGATTATGGGATAAATATCTACAACTAGTTAGTTCCCACTAGATGGTGAAGACTCTTAAAAGAGGTGTAAAATTTTTTGTGTCATGATTATTTTACATGGATGTTCAACCAACCAAGGATTCTACACATCTTGATTTGCAAATAGTGTTAGATGACCATTTTGCTATTTTTGGTGACATGCCAAAAGGAATTATTCCATGTCATGTACATGATCATGCCATTGGACTTATTCTAGGAAGTACACCACCAAATATCATAACATACATGTATCCCTATGCCAAAAATAGTGAAATTGAGAATATTGTAAAAGATATGTTGGAAGCAAGAAAATTCCAACACAATAAAAGTGAATATTCATCCTTGGTGGTCATGGTTCGGAAGAAGGATGATAGCTAGAGGATGTGCCCAAACAATAGAGAACTCAATACATACACCATCAAAAATAAGTTTCCTATTCCATTAATTAAATATTTTATAGATGAATTGCAAGGTGATATTTATTTTACCAAGTTCTTCACTCTAGATATCATCAAATTTGCATCTGCAATAAGGATATACTTAAAATAGATTTCAAAACTAATGAAGGCCATTATGAATTTATGGTCATGCATTTTGGCCTCATTAATGCACCATATAAATTATAGAGTTTGATTAATATTGTTTTTAGGCCACTTTTGAGAATGTTTGGATTAGTTTCTTTTATGATATCCTCATATAAAACAAAAATTGTGAAGACCATTCAAAGCATGTGAAACAGGTACTTTCAATTATGGAACATCATATTTATGTCAAACCTTCCAAATGTGAGTTTTGTGTCCAAGAGGTGGATTACATGGGTCATATTATTTCACATGAAGGATTGAAAGTTGATCCTAAGAAAATAGAAGTGATGATGGAGTGGTAGGTTCCCAAGACCTTCAAAAACCTCCCCAGATTTCTAGGTCTAATTGATTACTATCACAAGTTTGTCAAAATTACGATAAAATGTTAGCTCCACTCACCTCTTTGATCAAGAAAGACTCCTTCCATTAGACTGATTTAGCTATCAAGGCATTTGAACAGTTTCAAATGGTTATGTACACTACTCCTAATTTTTCAAAAACTTTTATTATGGAGTGTGATGCATCAGGATATGGCATGGGGGTTGTACTCATGATAGAAGGTAAACCACTAGCATTTTAAATTCAATAACTTAAGGGAAAAATAGGATCAAACAAGTATATGAGAAATAGATGATAGTTATTCTACATATAGTGAAGCAATGGAAACCATATCTAATGGGTCATCACTTTAATGTTAAGATTGATCGTGATAGTGTCAAACATTTTTTGGAACAACACTTTTCAACTAAGTAAAAATAAATGAGTGACTAAAATGATGGTCTATGATTTTTAAATAGTGTATAAAAAAGGAAAAGAGAATTGTGGTGGCAGATGCCTTATCTCAGTAGGATGAATTAGTTGAGGCATTGTTATGTGTCATGACCATGTGGTAGGCATATTGGGTAGAGGAAGCAATATCATAATTGGAGAATTATAGTGATACCAATAATTTTATTCAAAATCTTTAGTAGGGTTCTACCGGGTCTAAAAATTTTACATGGAAGGGGAAAACATTATGGTATAAATATAGATTATACCTTTTTAAGCATTCTCTCCTCAAACATAAAATTCTTTAGGAACTTCATACCTCTCCGATTGGTTGACACTCAGGATTTTTAAAAATATATCTAAAAATCAAGTAAGAAATATTTTTGGAAGGAATCAAAGGGGATTTTCACAAATATGAGGCCGAATGCATGGTATGCCAAAAAAATAAATATGAACCCATTAATACCATAGGTATTTTTCATCCTTTCTCCATCCCTATCCAATATTGGGAAGAGGTTTCCATGTATTTCATTACAAGGTTACCAAAGGTCTGAGAGTAAAAATATTCTCATGGTAGTTTTGGATTGACTCACCAAGTATGCTCATTTTTTCTCTTTATCATTCTCATTTATTTCAAGTATAGTATCTTCTGCTTTTCTCAATATAATTTAAAAATTCCATGGCACTCCAAATATCATTTTAAGTGATTGAAATCCCATATTTATTACCAAATTTTGGACTTAATTATTTTCATTTCTAGGTACCCTTTTGGCTCGTAGCTGATTCTATCATCCTCAATCTGATGGACAAATAAAGACAGTCAAAAAATGTCTTGAATGGTATCTTCATTATTTTATTTCAGACAAATGGGACAAATGGGTTTAGTGGCTTCCACTTGCGAAATCTCTTTATAACACTTATTTTCACACTTCTTCAAATATGTCTCCCTTTTTTGTATTGTGTAGGTATCATCCCCATCCATCACTTCAATTTTGATAGTGCATCCCAAGGTTGAAACTATTGAGGAACACATTCACCATCAACAAGAGGTGTTATTTAGTTTATGATAGAATTTTTCAATGGCACAAAATCAAATGAATCATCAAGTAGATCAACACCATAGTGAATGACATTTTGACATAGGTTGTTGGGTCTTTGTGAATTTCCATCCATATAAGTAGGTTTCTATGAATCAATATCAAAATTATAAAAAGCTATCACCTAAGTATTATGGCCCTTACCATATCTTGCAAAAAAATGGTAGTATGGTTTACAAGTTTAAATAATCCCCTACCACTCGCATACATTTGGTATTCCATGTATCTTGCCTAAATAAAGTAATTGGACATAGAGTTTCCACCCAAACTAATCTACTTGAATTAGATGAATAAGGTAGTGTCATTCTAGAGCCTAAGGATATCCTTCACATGTGTACTAACTGTAGAACGGAACCATTAAGTAATATTCAAACAAATGGAAGAACACATATTCTGAATATGACACATGGGAAGATGAATCAAAAATTCTAATTTTATTCAATGTTGAGGACAACTTTGTTTTTAAGGGAAGGGGAATTATATGACCTTAACCTATACTAAATCTATGGAAATGTGTGGCAGAATTAAGGCTTACACATATTGATATTAGCTTGTTACCTTTCTTGATGTTCTTAGTATGGTTGGCCTATGGAATAACCATGGTTAAGTAGAGTATACATAAGAGGTAGTGGTTAGTATTTTATTATCATATTGTGAAATATGCTCTTATTTCATTGTTATGGAGGTTTCTACCTGAAAGTGTGTCAACCATAATATTCTAGTATTATGCTCATTCACCAATTGTTGTTGTGTATCTGCTTATTCTTCTCTTAATTTTGCCCTATATAATTCTACTATTGTGAATCATCTAAGTAATTTAATTACAATCAAACATCATAATATCATCATTTTCAGATGCAGACTCAGGTTTGTATACATCTTCATCAATTATTTTAGTATTATCACAAGGAGGATAGGGGAGGAAGTATTTATCACATCAATAAATATCAAGATCATAGCCTACAACATTAACCTTTGCATTCAATAGATCAAGAACCTCCTTACTGGCTCCTATATTATGACACCTATCATTTTGGGTTGGTGTCTTCCCTCTATCATTATATCTATTATGGGAAGAGGATATTCCTTATGCTTAATTTTTATTTTGACCTCTCTCCTAACTAGAAGATCCATAAGAAATCCCCTTCTCAGTTCTAGACAACTTGTATGACATTTCCTTGAAAATAGTGGCTAAGGTTTTCATAGTTTCCTCAAGGTTGGTAGTGTTATTGGACTGAAACTTCTAAGGATTTGTTAGGTTTACATCATCTTATTTATTCAGAGGATTCCCCATAGCCTTTATATTATTTTTAATTTGGATGGACATGTTGAATTCTAACCTATAATTTATGGGAGCCTTATCTCTCAAGTAATATGAAACCTTGTTGTCAAATGCATCATAGTGTTTAATAAGATAAGCAATATAACTTGGCCTAATATTATCAGGCAACCTCATCATAGTATTATTAAATCTTGAATTGAAGTACAACATACATTCATTTGGGTTCTTATTTGTTTTTTCAAATTCTTCTAGGAGAAACTAATGATCAATTCTATCACCATACTATATTTTAAAAACAATATCTATTTCCTCCCATGAATCTATGCATCCATGGGGAAGAGAATTTAACCACTCACATACATCTTCTTCCAGTGTGTGAAAAAAAAATTTAATGCAGACATCCTCATGATCAACCACATAATCTTCAATTATAATGTGAAAATCCCTCAAATGATGCTCTCTAGTCATTGAATTATTCCCTGAAACTTAGAAATTTGATTCCTTACATCATTTGGATCTTCATTAGGGTAACCCTACATTTCATCAAAGTTAATAGGTCAGAATCTAGGAATCTTGAATGTAGGACATTTATTTTCATCCTGATTTATATGCCTCATGACTATTTCTATTATGCATTCAAGATCAGATGACAAAGGGTTATGAGGGGTAGAGTGAGGTGGACTTAGGGGACCAAACCCAAGAGGGTATTTAACTTTTTGAGAAGGTGTTCGGTACTAAATAGGATTATAAGACTTTAGGTTATCGATAAAACTATGATACCCATTAATCAAAAGAATTTAAACAAAAATAAGCTCAAGTGTAACATAATTATGATGGTATAGACACTCTTTTTATATAGAAGCATTTTCTTCAAATGGCCTCCAAACTTATCTCCTTATTCTATGATTAACACTTAACTCAAAGACAAGCTTATTTAATGAGTCAACTTAAAAGGAGGATCTCAGTCCTTCCAGCTTTGCAAACAATAGATCACTCAATAATAAATTAATTAAAATGTGCATTGATCTATCAAAACTAGATAAAATGTTGGAGTTGCCATTTGAATAAATCTCTAGGATAGAATAGATTAAAAATAGATAGTGATACATTCTAAAATTATACTTTTTAGTAATAAGCGATGAGATAGATAAACAAAGACACTAAAAATTTATATTCATGTTAAAAAGGGTAAATCAATTTAAAACATGAACAAATAGAATTATTATACAAGTGTCCTTGACAACATAATTTCCAATGATCAGTCCCTACCAATGATGCCAATTTTGTGTTGGGTAGCAACTATACACCTCTAGAATTGAGCCTTACATACTTAAAAAAGTGGTAAACAAATATGATAAACTTAAAGCATTTCATTATAGATGGGGATGGTTTAGCATCTTGATGGAATTAACGCAAATAATGACCAAAAGACACATATAGGGTATTATTAGTTACTTTCTACTTTTAGATCTACATGAACCAAGGTGAGAGGACCTCCAGGGTAGATTGATCATAAGGAGGAATATTATATTTCAATATATATGGGATTATTGGCACACATACAGATCTAATCCAATCATGAATAAACATTCGAAGTCCACTCAAGAAGAGTTGTCACACAAACTGAGCAAATACTTCTAAATTAGACACAAGCTATGAAAGACAGATGGAAAGGTGATTGCAATCTTCATTTATACAAAAAACTATTGACAACTCAAATAAAAATGGAATATTACAATGTTCATATTCAAAGATCAATTACATACACATTTTAGATATACAATATTAGTTCATTTTCAGGCAAATAACACTCAAAATATTCAAAAACATGTATTACTTGTAGGAATAGCACAGGTAGGATGAGTTATGTATAAAACGTTGTGGTGCATTTCAACACTGGGGATTCCTTTAATATTCATGTTATAGTTTATTACAATATCTAAAAGATTGAAAAACAAGAGAAGAAAACTATCAATAATGATTTGCATTCATTGATGCCAATCCAATGCAAACATTAAAATGATCATTGAAAGCTCCAAACCATAAACTGTAAATAAAGCTTAAAGCACTTTCTCTTGTCAACTCCATAAATTTTGGGTGTCCTTAAAATATTATGAACAAAACATTCCCAAATCACAATGCATAAAGGAATTTATAATCTAAGTTCATGTCAATAATGACTACCATTAATAGACTTAAACCCATATACCCAATCAACAATGCATGAAGAACATGCCATTGTATTTCATTGATAAAAAAGAGAAGAAATCATAGATGTTTTCCATTAACTTGAAATTAAATCTACATACATCAATGTTCAGAATACTAACATGGTAAAATGCATAGTTTATTTTCTTTAAAATACGTGAGACATACAAAATGAACTTAGAGTTTGATAACGATTGTAAAAATTCAATCACCTTAGCAACAGACATAAAAACACAGAAAAAAATAAAAAATAAAAAATGCCCATTTAAAGAGGAGATTTCTAAAATTTGCAAAAGCCTAATACAAAAAAACCAACTGATGTAAAGGGGACAAGCCCTACTTACTTATATAAAATTTCTCACCTATAATATGTCTTTTCCTATGTCTATAAGCTCATGCTCTATAAGGTAATCATTATGATAACTTGATTGTCCATGTAATTATGAGATTTTGATTCTAGCCAATTGGAAGTTTGATGCGATTGAGCTTGACTTAGTGCAAATAAACTATCTTCTTATGCAACCTTTTTATCCTCTTCTCCAACTAATCATTAACACACTCAGGCTGAGGATGACATGCTAGCTCATGATTTGGTTACCATTTTTAACTCTTCAAAGTATAAAGAATGAATGGATGGAGGGAAGAATATAAAATATAAAAATGTTCCTCAATATTCCAATCTTTTCTAAATGGAAATCCCATGATGATTTCCTTCCTCTTTTATTGTAACAAACTAAGGTCTTCATCACATACCTTAGTTACAAGCATGCTTGCAACATTAAACTCACCTTCCTGAGCTTTATCACAATCTTTTTATTGCCTCTACTTTCTCCTTTTCATTTTTTCTTTTTTACTTTTAGGGTTGCTAGTAAATGACATGTGAACCACTTTTTCCCTCCCTTTTGACTTGGTGGGTTTTTGGACATCACATGCACATTTTTACTTGGCAGGATTCCATACCAAGGTCATACATTTAGACCTTGGTGGTATTTTTGGAATCAAGGGCACATTTTCACATTTGTAAAATTTCATAACATCTCCACATATATAAAACTATCCATTAATTCAACACACTTTGAAGATTCAAATTTTACAATTTGATCCTTGACTTCTACGTGCATAAGAGCATCAATTATTTTAATTAGGAGATAATATTCTTGGGGAATTATGAAAGGCACTATATAACACAAAGGATCATATAGAGGTGAATGAGAAGACCTTACAATATTTTGCTTCAAACTAGATGATACTTCTTTTTTGGTTCTACTTAAATCTTGTATGTACGTGTCTAAGATGGGGTAAATATTTTTTAATGGAAACTATGGAGGATCTCACTATATTTTAATAAAATTATTATCATGGTTGATACCCTTAATATCATATGTTTATAATATGAATATTTATATTTTGATGATTGGTATACCATGATTACTTATTTTAAAGTGTTTATTCATGCTTATATTTCAGTTACCATATTTATATTTATATATACATGTGTCTAACCATGAATACGCAAGTGACTAGAGTGAAAGTTGAAAATGATATGGTAGGTTCTTTTTGTAAATTAAATTATTTACTTTATTATGATTCATTGGTAAATTCATATATGAATATTTATATTGTAGTTTATCAATCACAAACTATGTTATATGATTAATAATAAGTATGATCAAGCTATGAGAATGCATTTGTTGTGTAAGAGCATAATTATAATAGGATATAATTTTTTCATCCATAATGGGATTCATGTAAATTAAATTACCCTTCATTGATATGATGTGGTTCTATTACTTTGGGCTCATACCTTATTATGTGTGCTTATATCTTATGTTATGATTATGCAACATGACGATTTGAGACCCTAGTATCTTTTAGATATGTTAATTGTGTTTGAAAAATAATATACCACCTTGATATAATCAGTTTTATTAACCTATGATTCTTGAGTTGATTTTTAATTTCTATCATTATGATTGAGATATCCTTCTTATATTTCAATATTGTTTACTATTGATTAATTGATCCTTGGAGCATAGTACATTAAGTATAGGTTTCTAAAAAACTCTTATTTAAAAGTTATATCCAAACTAAATTTGAATAAGAATTAAATACTAGTCAACAAGTGTTATTATTATCATAATTTTAATCTCACAATTATTCTTTTTTAATAAATTTGAGAAATGGCCTCTCCTTCATATCAAAATTGTTTATAGCTTAGTGAAAAATCATTGAATTAGTTATAAATATAAATAAATTAATTGTGTAAAAATTGATTAAAATTAGTAAGCCATGAGAAATGTTACTCTAGTTTTTATTTGATTTACCTTATATAAGGTTAATTATTACTAAAATTGAATAATTTGGATCCACTATGCAATTGAAATGATGAGATATATCAATTTTATACATAGGTGTAGAAAATGAAGTGTGTATATTTAACCTTAATAATAATTTCATGTTTGTTAACATCAAAAAATATGATTTTAAAATGGGAGGTATATGTAATGGATATGTGTTTTTAATTACCTTATTATGAAATATTTCCTTAATCCTAGTTACAACTTGCTTTTATTCACAAAATGTGAATTATATGAAACTTTAATTTCTTATGATGACTACACAATAGTTCCTTTTAATTTTTTTTACATCAAGTGTGTGATGTTGAAATATAAATCACATATACTAGCTAGGACATGAACTTGGGACATTCCATTTGATATTGGAGTACTCTACCAATTGAGCTAGTATCCCCTCTATGGCTAGCCCATCATTGGTTTGGGTGTGGCTTATTTACAACAACCCTACCCCCCTTAAACCACATTTCTTGTTCTTGGTAATCCTAACCTATCTTTGATACCACATCATGAGCTAAAACTCATATGGAGCAGCTAGGACTCAAATCAAGGACCTTCCACTTACTGTTGGAATGCTCTACCAACTGAACTATTGTCCCCTCTATATCCAACCCATTATTGGTTTGAATGTGGATTCTTTACAACATGTGAATGAATTAAATTTTCTATTATCTTAGGCCATGGAAGGATTGATATAAGACATTATTATGGATACATTAATATTGACACCCAATGACATAATTATAGATAAATAGGTAGGCATCATCTCTTAGATTCATGTTCATTAATACTAGTTTATTAAAGTTGGAAAAAATATTTTGATAAGTTAAATGTTAAATTAAATTATCTTTATGTTTTGTATCCATGTTTTGAGAGTATTTAGTGAGTTATTAATGTATATAATAAAATATTATATAAATAGTACATGAGTATTGTACACTTATCAAACATATATCATGTCTATAAATTTTAGTTCTAAACCTTCCCACTACAAAAAGTCTCATGTTCACTATCTCTTTGTGATTAGTTTTTTATCTCTTAGTCCTACCCTTTAGCTAGGCCTTATATGCATTTAAAAATAATTTAAACCTTATGTTTATTCTACACTACATGTTTTAGACTTGTACCTATTTTATATCTCCCTATAAACTTATGTCCCAGATAGATACATGCATCAATATAATTTTCCATTTTATTGCAAAGTGTCTAGTGCCCAAAAGTCATAAAAGTTTTCAAATAAATCATCCAAAAGCTCAACCTAGTTGATTTAATGAGATATATTTACAAAATGAATTGGTATATATATAACGTAAACCCTCATCCATTCCTTAACTAGAAATCACATAAAACTCACAAAGAAATATACCATGAAACACTCAATCAAGCAATAAGGTGAAAAAATATGCTCTATTTATCCAAATTTCCATGTTATTCATGGGAATAATATTTATATAGGTATAAAGATTTAAAATAGTAGGCCACAAGGAATATTTTACAAGTTACAAGCTAGAACATTACATGTCTTTACTTATCACACATTGCACCCTTACGAAAACATAATCCAACACATAGGAGAGAACTAAATCAGTTTGAGGCCCTCTTTGGTATAGTTGATATACAGGAAACAAACATTGATAGAAGGATCTTTTGGTTCATCTTGACATAATGATCACACTAATATTTTTTTCTTAGAATCACTCCAAAGGTGAATATCTGGGGTTTGAATGTTTGACAAAGAGCGATAACTTCTACATATAATCTAAAGACATTAGAATAAGGTGATAAAACATCTAGTAGGATGCACATTTTCACTTCTATATCTAGTCAATATTGTTTATAGGAAACCTACAACCAACATGGACATCTACATCAATGTAATTGTCCTGATATGATGCAAAAAACTAAGGCTACAAAAAGGATATTTCCAAAACATGATTCTAAGATCATCATCTAATCCACATCTAACATGTTGATGTGAAAACTTGAATGTTCACAGTAAACCAACTAGTTATCATTGTTTTCAATTTAATTCAATAACTTTCATAGCTATATTTTACTATTATTAGCAGTCATATTTGAATAAATTAAAAATATTTTTATCTGACTTTACCATTAAATGTCTTTTTATATATCTAGTTTTAAAACCCTTTTCCCCTAGACTTATATATATTATTCACCCTCTATTCCTCCAATAATTTAAAAAAGGTTTAAATATTTAGTAAATCTTAGTATATCTAAGGTTAATAATATACATTATTCTAGGGAACAAGGGTCATAGACTAACTCTATAGTAGATCAATTAATAGGAAACTTAAACAAACAATATGTTCAATCTATATGGATAAGATTGTTAAAAATACTAAAGTAAATTTATTGATATGTATTGTAATAAAGTAAAAATAATGATACTTAGTTTATTTAATTTGTGCATGCACATTTGAGAAGAAACATTTTAGAAGTGGACTGGATGGTAATCCTACAATAGTCATCTGATTCTATGAATATCTTTTATGTGGCCTTAAATACTTACATCAAATATTAGTAGTTATATCGATGCATGTATCTAACTCTACCTAAAGTCTCCTAGGCATAATATTTAGTGGATTTGGATGTGACCAATTAGATCCTTTAGTGTTTTCTATCACCTTCCTTTTGATATTACCAAATCATGTGCATAGGTTATCACTCTTTATCAAATGATTAAACCCTAGCTCTTCAACTTTGGAGAGATTATGGGGAAAATCAGTTAGTGGGATTATAGTGTGGAGATGGACCCAAAGACCCCTCTATTAATGGGATTTACTTATATAACCACTAATTTTAAGAGGGCCTCAATCTAATGTTATTCTCCCTTATGTGTTGTATTATTAGTACACAAGGGTACAATGTTTGATAAGAAAATATAGCAATGATGTAATTTGTAACATGTAAAATATGGATCATGTGCTACTCTTTGAATGCTTCAAACCTTTATAAATATTTCTCCTTTGAATGATATGTAAATAGATATAAATTGGTCATATTTTCTCACTTGAATACATTATTAAATGCTTCTTAGTATATGTCTTTGTGAGTTTTATGTGATTTCTAGGGAAGAAATGAATGAGGGTTTATTTTTTATATATACCATACCTTTTTGGAAAGCTTTCACATTAAATTACCTTGGTCAAACTTTTGGATATGTTATTTTTGAAAATTGGATGATTTTTGTGAAATGTCCGCTTTTAAATAAAATGGGCAGTTTCTTCGATGTATGTGTCCATATAGGATGCAAGTGTCTAGGGAGACAAAAAACATGTACAAGTCCAAAATTGTGTGTGAAGGGTGAAATATAGTTTAGATAATTTTTTAATGCATATAATTTGTATGTCATCAAACTAATAATAGTAGGACTAAGAGATAATTAATTATGCACAAAGACATAGCAAATGTAAGACATATGGCTACAAGAAGGTCTTGAATTAAAAGGTATAACCAAGATAGATATTTTCCAAGTATATAAGAATATAGTGCTATATAAATCATATTTTAATTATTAAATTTTCCCACCCTTAATATACTAATAAAATTATCTATTTAAATGAAATAAATATGTACCTAAGTGTGTACAACACACCTTGTCTTTGCATGGTCCCACCTAGAGTGATTTGATGGTGACTGACCTATAACCAATAGTATGTTAAAGTATATAATTAATGTATGAAATCTAAAATTCATATTATTTGAAATTATTGAAATTAAAAATATCAAAATTAGGAATACACATGTGTGTTGATTTAACCATCTTATCTTTTGGCAATTTGATTTGAAAAGATGCCTCATTATGAAGCATTGAAACTAATATTAAGACAATTATAAACTTATAATTACATGTAATTAAGGATATTGGAGGAAAAAATGCCCCAAATATTAGTGTAAATTTGAGTTGAAACATGGCCATTATCCTTTTTTCATCTCAATCATCTTTTTGGTACCCTGAAATGCATGCAGGGTAGGAAGGTGAGAAGCCCATGTAAAAGCCTTTCGACCACATATGGCACCAAGAAAAATCTAAATTCAAGCATAATGATATTAAATAATAATGACCAAGTAGGCTTTAAATGTATAAACCATTATAATTTTCCACGTAGGGTGAAAGGAATACTTAGTGGGGATAGAAGGCACTGACTACATATATTTGATCTCTAGGGTACAAAATTACATGTGGAGTTCCACTATGGATCCATGTTATGAAAATCATGTTGGCAGGTGCAAAATAGTGGATGAAATATAACAAAAGGAGAAAAAACAAGTAAACGGTAAACACAGGAGTTTTTCGTGCACTCTACACCAACATGAAGTACAAGGTGCAAAGAGCCGTAGTGTTTTTGGATCACATAGTTAGAGGATTGGCTTAGCGGGGGTAAAACCATTGAATTCACAAATTACAACATGAAAATATTTGTTTAGAATACATGGAGTAAAAAATCAAAATGGTAGAATTCAGAGTTTTATGTGCACTCTGCACCAATGCATTGTGCAAAGTGTAATGCGTACCTCTACCAAATTTCGTGTAGTATAGGAATTAAATGAATGATCAAGAATAAGTTAGAGATTCACAAAGGTATGGTAATCCTACTCAATGATAGAAATTTCGTGAATGGAAAAAGCCATAACATGACTTACATTTTTCACCAGTACATTTTGCAAAGAGCAATGTGCACCTCCATCTCTGCATCCCGCAACACAGGAATATGACAAGCAAGAGGGAAAATAAATGGGACAAGGTACAACTACCTAGTTGGCTACCATGAAAAGCATATACCATCCATATAATATATAAATAGCTTGAAATAAAATTCACCAACCCACCAAGCCAAAGTATTATGAGTAGTTAATGCAATTATTAAAGTAGATCATGTAGTGTTAGGTGAGAAATGTGTTAAATCTATAGTTACAGGATATTTTCCTTGGTTCTATTGTTTCTATTCATGAAGCTACCATGGAGCTCATTGATTGATGCCCAATGATATATTGATGCTTACCATTATTGTAGATGCCAAAATTTCATTAGCAGAATTAGGGTATGACAACTTCATAGGTATAAGAAATAAATTTGATGAACATCCTTCAAAGATTCATGAGCCTTTCTAAAATTGTAAATAATATGATGCCTTTCATTATTTATATGGAGGAGGTTTACCACTTGTATAGGTCCCATCTAAGTATCATAAGGCCTTTAGGAGACCTTTATATATTACAGTATGTGGTTCATATAAATTAGCCAATATGATTAAAAGGGTGGATGATGTCTTCATTATTAGAAGAAAAGGGTATCACTTATTATACTACTCCTTTATCAGACAGTCTTAATAAATCCATGGATAAGATACAGTCCATAAAACTATCATACATAGCCAATGGCCATCTAAAGGTGCTATACACGACCCAAATTGTGAAGATGTTGGTAATAGTATCCACCCACATCCATCATTCAAAGGTATTCCCTTAGATGTGGCTCCTAATGGAGGGTTATGAGATAAGCTTGGAAAATATCACAATTATTATCATACTCGTTAGTCTAATTACTACCCAATATAGCATTTCACACCAAATTGGGGTTCTTCTCTCTCCTAAAATAGCATTGGGTTCATTTATGTGCTTGTTAAAACTTGTAGACCATCTTTGTAGAGAGAAATATTTGGTGATCCTCATATGTGGGAAATTTAGTTCAAGTTTACAAAAGAAGGGTGTTTTACAGAATCATGTAGCTGGAATGGAAATTGGTAAAATTTGAAAAATACAAAAAAAATGTAGGTTTCCAAAAACAGTTGCATAAGAGACCACAAACTCCTAGGGAAAACTCAGTGAGAAATGTAAAATTACACCAAATGCATCGTGAAAAATGCTTTAAAATCTTTAGATTATACAAAAAAAATCTTGAAGAGCAGTGTGGCAAAAATGGGAGGTTAATGTGTACTTTGCACGAACTCAAGGTGCAACATTCGAAGTGTTCCTATGGGTCCACATTTCATAGAAGGGAAGAAAAGAGAAGTTTGGTGGAGATGGAAGATTGACATGCATTTTTAACCAACACAACATGTAATGTACAAAGTGCATTCCCATCTGTAGATCTTGCAAGATGCAAAGGGAGATGTGAGTAGGAAAAACACCATACAAATTGCATTTGGTGAAAATTGCACTTGGTGTAAATTTGCACTTGGTGAAAATTGCACTTGGTGCATATTTACACTTGCTTAAAATTGAATTTGGTGAAAATATTCATTTGGTGTGAATTGTAGT
The DNA here is from genome assembly GCA_037957365.1 of Torreya grandis. Taxonomy (NCBI): domain Eukaryota; kingdom Viridiplantae; phylum Streptophyta; class Pinopsida; order Cupressales; family Taxaceae; genus Torreya; species Torreya grandis. The sequence goes on along the minus strand of JARHVA010001497.1, from coordinate 3,091,380 downwards.
TGGTGAAAATTTACACTTGGTGAAAATTATATTTGGTGCAAATTTATACTTGGTCAAATTGCACTAGGTGCAACTTACACTTAGTGTAAACTACACATGGTGAAAATTTGAATAAAAGGATCACGATTCCCCCAAAAGTTGAAAAGTGAAAATAATTCATTTATGCATTAAAAATAAATATGGACGATACTACAAAAAAATAAGATTTGTCTAAAGGAAAGTGTAAAGATTGAAGAAAGTAAAAGTACAAAGTATAAAATGTGAAAATGCAAGTTTGGAACCAAAAAACTAAAAATGTGAAATAAACCTAAGTTATTTTATTCTCATTTGCTTTTATTGTCTAAGTTTTTAATATCTAGGTGGACCACTCCAAAGAAAGATTACTCAAATAGTCTTGGATCTAGAATATTCCTAGGAAATCACTATAAGAGCAAGTTGCTCAAGGGAGTGCATAAGAGGAATGGCAGTTGTCTAGGGAGTTCTAACTATTCTAATGAGTTTTCAAATGGTATCTCTAGGTTGTCACATAAAATACAAGTGGTTTGTTTGGATCCTCATATGAATATTCTTCTTCCAGCTCATTTAGAAGCAACACCAGTGAAGAAATCAATAAGTTTGTTGCAAATATCTAACATTTATTGTAGACGCAACAAGAGGGATATTTTTCTTTACAAATACATGAAGATTCTAGGCATGCCAATGCATTATTTTCTATCTAGGAGCATCTTAGAAGAACTTGAAGTGGTGTTTGTACTTTTGCAAATTGTATCCCTCATTCTCAGATTTGAAAAGGGTAAAAAAGTATAAATATAGGGATTCTCATCTATTCTTGAGGTTTTGTCAGCGATTGTGTTAGTCATAGTGTTGTTCTATGTTTTTCTTAGTATAGGATATTCACATGTTGGGATCATTGTTGTGTGTGTTTTATTTCTCTTGCCAAGGTGGTTGTATCTGTACAACCATTATCAAGCTCTAAGAGCATCTCTATATGAATTCCATACCCAACATGGAGCAAATCCACCATGCTTGTCCCCATGGCAGCATTTCAAAACATTGTTGTATGTATGATTTTTGTTACAAGATTAATGAAAATGCATGTGGTTATCTACCATTTTTTGTTGATGAAGTGTAGTGATATATCTTATAAATGTTGTTGATAGGATATTTTATTATATACTTATTACTAGTTGTCATCGTGGGATTAGTTTTATATTATAAATCCCTTTTTGTATTTTATTTGGAGTATGTTACTAAATAACTTGTTATGACATTCTAGGTTTACAGATTCAATAGGAAAAGGCAAATCCCTCGTTGTAGTTCCATTAGCTTGCATTTGAGTTGTCTACATATTTGTAATGAATGATGTCATGAATGATTAAAAGAATCCCTACTAATTAAATACCTCTGTCACACCACCGTCCTCTTTTTTATAACTATCAACTTGTGCTACCCTGTCCTACCATGCATATAATACACCCTTTGCATATCTAAAGTGTTATTTGCCTACATATGCATAAACATTATATACATAACATGTGTTATCATTTTGTGCTTTAAATCCCAGTATTTTAATCTCTTATTCAGCCCTTGTGCTGTTGAATATTATTTTTAGATGAAGGTTTCAATCACATATACATATATATATTTGGTATCTTGTGTTTGGCCTAGAACATTTTCTCATTCCACGTGACAACCCTTCTTCGGTGGAGTGAGAAAGATTGGTTATGTTTTGGTCAGATTTGTATTCCTTTGTGCCAATAATTCCCATAGAGATTGAAGTGTAAAATCCCTCCATGTTAACAAGATACCCCATAGGTTCTCTCACCTTGGTTCAGGGATAACCAAAAGTACTAGAGAGACAACCATACCTTTTATAGGTGCCTCTCTGTCATTTTCTACATTCAGTCTGATCTTGTGATGCCAAACCCACCCCCAACTATAATGACATATTATTAGATTTTCCATCATCAGTTGCCATTTGTCTCAAGTTTTGTAGGTTGAATGTATGAGGTGTACAACTGGAATGTAACCCAAATATGTGCATAACCTAATGAGTGGGATCAATTTACTCAACTCACACTATATATCTATTGATGGAGGATGATTTAATCAAATCCAACATATATGTCTAATTTAGTTAGATGATTTAATGAAATCTAACTTATAAACTTGGTAATATTAACATATTTAATCAACTTAAGATTCCAAAGGTGAACCAACTACTATAGTAGACTAGCTTGATAATAATCTATAATAGTCCATCCTAGGTATGATAATAGTTTATGGTAGTATTTGAAATATATAACTAATTTTATTTTTTAATCTTTAGGTGACCCTTTCATGGAATATAGACCTTGTATATGTCTCAATCTAAAATCTAGGTATAATTTTAGTACTAATGTATAAAATGTTTTCACAAATATGTATCTAAATCATATAAATATGAAATCTGGAGAATTATAAAATCATTGTAAGTGTGGAGAACATGTTTATATGACATGTTGCAACTAAATTTGGAGAATTTAAGAATTGGTTTAAATATGGAGAACATATTTATATAACATGCCCCCATTGTATACTAAAAATTTGAAAGTGTGGAAGTCATGTCTCTATGACATACCTCCAATGATATGACACTCCAATTATTAGGTGATGGGAAATAGAATATGTTAGTTACCTTACCTTAAAAGGATAATATATCTCTATAATTAGTGTATGAATCATGTAACATATAGGAATAACATGTCTAGGAAGATATAACATTTAAGCATGTATTATGCGATCACATCAAGTCCTAAAATACATGATAGAGATCATGGAAATGTATAGAGACTAAAAGTAAAATCTCAAAAAGTAATCAAAGACACATATTATCACTCAAAATCTAATCAAATTACCTCTTAATGACAATAGAGTCATATGATAAATATTAATATCATCACAAATCCTACAGTTGCATATATTACACATATGCATACTCCTCAATAATACCACTAGTTTGATAAACCATATTCTAATCATAAAAATACCTATTATCATCCTTTGTATGGGATCATAGTGTATAATTTTTTTTCAAAATATCACAAAAAAAATTTAAAAAAAAAATCAAATGCTCATGAAAATATAAAAACTTTCAAAAAATACCTAAAATACCCAATATATTCAACATGTTTATAGTTTTAATATTTTTTATAACTATAATTATTGGTCCATGTTAGTATATACCATATGATTATTTTTCATATATACACATATGTTTCTTACTTTATTTAAGTGTGATATAGGCATACCTAGATACATGATATATGTAGATACAAATGTTTGGACTTCCCTCTACTCACGTCATAAGTACATATGGGGCATCTACTTCCATTATTATATTATTATTATATGATCACTTTCCATTATCATGTTTGAGATTCTATACTTCCACGTGCTTATATCCATGTTCATGCATTTTCATAGTGTACTTGATATGCTATGTAATTAATGTTTTTTGATAATAAATATTTTTAAGAACTAACATGTTATGTTCATGTTGGTTGCTTTTATTTCATTCTTTCCTTTTTACACTTCCTTGGGTGTCTTGTCTTGATTTCTACTAGATTTCATTATCTTGTGTATTTCAACATTAGAATATGCTCCTTTGATTATGGCCCTCAATGTCTTTTTTTTACTATTTGTACATTTGATTATTTCATTTTATGCTTTTTGGACATTTTACTAAGTTATGTCCCTTAGATTGTGTGAAATTTGAACATGCCCCTTGTATGAAGTCTCATTGGATCATTTTATTTTGATTTTTTTTTAGTGCTCTTATGTGTGTGTTTGATAAGTTTTTGATCTTGTACAATTACTCTCTAAACTTTTACATTATTTATATCATGCATATTAAGACCTGATGTGATCACATATTGCATTATTCAATGCTATATCTATCTAGACATGTTTTTTCCTATATGGTATAGGATCCATACATATATTATAGAGTTATCTTATCCTTTTGAGGTAAGGTAAGAACTAAATTAGATTTCACCTCACCTGAAAATAGGGTGGGGGAAATATTAGTCGGAGCATGCCATAGAGGCTTGACTTACATATTTTTAGATTTTTAGATTTCATTATAGGCATGTTATAAAAACATGTTCTCCACATTTATAACATTTCTTAGATTCTCCAATTTCAGTGGGGGCATGTCATAAAAACATATCCTCCACAATTATAAATGTTTTAAACATAATGAGATTTCATATTTATATGATTTAGATACACATTTGTGGCAACATTATTTAAATTGGTACTATTATTATAATCAAATATTAGCTTGAGACATATATGAGGTGCATATACCATGAAAGGGGAACCTAAAAATATAAAATCAAATCTTTTTTGATATTTTAGATACTATTGTGGATTGTTATCATACCTAAGATGGACTTTTCTTGAATCTTATCAAGCTAATATACTACAATAGTTGGCTCAACTTTATAATCCTATGTTTAATAATTCACTAAATCTTACCAAATTAAAAAGTTAGATTTTATGGAATCATCTAAATTAACTATAATTATAGGTTGGATTTGATTAAATCATCCACCCTCACCAAATATATAGTGTGAGTTGAGTAAATCACTGACACTAACTAAGTTATGCACATATTTGGGTTATACAATTGAGATGAAATAATATCAATGGTCATGTTTTAACTCACCTTTACACCAATATTGTTGGCATGTTGTTCTACAGTATTTATATATACATGGACTTGCATGTTTAGAATTATGTTAATCTCAGTTTCAATGTTTCAAAATGAGTTATCCTTTCAAATCATGTTTCCAAAAGGAAAAATATTTGAATTGACACATAGGTGTTCTCCTAAGCTTAATCTTTTTTCCTTTGAAGCATTTAAAATTATATCAATATAATATTTCATAAATTTTTGATATGTTGTAACATGATCTTGGTTACATGTTAGTCATATAAAAAAAAACACTCAAGTTGGGATAAAAAAAATACAAAGTGTGATTCACACACCCAGTTACACATTTCTTTCCTTTAAACTAGTACTTTCATTACTAGATAAAGTGGGGTTCCAAGTGAAAATAAATATATTAAAATATTTTTTATATAGTTATGCATGTTTTGCATCTACCATCCAGTGAATTTCTCAAAATACCACTATGAAATCATATTTTCCATTCATTTTTTCACAATTTGGAAAGAGGATTCTATATTTCAAATACCTAAATTATTTTGACTACACATTGAGAGGAAAGCACATATTCCTCCCAATTCTGAGTTCACATAGCCCAAGTGACCCAGATTTAAGTTTGAGTACACCTCCAAGGTCACAATCCATTATTAAAACAAATAATTACACCAACACATAGTAGTACACTAGTATTTCACATAAACCATCATAGCATGGGAGAACTACATGGAGTTTGATCCATCTTCATGTTGTTGGTATGTAGGCAGCACTCAACATAGGGTGTGTTAAGGTCAATCACAACTTTGACAACTATAAACTCATTTTACCATTTATTTATTTTATTATGCATGATCTATTAAAGTAAGGTTACAATTAAGGAATTATATCCAAAATGTATTTTTTAGCATATAAAAATCTTATGCACAGTGACACAAAAAGTATAGGTAAAGGTACACCTATCATATTTCACATAGAGGGAAAAAATCTTATTGGACATCAATGAACCCTCAAAACACACATGTAGGTCATCATTGTCTAAATATCACATCTTTTCCCTATGTAGATTAGAATCCATGTTCCTAATTCATATCCACTTAATACATCTGTATAGTTAGTTTTAAAGTCATTTTCACATTCATGCATGTCTAATTTTTAGATAACTTATTTTGATTTGGTGTTATACCCTTTTGGCACATTTATATATTTTGAAAATTCAAATTAGTTTGTTTGATTTAATGCATATATTATACACTCTAAATTTACACAATAATTTTCCTAAATTAGATTAGGTTTATTATCTAATCTAATTTTTTGATAAAACAAATTTGTGAAGCCACTTATTTTTAAATATTACAAAACCCTAGTTTGTCTTATGGATCTCCTTATATAATTTTATCACTTATTTTTGGGTTTGATTTTATTTTATTTTTTCATAATAGTCATGATAATAGTGATTGAATCTATCTATTATTTATTGGTCTAGTGTTTTTTGTGTCATTTACATGTTTTTTACTTCTTGTGTGAAAAATATTTTGTTCATAGTAAGACCACACATGCATAATTTAAAATATATATATATATAATCACATTTCCATAATAAGAGTAATAATGAACAATTATGTGGTGTTTATTTTTACATGGCTCAGTTTGAATTATCACCTGTTATGGCTAATTTCAAATGGGTCAGATGGTTTCATTTGTTTCTTCTTATCCTATACCTTCCAACTATCTTATATCATATCCTAACTCTTCCATTCATCGTAGGCTTATTTATTATATCATGTGGTCCAAGTCATTGACACTAGATGAGGTTAGATGCCTCAGAAGGGAACGTAAGAGGAATAGACTCAAACAATCTAACCCTCTCGAAACCACATCCAATGGCACACTTTAATTAATCTAAATGTTATGATATTATTAATCACTTGAAAAATACACTATCATAGATTTCCTTGTTATAATTAATTGAAAAAATGTACAATTTTAAAGGAGATTTTAATTAAACATTGAATAAGACACTTGTGCCTAGTGATATAGACCCTTATCATTTTGCATATTTTGTAAATAGTTTTAATGATATTAATAATGTTATTTATTTTTTAAATTATTTATTCCATACTAATTATACTATTGATAATAATATTGATTGTTTTATACAAGTTCAAATCAAATTTTTAAAAATAAAATCGGTGTTGATAGATAATGGTTCAGGTTTGAATATTTTAAACCTCACATTCTTAAAAAAATGGTATTGATATGTATTATCTTCAAAATACATAATAATATAAAAGTTTTTTATGATGTTCCTCTTCATTTTTTGGTTTCTATCAATTTTGATATTAGGATGTGTCATAAAGTATTATATACTCAGTTTCAAGTCTTGTCTAATTATTTTCAGTATAATTTAGTATTGGGTTGACCATGGATAAATTAAATGGAAATTTTATGTTAAAATTTACATAAATGTTTTAAATTATTACATTATGTATACCTATATCCATGCATTGTTGATAATCAAGTATTTAAATATTACAAGATTACAAAATCTATAACTTAAAATCGATCAAAGTTAAAAGTACCTCACTCTACCATAATGCCAAAAAAAATATTATACTAATAAATCAAATTCATACATACGAGGTTGGTTAATCCAATATATATATTCCACATCTAACATCTATAAATTCTTCCAATGCACTACTTTCACCCAAAAAGGTATACCTAGATGAGCATGTGAAGGAATTGCCTTTATTAATAAATTTCAAGGATCCAAATCTCATACCTATAAAATATGTTGCTAATAATTCTCAGGCTGATTATTATGATGATACAAATACAATACACATGAACATTCATGATTGTTTGTATTTTTTTTAATTTCCCATTAGTTGGTCCAAAGGAATACATAGATGATTCAAAGGAATTCATTCTTGTGAATGTATATAAAGTGGAAAATTATTTATGATGTTGATAAAAGAAAAAATATGTGTTTTAATATAAATACTACAAATAATACAATTTTTTATATGTACCATGAACATACATAATTTTAAAATATGCAATTTCTAGGGAGTAGAAGGAACAATACATAAACTAATATATAACAAATATTAATGATGCAAGAGCATCTACATACATCTTGGCAAGATATGGTTACGTTGGGATGATTGAATTCAAATTCAATTTATTTTATTTTCCCTCTAATATGCTGTTAATAAGGAGTATTTTTTAAAAAATAAAGGTAAAAAGTAATTGTTGGGGCTGTTGAGAAAATAAAGGAGGAGTGGTTGAAAATATTTCAACCCAGGTATATTGTTGAAAATTAAAAACTGTATTTGTCTTTCCTTGAGCCAAGTTGGGCATATAAGTTAGAGAGGAGGCTCTTAAAAAGAGCAAAAGAAAATTCATTCATGGGAATAAGAGGAATCTAGAAAAGAGTAAGGACAGAAGGAGAATTTCTTATTCAGCAAGGAGAGAGGAAGAATGATCAGAAGTAGGTAAGAATGCAGGTCTGTAACAAAGAGAAAATGGAGGATTGGATGTGAGAACAAAAGGTGGTGTGAAGATTACTAATAAGGCCATTGATCATGGTCATGGATGTATCGATTCTTTTTTGTGTAAGTGCCCTTATTTGATCAAGAAAGAATGATGTTGATTTTTATGTCATTTGTAGAACTCTGTTTTAGCTGTAAGCAGGCCGTGTGTATATAATTTACCTTAAAAGATTAAAGATAATGATTACATTATGGTGTAGACATTGTGGTGAAAGGTCCTTTTGGTGAGCAAGTTCATGATTCGCGTGATAAGTCAGAGGACAAGTTTGAGTTTGTGGCACGCAGGCAAGGACTTTATCAGTTTTGCTTTTCTAACAAGCCTCTGTACCATGAAAATATCGATTTTGATATACATGTTGGCCATATTCCATAATATGAGGAGCACACGAAAGATGATCATTTTAATCCTTTGATTCAACAAATTGCGAAATTAGATGAGGCCCTCATACATTACAGTTTGAGCATCATTGGCTGGAGGCTCAAACTGAACGTCAAGCTCTAATAAATGAGGCCATGAGCAGGAGGGTCATTCACAAAGCATTATTTGAATCTTTAGCTCTATAGGTGTTAGCCTTCTTCAAGTGTATCTTCTACGACATTTTTTTGAATGGAAGCTTGGAAACACAAGGGTGTAGCTCTGATTTGAAACTCATTCAGGAGATTGGCAGGAAATTAGTCCCATGGGAGATCTGGGATTTAAAGTCTGATAAATGTCAAGTCTCAAATGATAAACATCACAGGGTTGTTTGCTCTTCTTATTCACAAGCGGCCTGGAGGTCAATGACGTCGTGTTGATCAGTTTCAAGGTTTTTTTGTTTGTCTAGAAAAGCGATTCTATTCTAGATTGGATAGGAGGGATTTATATTTAGTTGTCAAGGAAGCTGATGCATTTTAAAATTTTGGAAGAGTTTACATATTGCTAGATTTTTTGGCACTAGACTGAAACAATAAGATATATGTGAAGTTCTTAAAGAGATAGAAATTGCACCAATGGGGCTTACAATTCTTAAGATAGGGCTTTTTCTAGTCTTGTGTTATATCACTATTTGCAGTCTGCCTATAGTGCATCATTTTTGGTATCAGAGCTTGAAGCTCTTGGGATTCGGTAATTGATCATGTTTGCTAATAAGTTGCTATAGAATTAAGAAAATATATCTTTGGGATGGTTGAATTTGTTAATGATGTTTCATCAATAAAGAGTTGTTACAAGATTTGGCAAAAGGATCAACTAGAGAAAGCACTAGAAGACCCTGTTGAGGAAAGGTATGAGTAACCTTTGATATTTGATTTGAGTTTATTTTGTTTGAGAAGAAAATTGGTGAAAAGGAAGGCTCAAAATCCATTGAGGCTTGACAAGAGAGAAGAGAAGCTTGGAAAAGCTCAAAAGTAAGGGAGCAAGTGAATGCTCAAGAGGAAGATCCAAAGCAAGGTAAGCTTGTATTTGTGAAATTATTGATATTTGGTTAAAGCAGTGTCATATTGCACAATAATGACTCAGTGTGAAGCTCAATAAAGCCATTAAGGAGGATTAAAATACTAGGATACAAAAGGCCTAGGTGAGATCAAGGAGATTGTAAAAAAGACCAGTCAAGGAGAAAGGCTTGGGTGGGACAAGTGGACCTAAAGGGATCAAGAGACTAAGGTGGAAAAGACTTGGGTGAAGATCTCAGAAATAGAAGTATTGTTGAAGGCACTACAGAGCAACAAGGTACATGAGGGCACCAAGAAGAAATCAAGCATCCAAAAGAAGAAAGGTATGAACAATATTGAAATTGATAAAGAGATTGATAGTTTGAAAAGAGATTTAGCTAAGTTTGTAAATAGATATGAGTCTTGGATGTAGATGGACAAGCAAGGATAGGTATGGCCAATGAGGAAGAGGTTGAAGTGGCCAATTGATCTCCTAATGAAGAGGAGAAGAAGGCAAAATGAGATTTCCAAGAAGAGAGAAGTCCATAGAGGCTTGAAGAAGATAAGAAGGTTGCCAAAAGAGCAACAAAAAGAGGAAGAGATTGTAAAAAACTTTCTCATTGTGGAGAACAAGAGAAGAGAAGAAAGAAAAGATGAAGTGCCAGGAAGAGCACTTGAGAAGATAAGAGTGTTGGTGAAGAGAGCACTCATAGGGACCTTGTGGTCTCTTATTTTTATATCTAATGTTGTCTTTGCATGGGTAATTGCAGGTATGAGCAGCCTTATGAAGGTCAAGAGAAGGGCCTTGAAGAATGCAGAGATTGGTGCAAGAGAAGACACCAAGTACACAAGTGAATGTGTAGGAGAAAAGAAAAAGTTTGCTATTATTGATAAAGAAGAAGAGATGCATTGGTTAATGCATGAGGGAGGTGTTGAGGAACCCATTCAAGCAAGAGAAGAGATGGAAGATGAAGATGACTTCCATGATGCCATTGAATGCCAAGAAGAGGCAAGAGAACAACCAAGCACAAAGGAAGAGAAAGATTGCTCCATGGATCAAGCTATAAAAGAGGTAAATGAGGTGTTCAGACCAGATTTTGATTGTTATTATTAGCATGAAGATGTTAATACACAGGTTATAAGAGGCAAGAAGAAGATGAAGTCCTCACACAAAGTAGTCAATCATGGATACATAATGCCTAAATGGATGGTGAAGCACATAAGCAAGCAGCAAGTAAGCAAGCAAGCAAGCAAGTTTACCTTATAAGATTGGATTTTCTCATATTCCTAATATGAATGTAGGCGTGCAAGAAAAGAAAAGGAAAAACAAGGTTGGTTTTTCAGTATTGTCAAAAGAGCATGGTTACAGGATGCCTAAATGGCTTGTGAAGTCAATTGATAAGAGACAGAATCAAAATGTGGGTGCCTAAGAAGGCAAAGAGTGGAGATGTGAGTGTTGAGGCAACAAAACTAAGAAGTCAATGGAAGAGGATTGAAGGTGATTCAAGCAACCAAGAGAATGAAGGTGAGATGGTGAGTATGGAAGAGGCATTCCATGAAGACAAGATGCTTGAGAGGTATACCAAAGAGGTAAAAGGTAAACAAATGGTTTATGATGATGTTTTTGAATCCTTTAATGATCTTTTCATGAGGAATGAAAAATGGAAAGTGGCTATGTGGACTAATATGCAGCAAGGAGAGAGTTCCAAATGGATGGATGATGAGGAAAGGGGAGAGTATGTAGCAAAGCAATGCCTCATTGAAACCAAAGAACAAACAAGATGGCTTTAAAGAGAAGTTGAAGAGAGTAAGAAGACACAAGGTAATTGTGTTTCAATTGATTTTGATAAGTGTAATAATGAAGAAGTTGGTTTATGTGAAGACAAGATAAGAAAGGATGAGATGAAGGGTAAGGCTAGTGAAGGACAAGTAATCCTTGTGAGTGATGGACCCAAGTTTGATGAAGAGAATGGTGAGATAGATGAGATTTTACTAAAGAAAGAGTTTAGAATGTTGGAGTAGTTGTTTGGTCATTCAAGAGAGATGAACGAAGGTACAAGCCATGAGGAGAACACCATTGGTAAGAATGAATCAATAAAAGAGCAAACCCAAGAGACAAGTACAGTTTTGATCAAGGAGCAAGAATGTGAAGGCAGCCAAGAGGCTTCATGGCCTAAAGATTTTGATTCTAAGGTGGCTTTGAATGTTTTGTATGTAGGTATGAAGGTTGCTAAAGTGAATGACATACATGAGTCATTGGAGAAGCTCACGAAACAAGAAGATCAAGAAGATCTAGAAGACATGTATGAAGATGAAGAAGCATGGAAACGGGAGATGGAAGCTGAGAAAGAAATGAGAAGAAGGACATATCTAAAGTGGAAGAAAAGTGAAATGAAAGACAAAGACTATGAAAGACAAACACCAGCATTGGCATTCACAACAAGACCTTGGGATCCAGGCATATAGTGAAGACTAATGCATGGAGGCAACAGTTCATTTGAACTAAGGTTCAAATCCTTTCTAGAGGGAGAGTATGATGCAGGAGCATCTGCATACATCTTGGCAAGATATGGTTACATTTAGATGATTGAATTCAAATTCAATTTATTGTGTTTTCCCTCTAATATGCTGTTAATAAGGAGTAATTTAAAAAAAATAAAGGTAAAAAGTAATTGTTGGCGCTGTTGAGGAAATAAAGGAGGAGTGGTTGAAAATATTTCAACCTGGGTATATTGTTGAAAATTAAAAACTGTAATTGTTTTGCCTTAAGCCAAGTTGGGCGTAGAAGTTAGAGAGGAGGCGCTTAAAAAGAGGAAAATAAAATTCATTCGTGGGAATAAGAGGACTGTAGAAAAGAGTAAGGATAGAAGCAAAATTTCTTATTCAGCAAGGAGAGAGGAAGAATGATCAGAAGTATGTAAGAATGCAGGTCTGCAACAAAGAGAAAATGGAGGATTGGATGTGAGAACAAAAGGTGGTGTGAAGATGACTAATAAGGCCATTGATCATGGTCATGGATGTATCAATTGTTTTTTGTGTAAGTGCTAATATTTGATCAAGAAAGAATGATGTTGATTTTTATGTCATCTGTAGAACTCTGTTTCAGTTGTAAGCAGGCCTATGTGTATTTAATTTACCTTAAAAGCTTAAAGAATAATGATTACATTATGGTGTAGACCTTGTGGTGAAAGGTCATTTTGGTGAGCAAGTTCATGATTCGCGTGATAAGTCAGAGGACAAGTTTGAGTTTGTGGCACGTAGGCAAGGACTTTATCAGTTTTGCTTTTCTAACAAGTCTCCGTACCATGAAACTATCGATTTTAATATACATGTTGGCCATATTCCATAATATGAGGAGCACGCAAAAGATGATCATTTTAATCCTTTGATGCAATGAATTGCGAAATTAGATGAGGCCCTCTATACAATACAGTTTGAGTAGCATTGGCTGGAGGCTCAAACTAAACGTCAAGCTCTCATAAATGAGGCCATGAGCAGGAGGGTCATTCACAAAGCATTCTTTGAATCTTTAGCTCTATAGGTGTTAGCCTTCTTCAAGTGTATCTCTTACGACATTTGTTTGAATGGAAGCTTGGAAACACAAGGGTGTAGCTGTGATTTGAAACTCATTCAGGAGATTGGTAGGAAATTAGTCCCATGGGAGATCTGGGATTTAAAGTCTAATAAATGTCAAGTCTCAAATGATAGACATCACAGGGCTATTTGCTCTTCTTATTCACAGGCGGCCTGGAGGTCAATGATGCCGTGTTGATTAGTTTGAAGGTTTTTCTATTTGTTTAGACAAGCGATTCTATTCTAGATTAGACAGGAGGGATATATATTTAGTTGTCAAGGAAGTTGATGTATTTTAAAATTTTGGAAGAGTTTACATATTGCTAGATTTTCTGGCACTGGACTGAAACAATAAGATATATGTGAAGTTCTTGAAGAGATACAAATTGCACCAATAGGGCTTACAATTCTTAAGACAGGGATTTTTCTAGTCTTGTGTTATATCACTATTTGCAGTCTGCAGACAACGCATCATTTTTGGTATCAGAGCTTAAAGCTCTTGGGATTTGGTAATTGATCATGTTTGCTAATAAGTTGCTATAGAATTCAGAAAAGAGATCTTTGGGATGGTTGCATTTGTTAATTATGTTTCATCAATAAAGAGTTGTTACAGGATTTGGCAAAAGGATCAACTAGACAAAGCACTAGAAGACCCTATTGAGGAAAGGTATGAGTAACCTTTGATATTTGATTTGAGTTTATTTTGTTTGAGAAGAAAACAGGTGAAAAGGAAGGCTCAAAAGCCATTGAGGCTTGACAAGAGAGAAGAGAAGCTTGGAAAAGCTCAAAATTAAGGGAGCAAGTGAATGCTCAAGAGGAAGATCCAAAGCAAGGTAAGCTTGGATTTGTGAAATTATTGATATTTGGTTAAAGCAGTGTCATATTGCACAACAATGACTCAGTGTGAAGCTCAACAAAGCCATTAAGGAGGATCAAAAGACTAGGATGCAAAAGGCTTAGGTGAGATCAAGGAGATTGTCAAAAGACCAGTCAAGGAGAAAGGCTTGGGTGAGACAAGTGGACCTAAAGGGATCAAGAGACCAAGGTGGAAAAGACTTGGGTGAAGATCTCAAAAATGGAAGTATTGTTGAAGGCACTACAGAGCAGCAAGATACATGAGGGCACCAAGAAAAAAGCAAGCATCCAAAAGAAGAAAGGTATGAACATAATTGAAATTGATAAAGAGATTGATAGTTTTAAAACAGATTTAGCTAAGTTTGTAAATAGATATGAGTCTTGGATGCAGATGGACAAGCAAGCATGGGTATGGCCAATGGAAAAGAGGTTGAAGTGGCCAATTGATCTCCTAATGAAGAGGAGAAGAAGGCAAAATGAGATTGACGAGAAGAGAGAAGTCCATAGAGGCTTGAAGAAGATAAGAAGGTTGCCAAGAGAGCAACAAAAAGAGGAAGAGATTGTGAAAAATGTTCTCATTGTGGAGAACAAGAGAAGATAAAAAAGAAAAGATGAAGTGCCAAGAAGAGCACTTGAGAAGATAAGAGTTTTGGTGAAGAGAGCACTCATAGGGACCTTGTGGTCTCTTATTTTTATATCTAATGTTGTCTTTGCATGGGTAATTGTAGGTATGAGTAGCCTTATGAAGGTCAAGAGAAGGGCCTTGAAGAATGAAGAGATTGGTGCAAGAGAAGACACCAAGTACACAAGTGAATGTGTAGGAGAAAAGAAAAAGTTTGATGTTGTTGATAAAGAAGAAGAGATGCATTGGTTAATGCATGAGGGAGGTGTTGAGGAACCCATACAAGCAAGAGAAGAGATGGAAGATGAAGATGACTTTCATGATGCCATTGAATTCCAAGAAGAGGCAAGAGAACAGCCAAGCACAAAGGAAGAGAAAGATTGCTCCATGGATCAAGCTATCAAAGAGGTAAATGAGGTGTTAAGACCTGATTATGATTGTTATTATGAGCATGAAGATGTTAATACACAGGTTAGAAGAGGCAAGAGGAAGATGAAGTCCTCACACAAATTAGTCAATCATGGATACATAATGCCTAAATGGATGGTGAAGCACACAAGCAAGCAACAAGTAAGCAAGTAGGCAAGTTTACCTTATAAGATTGGATTTTCTCATATTCCTAATATGAATGTAGGGGTGCAAGAAAATAAAAGGACAGACAAGGCTAGTTTTTCAATATTGTCAGAAGAGCATGGTTATAGGATGCCTAAATGGCTTGTGAAGTCAATTGATAAGAGAAAGAATCAAATGTGGGTGCCTAAGAAGGCAAAGAGTGGAGATGTGAGTGTTGAGGCAACAACACCAAGAATTCAATGGAAGAGGATTGAAGGTGATTCAAGCAACCAAGAGAAGGAAGGTGAGATGGTGAGTATGGAAGAGGCATTCCATGAAGACAAGACGCTTGAGAGGTATACCAAAGAGGTAAAAGGTAAACGAATGGTTTATGATGATTTTTTGAATCTTTTAATGATCTTTGCATGAGGAATGAAAAATGGAAAGTGGCTATGTGGACTAATATGCAGCAATGAGAGAGTTCCAAATGGATGGATGATGAGGAAAGGGGAGAGTATGCAGCAAAGCAATGCCTCATTGAAACCAAAGAACAAACAAGATGGCTTCAAAGAGAAGTTGAAGAGAGTAAGGAGACACAAGGTAATGGTGTTTCAATTGCTTTTGATAAGTGTACTAATGAAGAAGTTAGTTTATGTGAAGACAAGCTAAGAAAGGATGAGATGAAGAGTAAGGCTAGTGAAGGACAAGTAATCCTTGTGAGTGATGGACCCAAGTTTGATGAAGAGAATGGTGAGATAGATGAGATCTTACTAAAGAAAGAGTTGAGAATATTGGAGGAGCTGTTTGGTCGTTCAAGAGAGATGAATGAAGGTACAAGCCATTATGAGAACACCATTGGTAAGAATGAAGCAATAAAAGAGCAAACCCAAGAGACAAGGACAATTTTGATCAAGGAGCAAGAATGTGAAGGCAACCAAGAGGCTTCATGGCCTAAAGATTTTGATTCTAAGGTGGCTTTGAATGTTTTGTATGCAGGTATGAAGGTTGCTAAAGTGAATGACATACATGAGTCATTGGAGAAGCTCACGAAACAAGAAGATCAAGAAGATCTAGAAGACATGTATGAAGATGAAGAAGCATGGAAGCGGGAGATGGAAGCTGAGAAAGAAATGAGAAGGACATATCTAAAGAGGAAGAAAAGCAAAATGAAAGACAAAGACTATGAAAGACAAACACAAGCATTGGCATTCACAACAAGACCTTGGGATCTAGGCATATAGTGAAGACTAATGCATGGAGGCAGTAGTTCATTTGAACTAAGGTTCAAATCCTTTCTAGAGGGAGAGTATGATGCAGAAGCATCTACATACATCTTGGCAAGAGATGGTTACGTTGGGATGATTGAATTCAAATTCAATTTATTGTATTTTCCCTCTAATATGTTGTTAATAAGGAGTAATTGTAAAAAAATTAAGGTAAAAAGTAATTATTGGGGCTATTGAGCAAATAAAGGAGTGGTTGAAAATATTTCAACCTGGGTATATTGTTGAAAATTAAAAACTATAATTGTTTTGCCTTGAGCCAAGTTGGGCGTAGAAGTTAGAGAGGAGGCTCTTAAAAAGAGAAAAATAAAATTCATTCATGGGAATAAGAGGAATGTAGAAAAGAGTAAGGACAGAAGGAGAATTTCTTATTTAGCAAGGAGAGAGGAAGAATGATCAGAAGTACGTAAGAATGCAGGTCTGCAACAAAGAGAAAATGGAGGATTGGATGTGAGAACAAAAGGTGGTGTGAAGATGACTAATAAGGCCATTGATCATGATCATGGATGTATCGATTCTTTTCTATGTAAGTGCTCTTATTTGATCAAGAAAGAATGATGTTGATTTTTATGTCATCTGTAGAACTCTGTTTCAGCTGTAAGTAGACCTGTGTGTATATAATTTCCCTTAAAAGCTTAAAGAATAATGATTACATTATGGTGTAGACCTTGTGGTGAAAGGTCCTTTTGGTGAGCAAGTTCATGATTCACATGATAAGTCAGAGGACAAGTTTGAGTTTGTAGCACGCAGGCAAGGACTTTATTAGTTCTGCTTTTCTAACAAGTCTCTGTACCATGAAACTATCGATTTTGATTTACATGTTGGCCATATTTCATACTATGAGGAACACGCAAAAGATGATCATTTTAATCCTTTGATGCAACAAATTGCGAAATTAGATGAGGCCCTCTATACAATACAGTTTGAGCAGCATTGGCTGGAGGCTCAAACTGAACGTCAAGCTCTAATAAATGAGGCCATGAGCAGGAGGGTCATTCACAAAGCATTCTTTGAATTTTTAGCTCTATAGGTGTTAGCCTTTTTCAAGTGTATCTCCTACGACGTTTGTTTGAACGGAAGCTTGGAAACACAAGGGTGTAGCTGTGATTTGAAACTCATTCAGGAAATTGGCAGGATATTAGTCCCATGGGAGATCTGGGATTTAAAGTCTGATAAATTTCAAGTCTCAAATGATACACATCACAGGGCTGTTTGCTCTTCTTATTCATAGGCGGCCTGGAGGTCAATGACACCGTGTTGATCAGTTTGAAGGTTTTTCTATTTGTCTAGACAAGCGATTCTATTCCAGATTGGACAAGAGGGATTTATATTTAGTTGTTAAGGAAGCTGATGCATTTTAAATTTTTGGAAGAGTTTACATATTGCTATATTTTCTGGCACTGGACTGAAACAATAAGATATATGTGAAGTTCTTGAAGAGATAGAAATTGCACCAATGGGGCTTACAATTCTTAAGACAGGGCTTTTTCTAGTCTTGTGTTATATCGTTGTTTGTAGTCTACAAACAGCGCATCAATTAACAAATTATTGTCACAAATTTAATATATCATTTAGAAATCATGAACAAATAGAACCAATTATCAAAATAAAAGTTAATAGTGAAATATATAAACCACATGTTATGTTTAAAATGTTACTTAAGTTATCATCCTACCATAACATAAAATCTAACCCTTTCTTCATTTTCACAAAATAGTGGGCATGCTAATGAAACTTTCTCAAAGTTACAACATAACATATACATTTATGTAAGGATAAATGAACTATTCATATTATATAGTCCATGTTAGACACCTACTAAGGCTCATCATAAACATAAAATATGTAGTAATTATTAGAATTCAAGAAGGGATCTGTTGACTATATTTGA
Organism: Torreya grandis; assembly: GCA_037957365.1. Lineage (NCBI taxonomy): Eukaryota > Viridiplantae > Streptophyta > Pinopsida > Cupressales > Taxaceae > Torreya > Torreya grandis. Next base: position 3,072,929 of record JARHVA010001497.1, on the reverse strand, counting down.
ATCCGAAATTATGTAGTCTATGTTGCCACCTACTAAGGCTCATCATCCACATAAAATGCATAGTAATTAAAATAATTCAAGAGGGATCCTTTGAGTAAATACGTTGTAATTACGAAAATATTAGGAGCCAAAATTAATGACATAACTTCTATGAATTACACCCTAATATATTTGTCATAGCGATAGGAGTTATCTTACCAAAAAAAAAATATTGTGAAAGTTCTCCTTACCATCTTTATCGAAACACAATTTTATTAGTACCTACTAGTACTATTGTTTTCATCGAAGAGTATTATTTTGACCTACCTATTATGGACAGCCAATAAACAAAGGATGCTAGTGAAAAATCAAATTCAATTTACAATGTACACCGTACGGTTTGAATAGTTTAATATTTCTGCTGGTTACCCAGAAACAATGATTAATCCCATTTATCTCGTCCAATGAAATTGTATTATGTTTCTAATGTCTCTAAAAAATAGCAGCTCAACTACTCAAAAGAAGAGTTAATAAAAATAATGTTTAATTTATCATCCCTATAACTACATCAATAGTAAATGTTAACAAAATACCATCAAACAGTCTCTCCTCTCACATTCTCTGAGAAAATGTAGGTTTAACAGTCTCTCCTAATACAGTCTAGAAAATATAATTACATGTGCTTTGCTCCTATTCATGCAAATGATGCCACGTATCTTTCAAATTGTAAATTTGCATTGAGAAATATAACTGTTTTGTATCTTTCAAATATACTTTGAAAAAAAAAGGAAATTATAGACAATCTCTAATTAATATTGGTCAATATGTGCATAATACCTAATCTCATTTGTTTGCTACTATAAATCATAAATAATGTACTATTTATTATTAGTTGGTGACAAATGGTTGGAATGCTAGATGTTTAGTAAGTAATATATTCTTTAGGATAGTAGAAGAAAGTAAATAAACAAATAAATCATGTTAACATCAACCAATGTCAAGAGTGTTTCAATGGGAGTTGTAATCATAATTTATAATAAGGATAGAAGAGGTGTTGGGGAAGAAAAAAAATTAAGGACATGATAATGTAAAGATGATAAAATTATTGGTATTCACTAGTTATCTAACACTACAAACTCCTTTGGCTTATAAAGATATTAATTTTTAGATTTCAATATAAATAACTTAGTGGGATAATTAATTGAGTGAGATGTTTTCACAGTTAGTGATTCCTATCACTTGAATAAAAACATATAATGTTCTTGACACTTAAATTTTATAATATTATTTTATCAACTACAACTTAGATAGATTTTTAACAATATGAATAATCTTTATAATAAAATGATTTATTGATAAGGCCATCTTTTTCATTCTTATAAAAATGTCTCATTTTTCATTTCAATTCTATTTCAATTGTGTATGTTGGGAATTACTTTTTTTTTTAAATTTAATATTTTCTCATCTAATTAAATCATATTAATATATTAACATTGATATATATGGTATAGAATAACTATATAACATAGTTATAGATTTAAGAGGATAAATATCCACTTATTAAAAAAAAAACTTTAAAATAGCTAGACAGTAGAAAAGTGAAGTATTCTTTGCAAAAAGAATCTTTTGCAAAAAGGAAATGAAACTTTTAATTTCATATATATAGAATATTTAACATAATAACTTTCATTGGGCTTTATATTATAATTGTTTAAAGGTTCTAGCACATATATATTTCTTTCCCGTTAAAACTACCTCGTTAATCAATACATTAAAGAAACATGTGATGTTATATATAGCTTACATCTTAATCTAGGCTGATATATCAATATAAATAGATATTGGATTAATGCATGCTTTGAAAACTTATACATGAAATAGATTTATAAAATTGATCCATATGTTCAATAGAATATGAGTAAATAGAGGTTATGTCAAAGGTTTCTTCTTTATATATTTTTTGCTTAGGGCTTTGTTATTGTTTCTCATGTGATTGTGTGTGAGAGAGATTCTTAAAAGTATATTGTAAGTACTATTTATAATTTTTTGAATTATTTTCCACGTGTTAATCACATAATGTTTTTTAAAAATTATTCATTAGAGAAAGATAAATCAATAATATTGGCTTTCCTTTATGTTATAATCATCAGGTAAAGAAAAATAAACAAGATTTAAGAATCTCTATTGATGAAGACTAAACGTTTTCATAACTTCTTTTACATATGATGGTAGCTGTAAATGTTTAACTATCTTTAAAAACTCAAGCATATTGAATTATTGATTCTTGAATTACGTAGTATAAATGATAAAAAAACATATATGAGATAAGTCTATTGAATCATGGATATACATTGATAGATGTACTCGACGTCCCAGTTCAAAATTGATGATTACATTAGGGGCTGGCATGCTAGTTAATTTTGATTCATGGTATTTATGTTGATTATTTAGGGTAGAATGGAGCACAGTCAAAAGGAAATATGAATCAATAAAAAAAAGTGTCATTCATTAAAGACTAACATTTTTTAATGTTATTATGAGCTGAGATATTAATATAAATTTATTTGGATATGTTTTATCATAAACATGTATTGAACCCTACATCATAATTATATACTCTAAACATTATTATTAAGATATTTCTATTTTTAAATTTAATAAGTGGACTTCCATCTTATCGGCCTTTAAAATTCAAAAAAATTGTTTATCATATATGATGTTAAGGGCAATACATGGTGTTATGTGCCCTTAATATGAGATATCAATTTGTTAAATAAATAATATTATTGAAATATTAATTCATGTGGTGTTGAGCTAAAAATTTAAATATGTTAGAGTTTGAGTTTCATGGGAAAATGTCCTTCTTTCCTACAAATTAAGATGATTCCATGCGAATAAACATTATTTTTGGTGGTTTAAAATAAGCAATATATTCTATGTGATTAAACCCTCTTAAAGAACCATTAGTTAGATAGTATAATGATGAAGAAGGCTCACATCTCTTGTATATTGGCTTTTTAACTCAATATTATTATTGTCAGTTGTATGTTGATTTAATTTTTTGCGAAATAAAAAAGTGTAGGTTAAGAATGATAGATAAGAGGAAATGGATTTAGTGAAATGGGAATTCTAGTTGTCATTTATTGATTGTATGACAATGTAAAAGTTAAATTCTTAGCAATTTTAGGGGTTGGAGTTGGATGTGATAGGGAAAAAAATATTTCTCTTATTTATATTTTGTAATTGATGTTTTAGATATGCTTTTACACTTGATGGGAATAGATTTATTGATATATTTTTTAAATTTTTTATTGTTTTGAATAGAAGAAATAGAAACTTAAATTTTTCTATGTATGATATGGATGTATTTTATAAAGTTTATATTACATTTTCAAGTAAGTTATCTTTTTATTATTTCAGATTAAAATTATCAAATATTTATACGAAAATTTAGTGTAAAAGTACTTTGATTATTCCTCGAAAAAAATCTTTGTATTATACTTGTGCTATGTTAAATAATGTTGTGTAAGATATTCTTGAAGGTCTCACAAATAACACAGATAACATTCCTCAACTTTAATAATGTTGTACAGAATTAAAGTGGTATATATTTAGCAGAAATTACCATTGACTTTTATCTTAAAAATCAAATACTCTTAACAATAATATTCTCTTTCAACCTAAAGCTTCTAACCCTTAAAATAAAGAAGATATTTTTACCATTATAATTGCTATGACTTTTGAGTGTTTCTAACGTTTCATTGACAACAAAACTGTAAGCAATGGCCACAACATTTGAAAGACCTGATCGTGCATAGAAAGTAGAATTGCATTGAAATACTAGGGGAAGCGAAACAAGAAGAAAAAATAAGTATATATCAACATCAATGTATATCCCGCTTTAATCGAATTGTAGTATAGCGTTTGTGGAAAAATGACACTGACGGTCAAGAAATAAAAGACAAGGTGATGCGTGTAAAAGTCTTTTAAGTCGCCGAAGTGGAGTGACCGGGGTCAATGCAAACAAAACAATTATCTGCCGGAGTGGAGGGTCAAGTTCGACTATGGGGTATATCGGAAGTGTGATAAACAATAGTTTTGTGCCTACAAAAAATGCATTGGCGATGATTTCAGATCTGTCGTGTTACAGGAGAAAAGGGACAAATAAATGATGGGTGTAGTTCCTGGAGGTGGTGTTATTCATTCTATGGAAACCAAACCAGACGATTTACTTACAGGAGAGAAGGGACAAATAGATGATGGGCAGCATATGACGGCAATCACGACAGAAATTGCTGGCGGTCTTTCTTGCGGTGGATCTCGTAAATGTGCAGATACTGACTTATCCCCATAATTCTAGTTAATATTCCGGCTGGATAGAAATTGGAGTCTTTCTTTTTGTAACTATTGGTTAATCAAACAATAATTTTTTTGTTTACTTAGGGTGTTACGATGCTTTGGTAACTAAATACATGCTTTGCAGCAATTTCACAATATACTTCTTTCTCTGGTAAATTCTTTAGAAACTCATCCGAGAAGAGAAGATAATATTAATATTAAAAAATAAATAAATAAATAAAAATATATAAATATATCTATATAAATAAATATAATAAATTGTCACTAAATTATTAAAAATGTCAGTTGAAGGTATATTTATATATTTAAATCTTACTCAGATAAGAAACCCAAAAGAAGAAAAGGGGAAAAATTAAATGTTTATTTATTACATGTATACATATGAAATAGTTTCGTCAAACATGAAAAAATCATCCTTGGGTTGAAAAAATCCCACCACAGACAAAAATAAACATTATGTCACTTGTGAGACCTCCAATTTAATAGACACAACTATCGCTTCATTGCAAATAATAGAGTAACATGATCAAATAATGATATTAAATAATTTGATAAATAACGGTTTTTAAAATGGATTTTTAATTATTTATAATTGAATGCTTATAAACACAAAAATTTGAAAAAAAATAAAGAATAACAATACAAATTTGTTTATGGAGTTGAGTCAACTCTAATATAACCTATCCATTAAATATTTTGATACAAAACATACAATATCAAAATACATCAAAATGAATCCTCAAAACCCTATGCATCAACATCCTCTGCTTAGCCAAGTTCACATAAATATGTGTACTTTATCTCTTCCAACTTTAATTCCTATCATATGAAGCTAAAAACACTATATATGCTCTAATATATGATTAACAAATGACACCTCATGCCCTTTTATACTTGTTTGGCTGCCATGGTTTAGCGGTCAATGCTAATCTTTTTGCCAAGATACATTCGAAGTTCATGTTTTTGCTAAGCCTAAGACATAGGTTCATCCATTTATTTCACATTGGCAGTGGGAGGCATTATGAAAAGGTTTAAATAAAGCAAAGAAGTAAATGATGCTTGGTCATAAAGGCCACGTTACTCATATAGAACGTGGGGTTATGAAAAGTGTTTTATTTATCAATGTGAAAGAAGGTGATTCGATGGGTGCCATGTAAAGGCTAGTATCATTGGTCCACTTACCGATCTGCCACATCAATTTTTTTTTACCATGTTTGACTAGTGTTGATCAATGTTGGCCTATTTTGTTGATTTTTAGCCAAAACTTTAACCAGACATAATTTGTACTAATTTTTTGACAAGCTCTGCAATGTGTGAATTGTTTGGAGAAGAATTGATACCTTTCATTTTTTACCCTTTCTACTTCAAACTTCATGCCAAGAGATCAAATAACACAAGTACTTAGAAATATTTTGGATTGGTATTGATTTAGTAGGGATCCTCTCGGATCACTCATTCCCACTGAGGAGTTCTTGGACATCCAAAAGTCATTTTATCTTGAAATGAGGTGAGGGTATTTTTCTCTCACCTTTCTGATTTCCATCCATTTAGTCTTCTCTAGATGTTTTCATCTTAGACCCACACGAAGATATTCAGCATCACCTCTTTGTGAAGTCTTCACTTTCCTATCAAGAATGGTATATTCGTACAATTCATTTAGATACTCTAGAACAAAATATTCCATAGAAGGTACATAAACACTTTCATCATAATCTAGAATCATGAAAGGCTCATCCAACCTCAGATTTTCAACATTCACATTGAATAAATCTACATGTATGGTGGTAAATATAACTGAAAAACATTATTACAAATCTTTTCTAAAATTTTAAATGGACCATATCGAATTGGTTTAAGATTTTTATCTTCATTTGTAAGCCTTTTATTACTGATATAAATCGATACTTGATCACCAACTTGAAAATGATGATCAATATGATGTTTATCATGCCTAGTCTTGTATTTTGCTTGAATTTTCTCCAATTTTTCCATGATAGTCTATTGAACCAATTGTATATTCCATATGAACTTCTTGGCCTTCTCAACATCAACTCATCCATCTTCAATTGATTCCTTAAGAATATGAAGTCCCACAAAGTTACATAGGGATGTTTTGCACATGTTTGACCATATCAAGCCCAACATGTTGATATTGTCTTTGTGGTGTCGATCATGTCTCTGTGTCATTAAGCCTCTTTTTTTAGGGTTTGACAATCTATTTTTATTTTATTTTCATGTCTTACACTTTCCTAATCATGATTGAACCTTCACTTCATAGATGTGCAACGCAAAATATGTTGTTTGAAAGTATCTTCTCTATTCCCTAACTTGCATACTTTCAATTAAAAGAATAATGGCGGAGTCAATATAACCACCTCGACCACATTTTAATTATGTATCCTTCATGCTCAAAATCAGATATTCATATAATTCTATGATATATAAGTAAACACACTAAAAAAATATTTTCAACTTTCTTTTTTATTAAAAGTGATCAATGCAACTATTAAATATTAGTATCCCTACTTTAACGTAAGAAAATTAGATAAAAACACAAAGATAGATAAATATTTTAATGTATATTTATTAAAAAAAAACATAATAAAAATAAATAAAATTAATTCTAAGATTGACCCTTCGTGTTACATATGTTCTCTTTGTATTGGCACACTTAATTCCTAAATGTCCTATATATCTCTTTTTCTTCATTTGGCAAGGCCTTATATTTAAAGTATGACGGAATATCACCCATTTGTATTACCTGAATGAGTACGCGCCTATAAGGCCTTTTATTCATTTGGCAATGCCTTATATTCAAATTTTACGTGGGAAGGGTTAAGGTGTAAGACAACGAACAACAGGTAAAAGGACATAAGAAAAAAGATAAACATGAATGAGTACGGGCCTATTTAGGATGGGCCTACATAGCGAAGAGTTTGTCCATGAGACATGCAAACTCAATGCAATTGTAAGAGGTGACAAATAATTTAAATGCATTAAAATATATGTTTTTGATTGGGACACTTTTTAAGTTTAGTAGACCAAATGCAGACTTGTGAAGTTAGAGCCATCTTTAAAATAAATTAAAATGTACAAATTTAAATTATACCGAAAATACAATAAAAAAATAAGGATTTTTTTGGGCCAAGTTTAAGTGTCTACCCTTCTTTTACCAACATTTCTGGATGTTATTACATATGCTTACTTTCACTAACACAGCTTTGTGGCCAACTACTCTATTATAAGAATCCAGACAAGCTTACATGTTTTACACTTTTCTCACAATACATGATCTCCCTTCGTGCTGAATTGCTAAGACCTGGTAAGAATAAGTATCAGAAAGAAGTACTCTGCAGAAGATTTATATATCATGCTAGTCTTATATAAAAAGGTAATAATTATATAAAAAGGTAATAAATATAAAGGAGAGGATGGGTTTCTTTTTCTGTCACTCTATCTGTTCCAATTCTTCATGTCAAACCACAACATAGAACAACATGGCTTATTAAACATTCATGTTTAGAAAATCTGTGTAAAATTATGCCACGCCCTTTGATCGCATGTCATTGCTTGTTCTCACTGGTGGTCTGGTTTGTAGTCATTCCTCCAATCGTTGTATCGTGCGACCTTTTTAATATTTAATTGAATTGAATTTAGTGATGCGGTGGATAAGCTTAAAAACCAAATGCTACAGCATTAAACTAATTCAGATACCCAGAGAATGCTATGGCATTCAACCAAAAAAAAACCTCAGACTTCTGTCTGAAGCTGCGGCTAGAATTAAAAAAAACACTTTCTTATCCTTCTATTCGAATTACATAATCAAATTACAACTGCCTCAGCTATATAGAGGACATTGAAAAAACAAAACACTTACAGAAACAGACATCTTCCAAGCTAACCTATCAGACCACATTTATTTCGGGTATGGCGATGCATGCCATCTTCATGACTGTTAAAGTCATTGCAAACTGTTGGTGACAGAAAAGGTATGGTCTTCCATACGCTGCAAAAAGGAGGATTGTCAGTGGCAGAAGGTCGGTGTGATTAAAATTTTCAACACTCCCCTTTAATCAAATTACCACTATCAAGTACACGTAAACAGTCTTTTAGATGCTCAAAGCTTTCTTTTGTTATTGTGTTTATAAAAACATCAGCGAGTTCCTGCTCGGACATGCAAAACTGAAGCTCAATTTCTTCATGTTCTACCAACTCGCTTATAAAATGGTAATGGATCTGAATATGCCTGATCCATCCATGGAAAATTGGATTCTTCATCAAGGCTATTGATGATACATTGTCACAATAAATTGTAGTACCATCTCCTTGTTCCTCATTGAAGTCCTATAGGATTCATCTAAGCCAAATACCCTGACATGCAGATGCATTTGCTGCAATATACTTCGCTTCAGTTGTGGAAATTGAAACTATGGGTTTTTTTTGGATGCCCATGAAATGGCTCCTGAACCCATGTGGAACACATATCATGCTGTGCTCTCCCTGTCATCCACTCTACCTACCCTATTGCTATATGTACAACCAACCAATTCAAATTCACTTGATGTAATATAGAAGATTGCATAGTTCTTGGTTCCATTGACATATCTCAAGATTTTCTTACCTACTTGCCAATGTGTATCTTTATGTGTCTCCATGAATCTGGGAACCAAGTTTGTTGCATACATTAGGGCCTAGATGTTGTCAAGTACATTATACTTCTAACCATGCTCTTGTATAAGGTAGGATTCACCTCATTGTTGCAATATTTTTTACTAAATTTCAAACCTGTGGCTATTGGTGTTGGCATCGGCATGTTGTTCAACATTTTTAATCTTTTCATCATTTCTATGGCGTATTTAGATTGAGAGATAAATATGCCATGATCCATTTGGTGTACTTCTAGGCCAAAGAAGTACATTAACAAACCTAAGTCTATCCTTTCAAATTATTTTTTCATTGGTTCTTTGAACTCAATAATGAAAGGATCATCATTTCCTATAAAGATTAGATCATCTACATATAGTACAACAATCAAAATATTACTATTGATTGCCTCGATGTAAAGTGTGGTCTCACTACTACTTTTGTTGAAGTTGTTGCTAGTAAAATATGAGTCAATTATTTTGTACCATGTCTTTGGTGCTTGCTTATGCCTATAAGGTGCTTTCTTTATTCTATACACCTTGTCTTCTAATCTTGGGACTTCATAGCTAGGTCGTTGATTCACATATACCTCTTCTTTGAGCGCTTCATTTAGGAAGGTAGACTTCACATCAATTTGATATACCCTCCACTTGTGTCAGGCAACCATTGCTAAGATAGCCTGCACAATTTCCATTCTTTTAGTAAGAGCATATGTCTCATCATAATCTATTCCAGGTGGTTGTTTGTGTCCCTTAACGACCAATCTTGCTTTATGGCTCTCAATTTTTCCTTATGTAATACACTTGGTCTTATAGGCCCACTTAACACTGACAACTTGTTTACCCTTAGGTAATTCAACTACCTCCAATGTTTTGTTTGTTTCTCTCTATTACATCTATTTCCTCATCCATGTCCTTACACCATTTCTCTTCTTTCACTACTTATTCAACACAAGTAGGATTACTATGAGAAAATAAAGAAAAAATTATATTTTCATCTTCATACCTTATATCATCATAAATCTCCCTCAAACTCCTTGTCTATATTGGCATTAGAGAAGCAAGGGTTGGATCTAAATTGTTGTTGAAGTTGCTTGACTAAGGAGTATGTTGTGAACTTGATGTAGATTCAAATGTTGTCAACGGCTCACCATGTTAATATATGATTGTTTCACCTTGAATGTCTTCATTTTCACATTCTACATCATCTATGGGTATTGATAGTGAGATACTGAAGACAGTGTCAATAATGTCATCCCATGATTCTTTTTCAGTGAATACAACATCCCTATTCATCACAACCTTCTTAGTAATAGGGTTATACAGTCTATATGCTTTAGGCTGTTCACTATAGTTAATGAAAATACACTTTTATCCTTTATCATCAAACTTATACCTCTTCTCCTTTGGCACAAATGCATATGCCACACACCCAAAGACTCTTATTTGCTCCATGCTATGTTTTTTGTTTGTCCAGGCTTCTTGTGGAATCTTGTCTTGTATAACCTTTGTGGGACATATATTTAACAAGTATATTGTTGTTGATATAGATTCACCCCAAAATTTATTTGAAAGTACCTTGACCTTCAACGTGCTTTCAACTATCTCTTGGATGCTTCTATTATTCATTTCTGCCAATCCATTATGTTGTGTAGTGTACCTAGTGGTGAATTATTTTTCAATGACTTCATTCCTTCAAAAACTCCAAATTTTTTAAGACATATTCTCCCTCTCTATCTGTTATAAGGGCCTTGATGAAGTGCCTACTTTATTTCTCAACCAATGCCTTGAACCACATGAATTTCTCAAAGACTTTAGATTTATTCTATAAGAAATAAATCTATGTCTTCCTATTGTAGTCATTTATGAAGGTCAAGAAATATGCATTCTTGGAAAAATTGAGAGTTTTCATTGGACCACACAAACTTGAGTGAACCAACTCCAATGGTGCTTTTTCCCTCATAGACATCCTTGATTGAAAGGGTTTCCTATGTTGTTTTCCTATGATTCATGCTTCATATTTTCTATCAGGGTCTACTATTATTGTTATTCCACTAAACATATCTTTCTTAGAAAGAAGGCTTAATACAGAATAACTTAAATGCCCATACCTCAAATGTCAAAGTCTAGATGTGTCTTTGATGATTGTATTGAAGGATACCTGTTGTATTACTATTGTAATCTTTATCTTATTAGAAAAATTAGTTTGCATCTTGAGTAGAAATATGCGGTTCTTTGCCATCTAAACTATAGCTATCTTTCTCTTGCTTCCATCCTTGTCAAAGATCGTGCAATCTTCATTTTCCATCAGTACTCTCTATCCAGTTTGGACCAGCTTTCCAACACTCAAGAGATTATGTTTTAAATCTAGAGAATAGTAGATGTCCTAGATTGCTTTTTTTCACCTTGCTTGGTGCAAATGATGATAGTCCCTATGCCCACAACAAAAAAATTTTCATTAGTCCCTTTTTTCATTAATCTCGGACAAATAATTTTGTCAATGGAGGCAAACAAGCTCTCATTACCACTCATGTCGTTACTACAAGCACTATCCAAAAGCCAAACTTCATCATTTCTCTACTCAGTAATATTACATACAATGAACATGTTTGGAAAATGTTCATATTCACTTACTTTCTCACTAGCTACATTTGTAATTTGCCTTAACTAGTCACACTACCTCTTTTTGCAATCACTTGAAAAATGACCATACTTTTGACAATAATAACTCTAAATATTACTTTTGTCATACCTTTGATTTGAGGTAATGCTCCTCTTCTTGTCTTGGGAGTCTTACTATGAGTTTCTTGGTCCTTTGTGGTTGTTTGAGCTTGCTCTTTGATAGTAACTTCTTGTTCTTCCTTTGTCTCTGAAGTTTCTTCCTCCCCCCAGCCTCTCATACTTGTTTCGGCTTTAAAGGCTTGGTCTAGAGAAGGAGTGGATCTATTTAGCCACTACTCATGGGCTTGTAGTGAACTTATCAACTTGTCCATTATCATTCTTGAAAGGTTTTTAGCCTCTTAAATTACAATGAAAACTGAATCAAACATTAATGGAAATCTTATCAAGATTTTCTCAATGATTTTTTGATCTTCCATAGCTTCGTCATTAAATATTAATTGATTTATTAGGCTAGAATATCTAGTATGAAAATGTGAAATAAACTCACCATCATTCATTTAAAGAGTTTCAAACTCTCTCCACAATAGTTGGAGTTTGACCAACCTCACCTTGTCAGTGTTTTGAAGAATCTATCATGTCTCCTTTGAGTAGTTCATTGATACTATTATGGAGTATGTGGATTTTACCATAGCTGTCTCAATCAAGTTCAAGGCTTTTTCATCCTTCCTCCAATTCTCCTTCAATTGAATCTTCTGAGAATTTGACAATACATTGTAGGTAGTTTGGTCGGTCACATCTGTGAATAAAGTGGCCACACACTTCCACAAATCGTTGGATACCATTATCATTTTTATTTTATTATCCCATACATCATAATTTTGAGCATCAAATGTTGTCGGATGCTACCAACTCTTACCCTCTTTTCTAGCCATGCTAAGAATCTAGTTCACTTCTCTAACTTGACTCACTTATCTGCTATGATAAAGACTTTATTCGTTGAATTTGTTACGGTTTACTGATCTGCAAGATTTCACCAACCTTCCATTGTTCCTTCAATATGGTTACGAATACTATCAGAGACGACAAATGCTATGAGAACATTGATCTTTTTCCTCTAGCGCTTAGTTGGTTCTGCTCTCCTACCATGATCTTATGGCATTATTTTTTTAGTATTCACACTCCAATGCATTCCTTCACGTCAACTTTAACCAGGTCGATCGAATTCAAATGCACCCTGAGTTCAGTCAAAAAATCTCCACGTAGCCTACAATACCAGAACGATCTACCCTTTTTAGCAAAATGGCATAAAGAACATGATGTTACAGTGGCTTACTGGTTCTTTTACTAGTGACTAATCCAGCTGGTTGTCTTCAAACAAACCCATGATAGTCTTTTATCTAAGCAGCTTCTGGCTCTTCTCTCACATGCTCAGTTGTCCTCTTTTGAGACCAACCACAACGCGTTCAGGTGTGGCTCTGATACCAGTTTGATGGGTGGATAAGCTTAAAGAATGAAATGCTATAGCATTAAACTAATTTAGATACCTAGAGAATGCTATGACATTCAACATTATAAAAACTTTAAAGTTTTGTCTGAAGCGACGGCTAGAAGAAAAACAAAACACTTTCTAATCCTTCTGTTTGAATTACATAAACAAAATTACAACTGCATCAGCTATATAGAGGACTTAGACAAAACAAAAACCTTCTAGAAATAGACATAGCTTGCACGCTAAGTTATCAGACCACATTTATTTCAGGTATGCCGATGGATGCCATCTTCATGACTGTTAAAGTCATTACAAACTATTGGTGACAAAAAAAGTATTGTCTTCCCTATGCTACAAAAAGGAGGATTGTCAGTGGAAGAGCATTGGTGGCAGAAGGTATATGTGATTAAAATTTCCAACATTTAGATATTAATTTTCATAGGAGGTTATAGGATGAATATAAATTATATGAATTCAGTACAATAAAAAATTGTCTAAAAAAATCTCTAAAGAAATAGTAAGAGAAAAAAATTTATTGAAATTTTTTATTTTATTATTTGAATATCTAATATCTTCTAACCAATATAATGTGTGTTATTTTATTATGTGTGCTTATGGTCTCTAAAAATTCTTTAAATATATAAATATTATAGTTCTAAAATTACATATTCTGCCAAATCAAAAAAAATAGTGTTATATAAAATCTAATGTCAATAATAGATTTTATAATTCTAAAAGTGCCTATTTTCTCAAATATTTTTTTATGTTTTTACTATTTTCTTATTGACGTATTTGATATCTGACTGCTTCCTGATATGTGAAATAACACAATACTTTTAAGATTATGATATATGATCTTAGATAATATTAAGTTAACCAACAAACCCCTACCCGCTCAGCAGAGTTATATGAGAAGGCACGGCTTATTTTCTTACTAGAGATGAAAAAAAAACCCTGTAGCAAGAAACATAACGAGAACACCTCAGAGCCCATTTCAATGGCAAAAAATGATAACAAGTTGGAAATGGCCGTCTCTGTTTCAGTTTTGTAATTTATTTTTAATTTTTTCAAACTTAAAAAAATTTAGCTTTCTATAAGTAAATTTTGATAATGTCAATGTAAATACGTGAATGTATATAAATGAATTTTTTATTTATTTATTTTTTAATATATATTACAAATAGAGAATTATTGAAAGTTAATTGTAAAAATAAAATATTATTAATAAAAATAAATAAATTAATAAATTATAAATTATAATATATTTTAATATAAATATTTTAATAACAAAAATAAAAATTATATATAATTTTTATTTTTAATATATGTAACTTTTTTCGTTTACATTTCTGTCACTTTTTGCCACCACATTTCTCCCTTTCTCCTTTCTTACAAAACATAAAATAAAATCAAGCATCCCCGGTGCTGACAACTCTGTTTTATCTTTTTATTGAAGTTATTTTACTAGACTTCAATTTTGAAAGATAATATCATTTTGAATATTCTTTTTTAATTTTTAATTTTTTTTTTTCATAATTTTAATTTTGTGTATTTGATTTTCTGTTTAGATTGGAATAAATTTTGTATACAAAATGAATGTTTTTTAAATATTATATTTTGATTTACGTATTTTTTGGATCTAAAATGAAGATAACATAAAGTAAAATTTAAAATGAAAATAATATAGGGTGAAATAAGAGAAATATAAATATGTTTAATGCTATTTGAAATCATTTTTATACTTATGGGCTTTGAAAGTTACCATGCCTTAAATTTTACATAAACTTAAATGAACATAAGAATTTATATAAAATTAATTCTATTGAATTAATAGGGGAGCTTCATTTTAAAACTAGTTGTTGAGCACAATTACAATTTATGAGGATTAATATTAAAATACATGTTATTAAATATATAAGAAATTATTATTTTGCAAGATAATGTAACTTTTTTTTTCTTTAATTTGGAACAAATCTTTTATATGGTTTGAAAACATTTTATTACTATTTACTCTTTAGATGATATGTTATAAGTTTCTAAACTATAAAAATATCTCCTTGGATTTGTTTGCAAATGTCTACAAAATCGTACTTATATTCCATTAGATATAAATTAGTCATTTAATTTGATGTCTAATATTTAATTATTATCATATATTCTTATTATATTAATATTATCTATATTAATACTTTCATGTGGATCCTAGGTCAAGGAAAGAATTGTCTTTGTTATAAAAGTTATATATTGACACTAAATATTTGGTACATTAGTTTGTATATTTTTAAAATATATAATCATATCCAATTTATATTATTATGTTTAAATTGTACTAATTGTGATAACTATTATGCTTTCACAAAATTTTAACTAAATAATATAGTCTCAAGCACACCTCATAGTTGCATGTCCTAGTCCTATGCATCTAAAATGAAAAATAATTGTAAGATATCAAGTTTTGTACCATAATTATTCTCCAAGAAATCATGTGTGCCTCATTTGTATTAAGTGCTAAATTAATATACATAACCATTTTAATTAAAAAAATTACTGTACAAAGATAATAAAAACTGATTTAATATTTTTATTTATTTATTTTCTTATTATAGCATGTTTATTCAAAGCTGAATTAATTTATGCCACATTATTTTGTAATTTTTTAATGATGGTGTATGATTAGTTGTTTAATAATATTATCAAATTATGTATCAATAGAAAATATTAAGAATATTAATATATATATACTTTATAAATATATAATCCTAACTATTTTTAATTAGAATATTTACATTATAATTTAAGTAGTCACTTTTATAATTTATTAATATCTTAAATACACAATAGAGTGTCAAGCACTTATCAAATAATAACCACATATTCACATAGGGTGTGAGACAACTGTCAAATATAAAATTTTATACCATCATTTTTCTCTTAGAAATCAAATTAATCTCTCATGTTGAATGTTGAATTAATATGCATAGTATTTATATATATATATTGATATATTTCCTTTCAGTAATTTATGAAAAATTATTAAATATTTTGAGTTATTTATTATTTAATGGTAACATGGATATTTAATGTTGAATTAAATTATGATGCATTTTTTTTCTTTGACTCATTCTAATTCAGGACCAGTTGTTCAATATTTTGATTAGCTTAATGTTTTAGATAGGGGATAGAAAAAATATGAGATAATTATTTCAAATTTTGAAAGGCGATAAAATTTCAATGAATCTTGAAAAAAGAGTTGTTTGTATTGATATATTTTGTGAGATGGAAATATGACACATGTCTCTTATATCTTATTTATGCAATTTTAAAAGATTAAAACTAAATAATAAAACTTCAAGCACTCGTTGGATGATAGGCATGTGTCTTAGTTGCTTTCACCCACATCCCAACAAGGTTATCACATATCAATTTTCATATTATCATTTTTATCTTGGAAACCATGCTTATATCATATGTATTCAATTCACCATTAATTTATGTGTTTCTTTTTAATTTCTTTATTGATTTATGGATAGTCATTTAATTTTTTTTTATTTATCGATTATATTTTAATTAAAAAATATTAAAAAGCTTAAAATTCAAGGCATAATTATTTCAAATATTGATTTTTTTTAATGCTTATCCATACATGTTATATTTTGTTTGAGGGTTTTATAAATGTACATTCATTTTACTCTATTAAATGGGAAGAAACAAATTCACTGCTTCTTAGATAGTTATATTTCCTATACGTGTTCGTGACATCTTAAATGATCAAGATATCCTCGAACACCTGTCAAATAACAGAAAAGTATCCCTGTAACCTTTAACTCAAATCTCAAATAACAGAAAAGTATCCCTGTAACCTTTAACTCAAATCAGAAGGAATCATTACATATCAATTTTCTACTACCATTCATCTCTTCTAAATCGTGAATGCCAAGTGTTTTCAATGCCAAATTTATATGTTACTTTTATTCAATTTTTATTAGATAATTTATCAATACTAATTTAATATTTAAAATGATTGATTATCTTATGGCTATCTCGATTTAAGGCATAATTATTTCCTCTTCCATTTTGAATATATACTCAGCGGTGTATGCTTAAGAATTTAATTGATTGTTTTACAAAGTTGAAATAAGAGATAGATAAAGCATTAAAATAATGTTATAACTGTTTAAAATTTGTATAATAATGTCTATTGTTTTCATTTTACAAATTACGGATGCCCATCAATTTTTAAGAACATCGTGGGTAGTGCTTCCGCATTCCTCCAAAAGATGAGACAGTGCCACCTATAAGGCCTCGTTTAAAACGTCTTAGACAAATGATAAGGCCTCCTTTGGTGACAGACATGTGTCCCCACGTTTTAACCTGCAACTTGAGGTTCATCACATATAACGTTTTCCATTATCATTTACTCTCTGAAATTGTTGCCATGGCACGTGCAAACTAATATGCAGTGCCTTGTTTTCTATTTCCTCGGTCAATTAAAATGATTGATAATATCGTACACAGGTATGAAATAAAATATGATCAAACTAGAAAATCCATGAGTTTACAATTTGAAATTTCAAAAATTGTGGACAAAATTTAACAAGTGTTTAGAGTAGAGTTCCTGTTTTTCTTTGGAAAATCATTGTGAGCCGAGAATAAAAGCAACATCGATGCATGAATGGAAGATGGGAAGGAAGCATCTTAATTTAATTGTTTAGTATGTTGGATGACCTGTCTGCCCTTCTGGCAGTCCACTTATATAATCGCACCTACCATAATTTATTAGACTTTGTCCTTGACAGCAAAGCGATGTAAATCAAATATTAGGTATTCATTGTATCTACTGTTCACATATGTTTTTCTTTATGGCATTAAACTCTTTTCGTTGAGCAACTATTTTATACAACACGTCTATAGAAATCCACGCTACCGTCTCTCGATCTTTCCATATACGCTTATATAAGGACAACATTTAAATGTTGTTTATGTAATGGTTCTCAAGATCATCGAAGTTCTGGTTATATCATTCCACTAGTTTGACGAGTTGTGTGTTGTTTAGTAATAGATTGGCGAGAACTAAAGTAGCTCTGTCTAATTCATTACAGATAGTAGTGCTATGTTTCTAAGAGATATGAGTAAAAACTTCTAGATGATTGTTTTATCAAATCTATTTGAACATTGAAGCTTTGTGTTATCAACTATTTTTTAAAAAAAAGAAGAAATGGAGAAATGCTACAGAAACAAAATTATGACAAAAAAAAATGTGATCGAAAAAGATTACTTATAAGAAACAAATTTTATATCTTACATATAATTTTTATTATTATTATTATTATTAAAATATTTTCTTTTAAATATATTATAACTTTAA
Source organism: Torreya grandis (assembly GCA_037957365.1). Classification (NCBI taxonomy): domain Eukaryota; kingdom Viridiplantae; phylum Streptophyta; class Pinopsida; order Cupressales; family Taxaceae; genus Torreya; species Torreya grandis. The sequence continues at coordinate 3,054,472 of JARHVA010001497.1, read as the reverse complement.
TTTTTAATTTTATCTTTTTAATTATTAATATTTTATTTTTACTTCTCATTTTTAATATTTTAATATTTATAATGTTGGAAAAAAAAAGTAATTCCAATCCCATCGCCGACATTCATATTTGACTTGCAATGAAAGTATTCTACCACCACCCAGCGCCGAAAGTGCACAGCACTATCTCCACCGACTGTCTCTATTATTTCTTGTCATTTTTGTCACTATTTTTACACCCAACATCGAAAGGTTTTTTGTTGTTTCGTCTTGCACCACTGAAGTCACTTCACTGTATTTTCCATTCCACCGCCAACCTCCAGCTGAAAGTTTCTCCATTATTGTTTGTCTCCACTAAAACTGTCTTTTACAGCGGTGTAGAAATTCTCCAGATTCTTCCAAGTCTTTTATTTAAGGAGATCAATTGGATTTTGGTAAGTAAGCTTTTTGAAGTCATTGAATGCAGCAACATTCCATTGTCTAAGCATTTTATGAAGTCTTTGAATGTCGCAGCATTCTTTATTTGTCTTTGTCCTCCTTTCATATAGTGAGGCACATGTAATGTATTTAGCAAGTTAATTAAGTAAGAAAATACAAGGAGTCTATTCTTATCTGTTGTGAATGTCATAGCATTCTAGATGAGTTGCATTTGATTCTAATTATTTGCGCATAATTGATTTAGTTTGTGAATGTTGTAGCATTCTAGATGTCTAAGAATTTATAGCATTATATTTGTTTAAGCCTCTGTCTAGACAACAATTGATCTTTCTTGGATTTTTCAGTGTATTGCAACTACCTTATTTTTTCAACAATTAGTATTAGAGCCAAGTTTTTCAGACCCGTTAAAATATGGTAGTCAATAGTAGCTCATGGCAATAGCCCCTAGTGTTTGATGGAAAGAACTATGATGTATGGTGAATCAAGATGAAGACTATTTTCTGCTCTCAAGAGTTGTGGGAGCTTGTTGAAGGTGGATATACAGAAGTAGCAGACCTAGCAGCATTTAATGCTCTCACTCAGGCACAAGGAACTTTGTTAAAGGAGAACAAAAGGAAAGGTGCCAAAGCTTTAAGCTATATTCAGTTGGCATTAAATGAGTCAATATTTTCAAGGATAGCAGCAGCTACTTGCTCTAAGCACACATAGGATATTTTTCAAAATTCATATCAAGGTAGTGACAAGGTGAAGGTAGTAAACTTACAATTGTTAAGAAGGGATTTTGAAATCTTGCAGATAAGAGAAAGTGAGTCTATCAATGAATTCTTTACAAGAACAATGAGCATTATCAATCAGATAAAGAAAAGTGAAAATAAAATGAAAAATCATCGGATCATAGAGAAGGTATTGAGATCCTTACAATCAGATTTGATCTTATAGTGGTTACAATAGAGGAGTCCAATGATTTAAGACAAATGATAGTTGATGAGCTTATGGGTTCCTTGAAAACCCATGAACAACAGTTGTATAGGTTAGCTAGCTCTTCCCATGAACAAGATTTCAAGTCAAATGTGAATTTGAGAGGTAGGGGGAGAGCAGCATACAACAGAGGTAGAGGTAGAGCTCACAACAACCAAGAAGGTGAAAGACACAATCATCAAGAATCATATAGAAGAGAAAGAGGAAGGCGCAGTATCACTTCAAGAGGAGGTTATACACAAAGGTATGATATATCAAATGTGTAATATTATTACTGTAAGATGTATGGACACTATGCTAGTAAATGTAGAAAGAAAAAATATGATTTGAATAGGTAAATCTCAAATTTATGTAATGCAAGAGAGGATGAAAATGATAGGAATGAATTCGGAAAAAAAATGTTTATAACATGAAATGTAGATGAGTAAAGTAATAAAGAAATATGGTATTTAAATAGTGGTTGTAGGAACCATATGAGTGGGAAAAAAAGATTTTTAATAATATAGATGAATCAATGAAATTAGAAGTGAAGCTAGGAAACAATGACAAGGTCCGTATCATGTGAAAAGGGAGTATTTCTATCCACACCAAGTAAGGTGATAAGAGGTAGATTCAATATGTTTATTATGTGCTAGGGTTGAAGCATAATTTGATCAACATTAAGGGATTAGTCAAAATGGGTATAAGGTGAGATTTGAAAATGGTGAATGTATCATTTATGATAGGATTGGTTGTAAGAAGTAGACTGTATCAGTCAAAATGACAATCAATAGGATTTTCCCTCTAAGAATGGAAAGTGAGCTTGCAACAGCATTCAAAATAGTTGGGGATGATATATCCACTCTTTGGCACCTTAGGTATGGGCATTTGAGCTTTAGTGGTTTGAATTTAATTTATAAGAATAAAATGGTAAGAAGGTTACCTCCAATAGAAGATAACAATAAAGTGTGTGAATGGTGCATTTTAGGGAAGAAACATAGAAGTGGTTTTCCCTCGGGGAAGTCATGGAGAGCAAGAACTACACTTGAACTGATTCATTGAGATTTGTGTGGTCCTATGAATATTCCTTCTTTATCCAAGAATGAATATTTTATTACTTTCGTAGATGACTTCAGTATAAAAACATGGGTGTACTTAAAAAATAAATTATAAGTATTTAAAATTTTCAAGCAATTCAAGGCCATGGTTGAGAAGCAGTGTGGCCATTACATAAAGATTTTAAGAACTAATAGAGAAGGAGAATATATTTCAAATTAGTTTTTGAACTTTTTCAAGGATAATGGGATCAAGAAGCAGTTTAAAACAAGATATACACCACAGAAAAATTGTGTAGTTCAAATAAATAATCAAACCATCCAAAAGATGGCAAGAAGTATGTTAAAGGCTAAAGGTTTGTTCAATGAATTTTGGGATGAAGTTGTAGAAACAATGATATATTTTATCAACATATGTTCTAATAAGAGTGTTAGGGATATGATCCCTCAAGAAGCAAGGAAAAAATGGAAACCAAGAGTTAAACACCTTAAGGAGTTTGGATGTGTGGCATATGCACATGTTCCCAAGCAAAGAAGATCAAAGTGAGATGATAAAGGAGAGAAGTGTATATTCATTGGGTATAGTGAGAAATCAAAGGCCTATCAATTTTATAATTTGGTCATCAAATACCTTATAATCAATCGAGATATTCAATTTATTAAGGATACAACATTGAAAGATAAACAAGAAGAGCAACATGTGCAAACAAGGGCTTGTGGACCCTTTCTTGAAACTGATCCAGCAAGTGATACAACCATTCTTATACCAAGCTGGAGTCTTATTTCATAAAGTGTTGATTCATCAAGTGGAAATAGCCAACAAGGAGGCCAATAAGCAACTCATGAGTCAACTTTATCTTTCTCCAACTCAAGTCAGCAATCAGGGAGAACAAGAAGCTTGCATGATATATATCAGTAGTCAAGGTATGAAAAAAATGAAAATGAAATAATGGATTTTAGTATATTTTTAGACTCTATTCCTATTTATTTAGAGGATGTAATTAATGAGAAAAGGTGGTGTGAAGCAATGGATGAATAAATGCATGCCATTGAGAAAATTAGACATGCGAGATAGTGGATCTTCCAACAAGAAAAGAATTCATAGGTGTCAAATGGGTTTACAAAACCAAAACCACTCTAAAAATAAAGATTAAAAGACACAAGGCAAGGTTATTTATTAAAGGTTACAAGCAACAGCCTAGACGTGACTATAATAAGATGTTTGTACTAGTATCAAGGCTAGAAATAGTGAGGACAATCATATCCATTGATTCTCAACACAAATGGAAGGTGCATCAAATGGATGTCAAGTCAGTTTTCTTGAATGGAGTGCTAGAAGAAGAGGTTTATATGAGACATCCACCTAGATATAAGATTCTTGGTCATGAGAACAAGGTGTACAGATTGAAAAAAACATTGTATGGGCTCAAGCAAGCACCAAGGGTATGGTATAGCCATATAGATTCTTACTTGTTAAGTAATGGCTTTAGCAAAAGTAGTAGTGAGCCCACAATCAACATCAAGGTAAGAAAAGAAATAATTTTGATTGTTGTTTTATATGTGTGGATGATTTAATATTCACTAAAAATCCAAATGAGTCTATTGAAAAATTCAACTTAGTCATGAAGAAAGATTTTGAAATGACTGATTTAGGTTTGTTGAGGTATTTTCTTGGTATAGAAGTCAATCAAATAGATAGTAGCATCTTTATATGCCAATCTAAGTATGCAAAGGAGATGTTGGAAGATTTAAGATGTTAGATAACAAACCAGTATCCACACTAGTTTAGATAAGCTTGAAGTTATACAAGGATGATTGCCGCAGTAATGTAGAACCCACACGATACAAGAGTTTAGTGGAAATTTTGATGTATTTCACTGCAACTAGACTAGATATCATGTATGTAGTCAGTCTCATATCTAGATTCATGGAGATGCTGAATGAGACACATTGACAAGCAGCAAATAGGATTTTGAGGTATGTGAATAGAATAAAAGATTATGGATTTTTATAATTAGCAGTAGATGAGTTTTAGCTATTAGGTTACATAGATAGTGATTGGGCCGGTAGTCTTGATGATTGAAACAACACTTCAGGGTATGTATTTCATCTTAGGTTAGGAGCCATATCTTGGACTTCAAACAAACAACCCATAGTTTCACTTTTTATAGCTAAAATAGAGTACATAACATTAAATGTAGTAGCATGCCAAGTTATATGGTTAAGAAAGATACTTTCAGATCTACATGAAGAATAGAAATGAGCATCAACGATCTTTTGTGACAACATATCCTCTATTTTCTTATCAAAAAATCCTTTTTTTATTGGAGAAGAAAGCACATAAAAATCAAGTATCATTTTATTAGAGAGCTAGTAGAAAAAGGTGAGATAGAACTTAATTTTTTCAAGTTCGAGTAGTAGCTCGCTGATATTTTTACCAAGTCATTGTCAAAATAAAGATTTGAGCATCTCATAGATTGTTTAGGTGTAGTAGATGGTGGTAATTGGAATTAAAGGGGCATGTTGGAAAAAATTAATTCTAATCCCATCACCGACATTCATATTTGACTTGGACTGAAAGTATTCTACCACTGCCCAGTGCCGAAAGTGCACATCACTGTCTCCACCAACTATTTCCATTATTTCTTGTTGTCTTTGTCACTATTTCTCCACCCAAAACCAAAAGGTTTTTTGGTTGTTTTCTCTTGCACCATTGAAGTTACTTCACTACATTTTCCATTCCACCACCAACCTTACTTTAGCTTAAAGTTTATCCATTATTGTTTATCTCCACTCAGACTGTCTTTACAACTGCATAGCAATTCTCCAGATTTTTTCAAGCCTTTTATTTAAGGAGATCGATTGTATTTTGTTAGTTAAGATTTTTGAATTTATTGAATGCAACAACATTCCATTGTTTAATCATTTTTTGAAGTCTTTGAATGAAGAATCATTCTTTATTTGTCTTTCTCCTCCTTTCATACAGTGAGGCACATGTAATGTATTTAGCAATTTAATCAAGTAAGGAAATACAAAGAGTATATTGTTATTTGTTGTGATTGCCATAGCATTCTAGTTGAGTTGTATTTGATTTTAATTATCTGCTCATAATTGATTTAGTTTGTGAATGTTGTAGCATTTTAGATGTCTGAGAATTTATAGCATTATATTTATTTAAGCCTATGTCTAGACAACAGTTGTTCTTGCTTTGATTTTTTAGTGTATTGCAACTGCCTTATTTTTTCAACATATAATATACATTATATTTAAAAATCTATTAAAAAAATATAAATACAGAACATAAATAAAAAATTCACTCATTTACATTCCCCTATATACATTGACACCGGCAAAATTTACTCAAGAAGCTTGATATATATATATATATATATATATATATATAGACACACATACACACACACGAAGTAGAAACGGTCGATTTTTACTGTTATCAATTTTTCCTTGTTAAAACGTGGTACGGCTTGCTGTCATCTGTTTCTTCCCACAAAATTAATCAATATAAAAGCATCTTATTGTGTAAGGGTACTTCCATTATTCCCTGAGAAGAATATTTGTGTTATGCTTGTGATATGTTAAATAACCATCCTTAAAAAACAAATAATATTGTGTAATGTGTTCTAGAGAAGCAGATCAATTACAGTTTGCATGTAAAGACTATAATTAGTCTTCAGTTTGTTTTTCTAATTATTGTTTTCTTTCATATCTATTTAATAGACCCATGGGGCAGTATTGTAATTGAGCAAGATAAGCAAGATCAAGAAGATCTGCAAGATTCAAGCAGATTAATAAAAATCTTGTTCCATAATTGTTGTAGCAATCTGTGTGTTCTATTTTCTATTTTTATATGTTTTTATTTTCTGTCAGTGCTTAAAGGTCTCACAAATAACACGGATAACAATGCTCAACTCTAATAATGTTGTACACAATTAAAGGAGTATATATTTAACAGAAATTACAGTTGACTCTTCTCTTAAAATTTAAATACTCCACCAATAACATTCTCTATCAACCTAAAGCTCCTAACCTTTAAAATAAAGAAGATAATTTTATGACTATAATTGCTATGACTTTTGAGTGTTTCTAACGTTTGGTTGCCAACAAAAGTGCAAGCGATGGCCACAACATTTGGAAGACTAGATCGTGCATAGAAAGTAGAATTGCATTGAAATACTAGGGGAAGCGAAACACGAAGAAAAAATAAATATATATCAACATCAATCTACATCCCGCTTTAATCGAATTGGAGTATAGCGTCTGTGGAAAAATGACTCTTATAGTCGAGAGATAAAAGACAAGGTGATGAGTGTAAAAGTCTTTTAAGTCGTCCAAGTGGCGTGGCCGGGGTCAATGCAAACAAAACAATTATCTGCCGGAGTGGAGTGTCAGGTTCGACTATGGGGCATATCTCATGTGTTATAAACCATTGTTTTGTGCCTACCAAAAATGCATTGGGGATGATTTCAGATCTGTCGAGTGTAGTTGCTGGAGCAGGTGTTATTCATTCTATGGAAACCAAACCAGACGATTTACTTACAGGAGAGAACGATAAAATAGATGAGGGGCAGCATATGACGGCAATCACGACAGAAATTTCTGGCGATCTTTCTTGCGATGGAATTCGTAAAGGTGAAGAGACAGACTTATACCCGTAACTCTAGTTAATATTTTGGCTGGATAGAAATTGGAGTCTTTCTTTTTGTAACTATTGGTCGATCAAACAATTTTTTTTGGTTTATATAGGATGTTACGATGCTTGGGTAACTAAATACATGCTTTGCAGCAATTTCACAATATATTTTTTTGTCTGGTAAATTTTTTAAAAATTTATTCGAGAAGAAGATTATATATATATATATATATATATATTACTGTTTTATACAGGATTTATGTTAAGAGTTAAGAATTGAGGGGTATTTATTCTGTTAAAGTTATCTGAAGTAAGATTTTGGCCTCATCCCTTTTCGCATATCACATTTTGCAAGCATCAAGAATCGCTCCTTGATAGACTCTTTATGAGTCAAGCAACTTCACCAATTAAACCTAAAACTATATATATATATCAATAAATAAATAAATATAAATAAATCATCACTAAATTATTAAAAATAGCACTTGATTTTATATTTATATATTTAAATCTTAACCAGATAAGAAACCAAAAAGAAGAAAATGGGGAAAATTAAGTGTTTATTTATTCCATGTGTTCATGCGAAACAGTTTCTTAAAACAGGGAAAAATCATCCCTTGGCTGAGAAACCACCACCACTGACAAACATAAACATCATGTAACTTGTGCTACCTCCAATTTAATAGACACAACTAGCCCTTCATTGCAAATCCGCTGGTAACACATGGACCCGGTGAATTGCACCAATCGAACTAACCAATTATAATTTTTTCAGCATTTACTTCAGCTTCATAAGGCTGAATATTTATTTCTGTACTACCATGAGTGGAGGCTGATTTCATTGCTTGTTGATCTTTTGCAATATCTCTTTCTAACTGTTGAATCCTAAATCATCTGCATCCTGTGTTTCCATTTCACGAGCCATCTTCCAACATATTTTTTTCACTTCCATTTGCATATACATAGCTTCAAAATATCTCCAAAACACCTTGTGAACAAGCACTAAGTGATTTTATAATATATGTAAAAATTATACCAAACCAAAATAAATATATAAATAAAATAATTCATCTGTAATAATAATTTAATTTCAAATTTTTAACAATATTATAATAAGTAATTTTATGAATATGAGTAAATTGATTTACAGATTAAATATCTACACATGCCTTTCCATTTTATATAATTAGAAAACCAATAAAAGAAAGTTGTGGAAGAAGAGTAAAAAGATTAAATATCTACACGTCATTCTATTTTTTATAATTAAAAAATCAATGAAAAAAAGTTGTGGAAGAAGAGTAAGAAGAGAAAGAAATTCTTTAAACCAATACAACCAAATTTCATTACACTTTTTCTTTTGCCATGAACAAATTTTGTCTAGAAAAATCAAAATAGGAATGAGGTCTTGCCTTTTTGTTTATTTTAATTTTGGATTTTACTAAGAAAAAGAATAAATAATTGTATTTTTAGTAGATTTGAATATAAACAATTAAAATACAAAATTTTGGTTTACAATAAGATGATTAATAATATGAAAAAATTAATTGTCATAATTATAAGTTAAAGAAATGCAATAAAGTGATAAAGAGATTAAGAAACGTATGTACCTAAACTGATTTATAAAATCTAAAGTGTACTTTACCAGTTTTTACTAAAATCTAAAATGTACTCTAATAGTTTTTACTATTTTTGAGCAACTATCAAATTTTAGGACTCCTAATATTCTTTGAGGCATACCCATATTTATACAATCATATCTTGTGCATGCTTAGCCATATCAAACATGATGCACCAATGTTGTCTATGTGGTGTTAGTCTTGTCTTTATGTCACTAGGCCATTATTTAGAGGGTTTCACAGTCTATTTATTATGGTTTCCATGTCTTGTATTTTATTCATTATGATTAAAGTTGAACTTTGCAGATGTTCAAAGAAGACTATTATCTATGATTAAATCTTCTCTTTTTCCTATGTTGCATACTCCAAAACAAAGGAAAAATATTGAAGTTGTGATAACCACGAAAGCTGCATGACAATTATATATTTGCATGCTCAAAATTAGATCTTTATATAGTTATATGGTGTACATTTGAAATAACTTGAGAAATATTTTCAACATCCTCTTCTTTAGAAATGATCAATGAAACTATTAAATACTATTTGCATCTTTTGGCACAAGAAATTGTGTAAAGAGACCAAGATGGATAAATGTCTCTATTATATATTAATATAAAACATAACAAACATGGAAGGGATTATATCTAAAATATATATTTTTTATAATTGATGTTACTTCTCTACTGACATACTTGATTCATATAAGTCCTTTGTTATCTCTAAATATTCATTTGGCAAGACCTTGTATTTATAATATTTTTTGACTTGAC